>VXAD01013569.1:230672-441048 GCA_013399195.1 Dicrurus megarhynchus | reverse complement strand
GAGGAGAGGAGAGGAGAGGAGAGGAGAGATAATTCAAATGAGGGGTAAAATTATCTGTAATTAAAATAGCTTGACTTCCAGAAATCTAGTTTTGCAGAATAAAAACCATAACAACAAAAGGAATTTGAAGATGCTATCTTCATAAACATGAGCTGAAGTGATAATTTTATCTTTCCATCTGACATTATTTTTCACAATATTCAAGTCAAGACATAATACCTTAGAGTACTAGTAACCTGCTGTGATTACCAGACACAGTCACATTAAAATGATTTTATCACCTCAGTGGGAACTGAGTGAACATTTTTTTAGTTGAATTTGGACAGATTCATATCCCAGGATTTTGCTCCTGAATTTCATTGAAAAATATGGATAAGAAAGACGCGAGTAAAATTTTTCATAATGGCAATAATCTGCATAAATTAGGCAGAAGCATACAGTTTCAAAAATTTATGAAAAATCTACAAATGAGATAATTTTTTTTTTTAGTTTGCCATTTGCAAACTGCCATTTGCATCTGCTCTACTCTCTTATACTGCAACAGAAATTCTTGTTCTGCAAGTATTCCTTCCACTCATTACATCACAGTCTATGGTGTACCAAAACATATAACAAACCCAAATGCTACTGGTCCTTCCCTTAGCCCTTATTACTGGCAGCCTGATGCTTGTGTAAGAGATGGAGAGGTGAGGAGGGCAGAGGATATAAAATAATTACTGCTATTCATTGTCCTGTCTTTAGACTGTGTATACCAAACCTCCTCAGAAACTGTCATTCCTGTGTTTGAGAGTGTGCTGCTTTCAACCATACAAAATTACATGGAAAAAATGTAGTAAGTCCACAGACTGATACATTTGCTCTAGGGCAAATATGTGGTTGTTCAGGAAGGGCAAAATTTGCTACCACTTAGTTGCTGACGGAGGCTGCTGTGATGCAAAGACAGTTGAAGGCACAATGGAGGCTGCTTTTCAGCACTTGCACTGGTTACTTCTGTGTCTGGAATACAACCATCCTGATACATTAGCCACAGAAAAAAATGGAAGGGTTATAAGTCAGCATGAAATGGCTTCTGTGAACATCTCCTGGAAGCTTGCTGTGTGGCTGTAGATGAATGTGAACTCTTGGAATTAATCAAGCAGGGCATGACCTTACTGAAACATTTATGAAAACACAGTTCCACACCATGGCAACAGTCTCTCTCTCTCAGGTGCAGAGGGTGTCTCTTCACCAACCCCACCTTCCACACTTCTCTGGAGAACAAAAGGGACAAGGAGTGCTATTGACTTAATTGTTTTTGTGAATGGCACTGGTCACTTTCTAGCATTTGGGCTGGTGAATACCTTCTCTACTTGATGGTCTGTAAGCAGCAGTGTAGAGCTCTTACAGAGTACTGTATAAATTTGCTGAGGTGCAGGCTTTGTTTTAGTGACAGCAAAAAAGAGAAAATGCTACCCTTTACTAAGTTCATGTCAAGCAGAACCATTTCGGAAGATCACTCCGTGTGTTGTGCTGTTCTCCATTTCACTTCACTCATAATATTATTTTCTGTGCTTTCTGGAAGCCAGCAGATCCCCATGAAAGGCAGGGTTGAGGTGAAGTCTCTGCCAAGCAAGAACCTTTTGGCTGTACTAGGGGAGGTCATAAAATTCTTCATATTAGACCCTCATTTTCCCACATGTAAAACTCACACCCTCACTAGAGAGCTTGCCAAAGGTTAAGCTTGTTCACACAGTCACTGATTTTGTTTTCACTGCAGCTTTAGGTATTGTTCATAGATACTCTTTGCTACTAAATGAAGGATGTTACCTATTCTGCCATAGGACATGAAATGTCACTCTTGGCTCTCCATGCCAGCTCATCACTGTATTTTCCAACTTTCCATAATAACTTACCTACTGTTCTTCATGTAATACATTTATTTTTTATCATGTCCCTATCTTCATATGGAAATTGAAAGAGGAGTGACAGGTCAATTGGCACTTGCCTCAAACATCCAAGTTAGAGCAACCATTAAAATTTAGCTAAATTATTGAGGTGTGAAGACCAGTAAAAAACAAGACACTTCATTTTTTACCAGAAAAAAATACTAAAATGTTATGTACATAGCTAGAACAATAAATACTGATTGCTTAAAAGTAAACCTCTCCTAAAAAATCAAGTACAGATACTCTAGTTTATGATGGTTTTTAAATGCATGTTTTCATACTTAATCAGGTTAACCACTGTCCCATTCTCTGTTATGTATTGTGACTATTAATCACTGTCAAGTCATGCTTTATTTGTCCTCCTCTAAAACGTCACTCTTTCTTTCAGAACACTAAGCAAAGAGAGAATATAATTATACGTTTGTATTTCTACCTCAGTGTTTTGTACACTTTTTGAACAATGTAGGCAAAGTGTTTCAATAGAAATAGTCACCATGCATTTTCTCCTTTACTCCTCCCTTCCAGTCTCCATATTTCCACCTACTGAAAATAAAAGGTACCAAAGTATGTTTTTAGAAATGGCTGTTTTAAACTTGAAAGAGTTGTCACATACCCACTAGCTCTGTTTCCTACTTCCAACTGCAATAAAAAAATAATATCTGAACTATAAAATAAATAACACATAGATTGGTGGAACTTGCCTGGTTAAATTTTCCTGTTTCACCTAAAATGACTGAACTCAGCCTTTCCCTCAGTAAGAACACTAAAAACATTTTTCACCTCTATCCAACCTCTTCTTGTCACCCAATGTGAAAAGCTGGGTATTAGAACTCTGCCGTGTGGATACCTGTTGCAGTTAATTATCAACTACCCTGCTACCCTGTTAGTTTCTGCATAGACAAAGGACTGATTTCTGGCAATGGACTGGCAACAGACCCAGTGGTTGACTGAAATCCTAACCACCCCTATCATTTCATAACAAAGTGTTTGACATTTTTGGGCAGAACTGTGAGAAGCCGAAATGTTATGGTTAATGGTTTAAATGCTGTAAAATCACCAAAGTACTTTTGTCCACTGTTGCAAATTGTAAAAAGAAGCAACTGCTCCTCTGGGACCACTGAAGCCCACCCATCCCCAAATATGCCTCCTGATGGGAACCGGAATGTGAGTTACTGGACTGTGAATTAAGCCACCTGCCAGAAACTTGAGATAAGATAAAGGTAGTAAATTATTGTCCAATTATCTCAGGTCTAAGGAGAAGTAAACAAGCCTGGAGGGAGAAGAATGTATCTATAAAGAAAGGCATTCTCAGCAGCAGTGTGGAAAGTCATCTCTGTCTGGGTTGAGTGGGGGTGGCGTAGCCCACAGACTCATCTGCTGAGGCCAGTTTTGCACCCCACCCCGAGGGAGAGACTCTGACCCTGCAAGGCAAGATGGTGCCTCTTACCATGTTACTTGCCCTCCCTTACACAAATCACTCAGTGGTAAAACTCCCTTCCTACCCCTGGGGAAGGTCTGATGGGGCTTTACATTGATGTGAGACACAGTTATCAGGTCTTAGAAGGTGTCATAAACCATCAAAGACCACCGAAGTGCACCCAGACTCATTTCTGGGGCCTTCCACCAGCAGACTGCAGGTGATCAAGTAGTGTAAAACTCTTCGGCCCAGGGGAGATACCTGGGCATTCCCACTGAGCCTGAGCACATTTTAAGCCATCCAACATTGTGTTTCAGGGGCTTCCCCCACACCTGACAGGACAAAACGGTGACCATCACTTTGACCAACAAACACTGAAATTGAAACAACCAAGTCTTGTCACGACATCCTTGGGTGGTGACATCTTTCTACTCTTACTCCTTCTATTTATTTTCCTTGTACATTTTCTAAAGTGATNTTTTTTTTTTTTTTTTTACAAACACCAATCAACCAATCATTGGTGTTATTTCACTCTTAATAATACACCCCAAGGGGTCTGTAAACAAGGACCTGGATCCTGGATTACCCTCGCCTTCTGGGGCAGGTCATAACAAGGATATCTCCAGCAATAACATTCTGGACAGTCTGGACATGTCTCCAAGCAGTCTTTGCTGTCTGTAACCAAATGATCAGCACTGTTTTTATAATTAAATAGTCGTGACAAAAAACACAAGGGAATTAAGCCATCACAGCTAGTAGCTCTTTCTGCAGAATTAACCAAATTATATAAACCATTTTAAATAATTGGTAGAAGCTTTTCCTGTAGATGCATGAGTTGACAGATGCCTTCTACGTAATTTGAAATAATTGACAGAAATGGATCCTGTATGTGCTGAAGTGGCCACATAAAATTGGAGGTGATTTGAATTGCAAACATCTGGCCACATGAGAGATCGAGAATCTCCTCTGAACCAGCTGAAGATGTTATTGTAAGGACCCTTGCATTGAAAGCTCTGTTCACCATCTACAAAGTGTCCAATCACTTTGAAAGATTCAGAGAGAGAGAAATATAGAATTATCACCTTTCACAATAATATGTTTTACACTCTTCTAAATGTATGTTTAAACCAGAATGAATCAATATTTTATGATCCCACACAATGAGACCAAAAAGAGGATACAGAAATACAGAATTATCCTCTGCAAAGTAGCTCAATAAATAAAGGATTTTCTTTTCAGCCATAAAACACTGTCTGTTAAACTCTGTACAACAAAATAATCCCAAATAGGGGGAGCCAAACAATATTTCCAGAAGTTCTTAGGAACTTCAGAAGTTCCTAAGGAGTTCTTCGGAACTCAGAATCTTCTTAGGAACAAGAGTTATTAGGGAGTATTTTACACAGAAGGCACTAACTATAAGGACACCATATGATTATACTGTAATTTTGTTAAGAAATCAGATGTAACAGGATGTACGATGTTCTACTCCATCCTCAATATGAGAATTAAATCTACATCAATATCTCTGGTATGTTTGAAATAGCATACTTTGTGTAATCATCCATTCCTGCTGAAAAGATATGAAGGTAATCACTTTCTGCTGAACATAAAAATATTGAAAATTAAAATGCTTTTTCAGGAATATACTAATTTCCATGTTTAAGGAAAATGTAAATATACTGTGGTTCTTTTGTGTTTAGTTCATCAGTATCAAAATATTAGGACCCCTATGAATGACTAAACCAAATTATTTTCATTTAATTCTATTGTCTCTTCTTCATTTTTATGTAGGATCATTGAATTTCAAAATTCACCAAATTCTGCATATTGGAATAGACAACAAAATTTATAATATTTTCCTAATTTGAAGTGGTGTTAAAGATTTTTTTTTTTAAACTTTTGTTTCCTTTTCCTTTATTCTTTTTCTCTTTTTTTTTAACTCTAGAAACCCTTTCTCTCACTGTCTTTCTCAGTCTCTCAATTTACTTTTGTCATGTTATTGTCAACATGAGTGAGCAAAATCAGTTGAAAATGTCCCACTTATCTAAAAATGTCATAGAAATCACTATGTCTTCTTTGGCTTCAGTGAAGCATCACAACCTTCTATGAATGATCTGCCTTTCTTTACCCATGACATAAAGTTAGCATTACCTTTAGATATACATATTTACTTCAATGTTCCCTATTTGCAGGGATTAACTGACACAGCTGAGGCAAAATAAAAGTATTTCCATAACTTCAAAATAATTGATGGACAATTTGAAAGATTTTGTTCTATAAAAACAATGACTTTTTCTGCCTGAGAGGAAATGGCAAAGAGGCGCAACTTCCCAAGTAGAGAATTTATATTTTCTTAGCAGATTCAAAAAATATTTACTGACAGACCACTACCATAAGTGGTTGTCACACAACATTACATGGGAAGAAGAGATTTCTCATTCTCTTGGAAGAATACAAGTGGCAAATAAAGTTTTATTTAGCTCTGACACAGGGTATAAGTGTAAGGCAAGAGAAGAGTCAAAGCCCAGAAACTTTCTGTTCTTTACTAACAATAACTAATATAAGTAACAAGAGGAAGGCTGTGGACACCAGCATTTCCTTCATCTCTCGTGGTTTTTTTACCTGTGCTGGAAGTGATTCTCATGAGATCATTTCACCATTTGAACAACAGTAAGTCATGGTCACGTCATATTTCATGACAAAGGAGTACACAGAATAACACCTTTTACACTCTCGAAATGTGCAGTTAAACCAGAAGTGAATCAATATTTTATGATTCCATACAATGGGACTAAAAAGTCTTTCTCTCCAGTATGCTTGACCTAAAGGGAGGAAATGAAAAATGGTCTCTAGCTTATCTCTAACTGCCTGCCTACCATACTAATGGTGTGTCTGGAAAAATGGTACAACTTAACACATGCATGAAAGTCAGAGCCTGGGTTGAAGAAAGAAGAATAATTCAATATTCTATAACCAGCACTGCCAATTCTTCCATGGACACTCATTAGTAGTAAATGTTGCAATATGAAATGGGTCCTTGAACTGACAAAGGTAACTTGATAGGTTAAAAGCTCCTTAAATTTCTCTGAAACTTTAAAGCCTGAAGGAGAGGAATTATCCTCATTCTGGTTTATTTTCTGGCAACCTTCTTTTCACTAGTGCAAGCAATTAGTCCTTAGGCTCGCTATTTCTACATCCTTGTCATTGTTCATTGTTTTACAAAACACAGAAGCTCTTCAAACATCATTTACCCCCCTTCTAGTCCCAGTGAAAATATGTATGTATGCATGTGCCTTATTCAACTCAGATTTTATTTACATTTTACAAAAACTTAAGAAGCAGCCATGATCAGAAAACACAAACTGTGTTTATTGAACTTGACAGTACAAATATGTATATATATGCATATTTATATTTACATATAAATCTAAAGTGAAACTTTTAACTAAGGGATGGTTACAAATATGTTATAACAATGGGAAAAAATGGAAAAAAAAGTGTGCCCTCATCCCCGAACTTTTCTCAGCATACCTGAAAGCTAGCACAGAACAGATACGCAATTTCTATTCAGGAATTCCCAAGCTCCTGTTAAGATTACTGAGTATCATTGTTTAACACCAGCCAGCAACTAAACCCCACAAGGCTCCTCCCTCACTCCTCCACAGTAAGATGGGGGAGAGAATTGGTTGGGTTAAAATGAAAAAACTTGTGGGTTGGCATAAAGACAAAGTTTAATAAGTAGAGCAAAAGCCACTCAGACAAGCAAAGCAAAACAAGGAATTCATTCCACCATTCCCATCAGCAGGCAGGTGTTCACTCATCCTCAGGAAAGCAGGGCTCCATCTCACGTAAGGGTGACTTGGGACGACAAACACCATTTCTATAAATGTTCCCCACTTCCTCCTCCTTCCCCAGTTTTACTTGCTGAGCATGATGCCATGCGGTTCGGGATACCACTGAGGTCAGTTGGGGTCACCTGTCCCAGCTGTGTTCCCTCTCAACTTCTTGTGCACCCTCAGCCTCCCTGATGGCAGGGCAGTACAAAAAGCAAGAAAAGGCTTTGATGCTTTGCAAGCACTGCTCAGCAATAACAAATCCATCTCTATATTATCAAGCCCTTTTTCATCAGAAACAAAACACAGCCCCGTACTAGCTACTGTGAAGAAAGTTAACTCTATCCCATGCCAAATTAGCACACTAAGTTTTCTAATGATGCTGTTACACTGACTCAGGAAAAAGATAGATTGACATAAGCAACATTTTACAGCAAGCAACATCTCACTTTCCTTGATATCACTAATAAAGATTGTTCTGGTAAAATAGATGAATGTCAAACCAGGGATAGTTACACGAAAAATTGAACTTTACTGATCTGAAAAAGGTTTAAAGGTCACCTTTTGGATAAAGTGGAGCTTATCAATAAAACTGAACCTGATTCCAAATGCTATGAATTATAGGGTAGTTCCAGGATTGTAACTGTTCTTTTACTTTCTAGAAAGTGATAGAGAAAGATTTTCTTCATAATTTCTTCCAAACTGAGAAAGCCCCCCACATCTGTGCCTCTTATGGCCTGGAGAAAAAGGGTTGCTGATGAAGGAGCCTGAGGCAGAAGTAGCAGATAGGGAGCTTCTGTCTCACTAGATCTTCCTCCCAACATATATGTATTTGCAGGGAGAAGAAAGGTAGTCTGCATCTAAGATACTTCACCTTTCCCTGTAGGAATATTTCAGACTCCTGTGGCATGAACATAACATAAATATTTCTTGATTACTCCAGGATTTTGGTCTTGAGATATCTGAGAAGGAGCCTTGATACGTAAGGTGAACCCACATACTGTCTTACCATTTGAAGGTGATTCTTTTGCAAATACAGTTTTATAACAGTCTAATAACTGCAGCACTGAAATATCAAGGAAATCCATAAGAATATTTTAGATCATTAAAGTAGGTATCTAGAGTTTTGATTGCCACAGACAGCACTCATTATTTTACTGCAGTCGGAGAAGGACCGGAACAGAGACTTAACCATCAGATTTTAGGAGAAGAAAATCTAGCGAGTTGATGCCCATTAGAAATATTTTTAAAATCTCATTTCTAAAAAAATCTATAGTTTGCTGATTTTTCAACAACGGAAGAACATTCACTGCTTTTTTTCCTTTTTTTATACTAGATGTGACCGGACATTCCTGAGGAAGGGGTCTAAAAGCAGTATACCATTCAGTTATTTGAATCTGAAGTAAGTTGACAGGGTGAAATATTTGCCTCATGAGCATCGACTAGGTCCTTTGAAAAAAGGTGGAGCATGAACCACCTTCTCAAGCTCATCGCTGGATTGATTAACGGACATAGCTGGGCTTCAATTTTAACAGGGGAATTTTCCTTCAAATCCTCTTGAGATCCTTCTCTCTCTAAACAGCATAAAAGCTCATGTTAATTCTCCATCTGATTAAAATGCATCTGGGGGATTCCTAGTCACTGTATCTTATCTTTTGGTTTTGAGGTGCTACTCAAAACACTCTTCCTCAGATCCTGTTATTCATGTCTGCATTAGAGCACATGAAGAAATGATATTACCTTCCTTTTGGCTCATTTAATCACTTCTAGTGTAATAGACAGTAATGACAGAAAAACCTACATGATTCTGAAGGGAAAGCCAAAAGGAGAAAAGAAGCCTGACTGCCAGGTGCAATGTTTGTCTCTTAATCACTACTGACACATTGGAAAACTATGAAATAAACTAATCTTTACGAGGTGCAGATGAGACTGAAAATTTCATAGGTCCACTCATATTAAGAACTTATCTAAAACATAATAGAAGCAATAATTAGACTGCTTAGGCCTTGCTCTCAACCCCAGACAGGATGCATTACCTAAATATCATTTGAATTTAGATAGTATAGTAATTCCAGTTGCCTTACCAAATCCGTTAAAATGTTCTCACTTGTACACAAAATCTTATCAGAAAAATAATATGTGGTTAGTAAAATGAAATTCACATCAAGGCAGAATGCCCTCTGTCTCACATGAAAGCCAAATTATGTCATTATAATCAAATATTCAGTCTAGACCAAATTCAGGATTTTAAAAGTACCTTTTTTTCTGCTCTATATTTACCATGTCATAAGCCTGTCTGTGCAGTCATTTTGCCTTGGAGTTACTTGTATGTATGAGAGCTCACTGAAGGGATTCAAGGTTGCAACACTTAAAAAAAAAAGGTTAACTTGGTAAAGACACAAAAATAAGAAATAAAAAAAAAAAACGCAAAACAAAGTACACTTATCCAGCAGACATAAATTTTAGGGAAATAAACTAGAATTCTAAGAGGAGAATTTATTTAAAAAAAAAAAATCCCAATTGTCAAACAGCAAATCTGAAAATAGAGCAAAAAAAAAAAAAATTCTGTAGCACTCCTCCACCCTGCCCCATGCTATCTATTGGCTGTTCTCTGTGTATAACATTGGCAATATAAGATAAAAGAGCTAAAGTTCTGGGGGTATCAATTTTAGCAATATTAGTAATAACTGTTATTTAAAAAGTCAACGAACAGAAAATAAAAATAAATAAAAATACTTTTGTCATATTTGGATATAGTCCCTAGGCAGACATTCTTTAAGTGACAAAAAAGCCATCAGCTACAGAGAGGCTTTGGCTCCACAGCTAAGATTTCCATGCAAGCTCATCACATTCCAGTCACTTTTCCCTAAGCATATTTCAATTCCTTGATTCTTCTTCCACTTCATAAATATTGTCATTTATATTTCAGTGGGATAAATCCAAGAGTAGGCATGTGCTAACAGAGTTTGCTGGTGGCATAAATTGAGTAGGCATTTAAATAAAGCTTTAATAGCAAAATATCTTATGGAAAAAATTGAATGCTCCTGAGAACTAAAGTAACAGGGGCAGAACAAAATGCAATGGTACAATGAAAACAGTGCATTTAGTTCTTACTGTGCTTTTGCTCTAAAGGAAAAAAAATAGATTCACTGGCTGGAACCAGAGGCAAAGTGATCAGACATCTGATCTTAGAGCAATCAAGGTAGATGTAGTAAATACACAGGGGATGAGGGTTTTCCATTAAAAATAGCAAGGTATTAATTAAATCATGCTTGCCATTACAAAGACCCATTGTCATTATCATGTGGGATATTGTTTTGTTCAACCCTATTTGAGAAAGACATATTTACACTTCAAAAGATGTCAGCAACAGAAATAAGAAAGACCCAGAGAATGGATTTTCTCTGTTTTGGCTGGAAACTGAAGAGAATTGGCTGTTTTAAGCAACAAAAATAAAGACTGAAAGAGGATACAAAACTCTCTTAGGAGACAGGTAGGAGCTACAAGCACATGGAAGGAGAAGCTCTACTTAGTACAAAGGGTAAGTGACTGTGCGTAAGGACTTAAAGAATGCAGTTGCCAGTCACAAAACACTGTCCTAAAGAAGGAAGTTCTCATAAGATAAGCCACCACAACAGGAACTTAAGCACAAATGGCACAGCAGGAAGGAGCTAACTCCAGGCCTAACAGAGGTGATGGTTTGGTTAGCACCTGGATAAAATCTCCCATGGTGGCAAGCTGTGGGAAAGAAAGAAAGTGCCATACATGCTATCTCAAGTTATGGGAACAGGATCTATGCCCCGTGGATACCTGGGAGTTGGACTGCACAAGAGTGGTACCTCCAGAAGAATGACTCTGGGACCCCCACCACTGAGAAGATCAGGGTTAAGAAGGACCAGCAGGATGCCACAGGGATCCATCTCATGGTGATATCTTTCTACTTAATCCATTTCTCTCTGTCTCTTGTTCTCCCCCTGCCCTTTCCCTGTTTCTTTCTGCCTTTCTCTCTACCTCATTTACTGTCCACCTATATTTAATATTAAATAAAATCTGTACTAGTCACTTAGGTACTACTTAGGTCTTGTTTGCACCTTAATTCAGGCAGAGGCATCTCTTAAAAGCTGGATCATAACAGTGTGAGGGAACGAAAAGAATTTGAGGCTGGAAACAGGAAGCAGTTTCCTACGGGAGGGCAACCCTCTAACTCAAACCTCCATACCATGGTCCTTCACTTGGGCACTTAGCATACTACAGAGCTTGTTCATTTCTATTGTGCAAGGGAGGCTACATGTGACTGTTTTTATATTTCCCCTACTTTGTGACTTGTTTCTTCTTAGTCTGTATCAGTTTATGTGATGAAGTAGACAATGTGATGAAGTAGACAAGTGGATCCCCATTAGCAGGAATCACTCTCAGGTGTACTGAATTGCAGACCAGCAATTTAATCTGTTGCTTCTTTTCTAGCACACTTAGACCTAAATACCTCTGAAAATCTTACTCCTACAGCTTCACTGTAAATTTTAGCCTGTTTTACAAAGTTGTATCTGTAACTAACATCTTCTACTGTTTGTTTTTCTGTGTGAAGATATATTGTGTTCTAGTAGCAGTCTAGCACAAGTTAGACCAAAGGATTAATGGAACTTTTAAATACTTGTGTTATCAATTTTGTGTTTATTACACTTCTGTGTAACACTAGCTAACATAAATCTGTTTAATTTGGACCAATTGTTAAGCCTACCTGTCAAACTTAAACCTTCCCAGCTCCTGTGCGAAAAATAAGTGATGAATTTAAGGGTCATTTGACTCTGAGGTGTGATACAAAATTAAGTATGGTGGTATTTTCTGCAGAGTGTAGCATATGTATCGAAAACATAGCCAAGGCCAAATTATGAAACCCTTAGGAAGCTGTCTTGGTTTAGAGGCAAGTTTAGGAGAAAACCCTCTGGAATGAGTGTTTCCTCTAAAAAAAGGTTCCAATAATCCCTTTCTGCCAATGAGAGATTAACACTAGCGGATGAAAGTGAAAAAAACGCAACCCTTTATTGACAAACAGAGTGCCTACATGGCACAGGAAAGCAATAATGCATAAATGATAGGTATTGAATTGTCTGACCGTAACCATCCCATCCCCTCCTCCCCCACACCCACACTGAAACCAAAAACCCAAAATGCCAGGGAAAGAAAAAAAAAAGAACAATGGCTGGCCACGTGGTGGGAAGAAAAAAAAATGGCACTGGCTTCTGTCTCAGGGAAGCAAGAAAACAAAAGGTTCACACAGCAGTTTGGGCAAAAACAGATGGGAACCTGGTGAATCTCTGATGTTGGTCCCCTCTTCACAGCAGATGGAGCTGGTGGATCTGGTGTCCTTTCTTTCACGGGGTTGGCTTTTCCGAGGTCTGGGGCCGAGATGGAGCAGCTCCTCAGCCTCCCACTGGTTCATGGCTGATTAATCTCCTGTTGATTGTTCTCTCTGATGTCGGACCAAAACCAAACCGAACAGTCCAAGAAAACCAAAGGCCAGGGAAAGGAAAAAAAACCTTCCTGCCTAAGCTAAGAAAAACCCAAGCTAGCTAAGCAGACGAAGAGAGCCCAGTCCGCCTGACACGATGGACACCTGCTGAGGGTGAGGCTTTGAAAAAGCCCATGCAAGATCCCCAAGCCTCCCCCCTCTCGCGGACCCACCTTAAATCTACAGCAACCATTTCTGGGCATAGACCAAATGATCAGGGAATAAAAAACCACCCCAAGACAGAAGATTATCCCACTGATGTTTCAAATGCCAAGAAGGCATCATGTTCCAGCATAACAAATTATCCATGTGGAATTCATGCTCTCTAGCTTGCTTTTGAGTTTGCAGTTGCAATATCTTACCAAACATTAGAAAGTTCTCAAGAACTAACTTCAATAGAATAAGGAAAAGAGCTTACACTGTTTCAGTATCCCGTGTCTTGTGCCTTCAAAATTTTGAGTTCAGAGCTCTAATAAAGACAATAAAAGGACATGCTTAGCAGAATGCACTGGGGGGAGGGGGGGGAGAGGGCAGAAATGGTTGCAATCCTTTACACTTTTTCTTTTCCTCAAAACCTGAGACTGAAGAGTACTTAGTTCACATGTTTACTTATTGGTACTCAAAAGCAGCACACATTTCTGTTCATAAAAATGTAAGAACATCAAGAATTGTGATGCTAGTCTGTGGGAAAAATAGCATGTGAGTGAATGGATAACATTTTGAAAACATATCCTTCAGTGCTGCTGGAACACAAAGGGCTTGTTTTTCTTCAGCAAAAACATCCTTCCAACAGTCAGAGGTGGGGTAACAGGAAATGAGAAATGTAGCCAGTTAGCCCAGATGAAACTGGAATTTTGCAATTACAAATATAAACTTTATTTTCAAAGGCAAGTGGGAGGAAATGGAGTGCTACTCACAAATCCTGCTGTTATTTGCTGTAAATCCCCAAGCATCTATTTAATCCACATAACTTTACATCTAAGTATTGCTTTTGGAGTTTGAGCCAAAATCCAGGGAAAGATCCATTTTCATGCCTGCAGTAAGGTGTCTAAATGTATAAATTTGTGTTGTTTTTAGAACTGTTGAAGAGTTGCCATTTCCATTTATTGTGGAGAGGTTTTTAAACTGTGTAGAACTCATGAACTTTGGGCCAATTAATTGCATGCCTTCACTTCAGTTTTCCTGGCTAATTTAGGAAACCTAAATTGACCAAACAGTGCTTATAGTAAAAAAAAAAAAAGGTATCAAACTTGAAAGCACCCCAACCATCACTGTACCCTTTGTTCTTCAGTCACTAAAGCATGACTATGGTCAGTAAGTGGCATTAAGTTAATAAAGGCATGATAATTTGCAAATGAAATACAGTTAAATTGTTTGTTAATGTTTTGGCACTGTGGTGTGATGGAAACAAGTGTGCAACAGCAAAGAGAACTCATTCACTTTGCTGTTGCCCATGTGACTCCAATATTTAATTTCAGACTTGAAAGGGTTTGCTTCAAAGATAACTGAGAAAATATTTGGGTTTATTGGGGAAAGCAAAAATGGTTTAGCTGTTGTGTAGTGAGTGTATTTTTAAGGCTAGGATTGGAGGAATGTAAGAAGTTGCTGAAACTATAACCTTTGCAGGTAGTTGTTTTCAAGGGGGAGAAGGTTGCCTCAGATTTACAGAGATAGAGGTTGCTGAAGGAGGATGTTTTTCTGATGAAGATATGTACCTTCTGACTCCTTTTGCCTCAAGAGAAGGAACAGTAGGCACACCATGGGGAGGCGAGCAACAACAGGATAGCAAAACAGATTTTGTGCTGTGTCAGGTAGAAGTGCACACCAACAGTGCAATTTTGTCTATATATTCTTGGCAAGAAAATAGTAACTTTAATTATAAACTCTTCTAATATTATTCAGTTACGTATAAGGTCAAGACTGGGTTAATAAAGGAACAAGAATGAGTGAGGATGAGAGACACCAGCCTACAGTCCTGAACTGCACTGTATCAGTCACAAGTGGCAAACTGCAGTTATATGTCTACTTTATCTTTTCTTGTCATGCAACGCAAAGTCCTTACACAATAAAAAGTCCTTATAGAAGCATCTACTTAAAAGTTTTTAATAAGAACCATTATTTAAACTCTATGGGAATTTAATTTTCTATTGTTCCACATCTTTATGTCAGTTAAAATGCTCAAGCAAAAGGATAAAGAAATACATGAAGTGCAAAATGCAAAACGACAGTCTTGAGACATAGAGACTTTCTTCTCTGTGCTGATTTAGTATCTTCTCGATTCCTCTGCAACTTTAAAACAGTTAGTCTATAGCACACAAAAAGATTGATATGCTCTTTGGCTTCACAAAAATGCAAAATATTCCCAATAAAGATCAACAGAAAACTCCTCACCTCAGTTGGCTTTCTACTAATGTATCCAACAGGTCCTCAGTTGTTCTGCCTAATGTCCACATGGATACCCATCTGTAATATTTCCATTAAGTTTTTCAACAATTAAAGGAAAAATCCTTAATTGGAGAACTAGGAGGGCAAAGTTTGTTATGTTCTAAGATCAAGGAAAAGTCTTTAAAGGTTTGTGTGCTTTAACTGGCTCTACTTTCCTTTTTTTCATAGAAGAAATCCAACAACACAAAATGGTGAAGAGTATTCTTACTACATCTCAGAGTGATATAACAAATTAGAGTTGCAGATAAGTGTGGGTTTGTTTGGGATTTTTTGTTAGGATTTTTAAGTCAAAATCACCTCCTATGCTGTAAACAATGTGACAAATTCAAACTAGGAGTGAGCATCTTGCACACACATCTCATGTACACTTCCTTATAAACACAGGCAATCCATGTTGATGAGAGCATTAACTAACTGTTCCAGGAAGCTGACTAGTGGAGGGGAGTGGTGTGTTTATAGCATCAGGCAGGCCTTTTTTGGTCAGTGTACAGCATCACTTACATGACAGAAATGAACAAGAACAGTAGTGGTGAAACCATAACGAGGCTTTATTTCCACTAATGCATATATTTTCAGAGTGGGACAATGACAATTACTTCTGATTCACCAAGATCAGAATTACAGCTGTGTTTTTCCACCGTAAGTGTACTATTATTATTACTATTATTATTTTCTTACAGCAAAAGCTTCTCTAATGCCTCTAAAATGTAGTATCAGCTGCAGTGCTAAATTCCACAGTTAAATAGCAATTCACACATTCCACTGCAGGTATCTTCTTGCAGTTACCAGAGGGCCTTACAGTAACCCCATTTTCTACGGTCTGGGAAATAGGAACACTGACAAATAAAGAGGCAGACATATTTACCCATGTGCATTTGCTCTGGTTATATTTCTAACAGGCTCAATTGCTTAAGGAACCTTCTCTTTCCCTCTAAACCTTTGTCACACTCAAATCTAATTTTGATGCCCTTTTGCTCAGCTAAGAGGCAGAGTGATTGATCTGGGATTGGGAGCAAAGGACTGCTGAAAATGCTTTCCCTCCTGTAATTTCTGTGGTAGCTTATAGCCTTGGTGTTTTCTGTTCATGAAGTGAAGGACAGGAAAAGGAAAGGACAATGCTCTCGGATGTATTTTCAAACAGTAACCTTTCTTGTCTCATCTGGGGTCCGCAGCTTTGTGGTATGGTGATAGATGGGATCTGCCACTCCTGTGTAAAGTCTGAGAAAATCAGCTGTTTGTGAACTCTCATATATCTGCTGTAGCACTGCAGATGGGCTGAGAGAGGCTCTTGCTTTTGGAGCAGAAATATGCCACTCTTCGCTCACTGCTTTGCAGTGGCTAAACCAGCATCAGTCAAAGGATTTTATCCTCAGTCCTGCTACCTTCTCCCTGAATAGCAGAGGCCATTTTCACCAGAGCCTCTTTGTTCCTTCAGTTAATTTTTATTTCTTTGACTTCTGAAGAGCATATGCAGAGAAAGCCTCTAAAAACTCTTTCTATGAAATAACTCCCTTTCTTTTATATTCTTCCTCAAATTTTATTCCTTCAATTAAAATGACAGGAGTCCTAGTCAATACCCTGTTACTTTCCTAGAACATAAAACTGGGTAGGTGTTCTTCACACAGCTAAATTACATTATTTTCCCTGAAGGAATCGCAGGTTTGATACAGAAATATGATTGATATTTCTTCTATAAATCAATAAAACTAAATTTGTGTCCAACCCAGTTGGAAGAATTGAGAATACAGTATAGCTTGGTACTTTTATTTTCTTTTCTTTGCTCTTATGTAGATTACCATTGTTTATATTGTGATAAATATAAGATTAAAAGCCCATTGAGGCAAGCACTGCATCTCTGCCTCTGTGAGGAACTTGAAAGCCTAATGACTACTCCTGTAATAAGTCATCCACATAAAACAGAATCAGGATTTTTTTAAGGATTCTTACATGAAACAAATAAAGAAACAAACAAAAACCCCCAAACAACAACAACCACCAAAAAAAACCAACCCAAAACCCCACCAAAAACCAGAACAAAACCACAAAGACCCCCCAAAGAAACAAAAACCAAAAAATCAAAAACCATCCAACCAAGCAAAAAAAAAAAAAAAAAAGAAAAACCAACCAACCAAACCAACCAAAAAACCCCATAAACCAAAAACCAGCAAAAACAAAAACAAAACCAAAAACAAACAAATAAAATTGACAAACAAAAAAATCTAGCAGCTTGGCCTATCCAATGAGTTGAGGTAGAGTGAAACCACCTATACAAAATATTAGCCCTGAAGATATTGCACTCTAAAGAGACAAAAAGGGGGAGATTTTATTTATTGTCCTTCAGTCACTGTTTAAATACTTATCTGTTTTTTTTAATACTTACCTGATCTTTATGTTCTGGTTTTGCTTTTGGTTTTCTTTACCGTATTGAATAATCCACTCTTAAAGAAAGTGAAACAGAAAAGTGTGAATAATAAAACAGCTTACACATATTTCTGGTTTTTAGATGCAAACCAGTCAGGAAACACTGTCTTCGTAGGCACAGAAAATACCCATCCATGTCTTAAAAAAAAGAAGGAAAAAAATTAAATTTTGATGTTATACTTGCTGGAATAGTCCAGTTTTCTCTTTGGTAACAGTGTCAGTGGACAAGCATCCCATCATAGACATACATAGGTATGTGAAACTCTGAAATAAGCCACTTGGCACTAAGAGGCTTTGCTAAACTCCCAATCTGACTCTCAAATTAGCACAGCTGACCCTGCTGTACTTAGCCGCTTGCATACTAACTAGGTGATCAATTTTTCTTTTATTGTAGTGCTTAAAAATGTGTAGTTCTGCTTCAGTGTACTCTTGTTCTTAGTCTTTCATGAATAATTAGCAATCAAAAACAAAAGGTATTTGGTTTTTTTAAAGTAACTTCCCCATTAATCATCTGTGATTAGCTGCAAAAATCTCCAGGGCTACTATCATTCTTTGAAGCTCTGCTTAGTATCATTTGGCTAGTTCTTGCCTGCTGACTATGCCAGTGATAGAATTGACATGGCCATTTAAAAAAAACCTCATTGATCTGCTTTTTCTCATGAACTTTCATTCACAGAGTGCTGCACTTGTCCTGCACGTTCATTCACACACAGAAGCAAAGAATCTCACTGTATCACAGAAATTTAATGAACAAGACCCTTCACAGAAGATTCTAATACAGTCATAATTATCTCATTGTACTTCACGTATTATAAGTTTTGTACAATTATTAACTATGTGATCTCCACAACATCCTTGCAAGACAGGTAATTTTTAGTTATTATTCCAGTTTCACACCCATTAAAAGTCAGACAGGAAAATCCCCTATTCTGCAGTGTCCTTAGCACCAGCAGCTGAACTGCAGAGGAGATTAAGGGAATGTGTCACTTTTGGGAAGCCCTTAATAGTTGATCAGGTATGTTCCCAAGTGTTTATTACACGGTTATACTTAATAAAGAAATATTCAGCACCCTGAATCTCTTGTTAAAAGCAATAGGGTGTCTGCAATTGCTTAGTATGTGTGCTGTCTCTGTTAGATCTTAAACACAAACAACTCTTGAACATCCTAATATATCTGGGCTTGATGTTAAAATGATAATTTTTAAGTTTCTGTCACTATTTCAGTTTATTCATGGAGCTGTGCCACCCACTCCAAAACACTTCCATAAACCTCTTCTCTGCACTCCTCAGTACAAACAGCAGATCTGAGAAGCAAAGGGCCATAATTCTTGTTCAACAGCCAAGGGCTAGTTGAGCATGAGGCAACCCCAAACAGGGCTTGTGTAAGTCAACAATCCTCCTCCACAAACAAAGGACAGCCCAGGGCCTGTTGATCTCTCCCATGGGTCAGCAGGCTGCAGCCAGGATCTCCCCTTGAGCAGAGACACCTCTCAAGTTACTCCTCAAGGTTGAGAGATTTCTTGCTGTAAAAATAATCAACTGTATTGATCCTTGGTAAGTGATCAACAGGATCCTAAACTTTGAAATCCTACCTAAGTGATGTAAAGGACTGATTGTGCCCATGTAATCATTCAGACATGAATCATTCACCAAGTCTGGGACTAAGTCTGGATCCACCTGCATATGAGCTCCCCTCATGAAAGAAATTTAGAAAGCAATGGGGTCCTTTCTGAACCTCATGACTCAACAGCACGGTCACTGATAGTTCTGCCTGACCCTGTCCTTTATGCAGTAAACAATCAAGAGCTCCATGCCATCAAATCTGATTAAACCACTGTCCCATTTACTATTGTATTGGTTTGGCACGGCCTGGTTTTAGGTAGCAGGGGGCCCACAAAGATGGCTGCTGTGAGGAAGCTGCTGGAAGCTTCCCACCATGTCCAGCTGAGCCAGTGGCTGATGGCTCTGAAGATGGACATGCTGCTGGCCAAAACTGGGCCAGTGAGAGAGGCTGGTAGCGCCTCTCTGATGACATATTTAAGAAGAAATTAAAAAGAGNGTCGGTGGGAAGGAGGGAGGGGCTGGGGGGAAGAGGTGTTCTAAGGGCTTATTTTACTTCTCATTATCCTCCTCTGATTCTGTTAGCAGTAAATTCACTTTGCAACTTAAGTTGAGCTGGTTTCACCCTTGAAATGTTTCTCCCAGTCCTTATCTCACTCATGAAGCCTTCGTTAACTTTTTTTCCCTTTTCCCCTCTTCTGCCCAGCTGTGCCAGGGGAGGGTGAGCGAGCGGCTCTGGTGGGTACCTGGCGCTGGGCCAGTGTCACACCACAACAACTATGAAACTTTGTTAAATCACTGCTTTATACCAATAAATATGTTACTGCTTCTCTCAAATTACAAGTTAAATACATCACCTTGGGATACATTGATGGAGAGTGTCTGTACATCTGTATTTCATTCACCTCTGGAAATACAAGCAGGTTAGTGCACTCTCTCCAAAGAGTCTTTACAGCAAAAACTCCACACTGCAGGAAGGATTCCCCAAATATACTGCCTCCAGATTAGAAAAAATAAGACCTGTCATTCTTAAAATGACAGAAAATCTAAGCAGTCAGTACAGCAATCAACAGCGAGACCCAAAGCTTTTGGTCAAGTAAGATCTTCATATTTTTCTTGTTGTACCTCCTGATCTAACGACACATTACTTCTGTTCCCCAGCCAGGTCTTACCAGATGAAACAGGCTTTAGTACTATTTTATCTATGCCCTTTTCAATAAAATTAGTCTGTTGAAAGCCTAACTATACACAATTTTTATTATTAAAAAAAAACCCTACAAGATTTTTTTATATTTGCTTTGTGATAGGGACCTAAATATCCTGAAATATTTCAGTGGTATACCCAAATAAATGATACCTCCATTGTTGGTGCTTTCTTGCACCAACACAGGTACATATACCCTACAAAGACTAAAGAAACCATCAGCCAATAAAAAGACATCAAGGAATGAAGGAGGCAGAATGTTATTTGACCAGTTTGAATTTGGCCCGAATGCAGAAACTGCCTTATCTTTTCAGGGAAAAAAACCCAAAGGTTACTTTTTTATTTCAAGTTATATCTATTCCAGGAATTCTTTTGCAAAAGGGAGCCAGCCCACAGACTAACCCAGTAAAGAGCTATTGGCAGCTAGCTGAAGCTACAAGGGGCATGTTTTTTAGAATCTATTTCTGAAAAGGCATTTTCGTGAACAGCAACCTGGCATTTTTAGTAACTTAAATGTGAAAGAGAATTCTTATATTTAGTGTATGTTTGACCAAGTTATATTTTCAAGGTGCAAGCATTGTCTGTAGTAAGTATGGTAGAGACAACTAAGGAAGTTCTTCATACAAAAGAAAATCTAATATGCTATACACTTGCTGACATATAACGTATTATCATAGAGATGTTCCTCCTCTTTCATGTAAACATATATCTTGCAAATTAGTAATAGTTATTAGAATTAGAATTTTGGGTCTTGATTGGTGTTATTTGCAGATAAATTATTTTACTTTTTTGATGTGCTGTAAAATGCATTCAGCTACTCAGTACTAAAACCAAAGATATAGATTTAAAGGCTAAGTTTTAGGCTTTTTTTTATTCAGAGAGTTCTTAATGAGAAAACCTTAATCTAAGAAAATATTTGTTAAGGAAGGCAATGCTTGTCCTGCCACTGTGATACATGTTATTCTTCTATTAACCTGGCAGAAGAAAGTTACGGGACGAAACCTATAAAGGACTTTCATACTCACATTTTAGTTACCTGTCCCTGCCAAAGGGAAACTGAAATGAAGATACCTTGGTTCCAGAGTGCAGTTGGGTGAACATCTGGGTTCACAGTAGTGTTTCTGAGAAGCAGATCTATTGAAATCTCATTTCCTATGGGTCTGTGCTGAACACAGATTTCTGACCACCCTTGTGTCATTCTCAAGTATGAAAATGACTGGATGACCAAGCAAACACTCTGCTCTTCTGCCTCTGTCTGCATGTGGGTGAGTCACATTGCTGAGGTTACCCAGATGTCTCTGTTTTCTCTTTACCCACTACCACACATCCACTGCAGTGGAAATGGACTACTTACTACACAGGTGTAATTATCTCACTGTGAACAAATAATAAGGGAAGGCACTAGGAGATTTGGACCTATTAATTTTTCAGACATAAGCACAGACAGAGCAGGGCTTGACCTTTTTAGAGGTTCCTAATGTCTTTCCTTCCAAACTTTATTGCAAAAATTTATAAAGAAAAAAGTTAGCCAAAGTTCTCTCTGGTATCTGACTAGATTCACACTCACATTTCCCTGGAGAAATACATGTGTCTACCTAGAGGCAAATCTGGTGTTTCTGCTGGAGAAAGACTTGACCACTGCTTAGGTTTTTGCTAAAATATCAAGTTTATATTCAGTAAAGTAATTGTTTCAATACTCAGATGTTTACCCTTGTAGACAACTTCAGTCTAGAACAAAATTTTAGGAGCATCTCCCGTATTATTTTTTTTCAGGAGTCAGTTTGTTTTATTCCACAGTAACATATTGTACTTACATACTAACAGGACAAAAATAGAGTGAAGGAAAAATAGAACAGCCATCCTTTAAACTCATTAGAATGAAGCACTGAACATTTTTAGTTTGATCTCTGTTGACCCAAATCCATAAAATCTCCATCTTATTTAAACTAAAAATAATTTATGCATGGTTTCCTCATAGCATGCTTGTTTTCATCTCATACCACCAAGGACTAAGCTAGTGGGGTTTGAAAACTTATTTGTTTGTAAAAATTGACTTTGATATCTGAATGCTGACCAGTGCTGATACACGTGAAACAAACCTTGTACTTGTAGCAAATGGCAATAGCAATGACAGCCCCCTGTCCCATCAACAACCCCAAGTCCTACAAGAAATGAAAAAGCTTATTGGACATAAGATATCAAAAATATCATTCTATTTCTGGATTTCCCCAAAATACAGAATATTCTGCACTACCTAGATTTCACTGAGCATCCCAGGAAACTGTTATTTGAATAAACCTCAGATTGCTAGGTCTTTAGACACTGCTTCTTACACAGCTGATTTTTCCCTGGTTTTTGGAAGAGCAGTCTAGTGTGAAAGCTTGTAGGAGGACAAAACCAGACCATAATTAAATTAAAAGCTACAGTCCTTGCTGTCAGGAAATATTCATACCTTCAAAAAGTAGTTATGGTTGTACTTAAAGAAAGATGTGGAAAATATGGGAAATTAGTAATTAATCATAAAATCATATATCATAGAATAGTTTGGGTTGGAAGGGACCACAAAGATCATCCAGATCTAACCCCCCTGACACACGCAGGGACACCTTACAGTGGAACAGGTCACTCAGAGCCACATCCAGCCTGGTCTTGAATACCTCCAGGGCTGGAATCCACAACCTCTCTGGGCAACTCCTTTCAGTGCCTCACCATCCTCACAGTAAAGAATTTCTTCTGTGAATGTATCTAAACCTATTCTCTTTCAGCTTAAGGCCATCTCTCCATGTCTTATCACTACATGCCCTTGGGAAAAGTCCTTCTGCAGCCAACAAGAAATGTTGGCACCCTTTAGGGACTGGAATGTGCTATAAGGTTTCCTCAGCACCTTCTCTTCTCCGGTCTGAACACTCCCAATTCTCTCAGGTTGTCTTCATAGGAGAAGAATGAAGAACTAAGCACTTAAAAAGGTATTTCACTATTTGGAATACTGAAGGAATGGTGAAATCAGTTTTGCCTGCCAAGTGTGTTTTCACTGACTCTCTCATTGAACAAATGCACAATGTACAAAACTTCAGTGAGTAGGGCACTGCCATTTCATTAAGCTACCTGAACAAGTTTATACCCCTTAATATCACTAATTATTATTGTACACAGAGACTTAATGACCTTTGTTTAATACTTACACAGCATCCTTGTGCAGAATCCTGTGCCATTTTGAAGCATTTTTTGAGACAAAGAAGCCTAAGACAGACAAATTAATGGAATGTGGTTGCAGGTACTCTCATTTTTTTTAGTCAGAAGTCATAATTCACAAGATTCAAGGCCCAGTATTACAGGTTAAAAACTTGGAATATTTCTTGAAACAGATTTCAATATTGCAAACCATTTTTTTCTAGAAGGTACATAGTACTTGGTGGAAAATACATTTGTGGTATAAACCAGAAGTGTTACATCTCTAATTTTCATTTGTCTACACCATTTAATTTATCATCTTCTGATACTTGCTAAGTATGTGTAAGTATCTGCATCTCACAAGCCTTTTTGAATACCTATTCAAGTTATGTTTTCTTTTTGGCTTCAGATTTGTAGTCTGTTGTCATAAGCCGTATGTCACCTAGAGCTGAAGTATTTTAAAAAAATAGTTAAAGGGCAAGAGGTTAATATTTAAATTTAATTTTTTGTTTTTAAACACAGTGCAGTCATTAGCGAAAACAATAAAAAAATAAATTTTAAAAATAGACAAGAGAGTAAGGGAAAAAGAAAATGAGGAAATGTTTTGATTAAGAAAAATGCTGAATTCATGTGTGTTTTTTTCTATTCAATCAGAAGTCTTCTCTTGCAGTGTAGGTGCTAAAATGGTCCCAACTGTCCCATTGTTTCTCTGTACACTATTGTGAGGAGCCAATTCAGTTTTGTTATGCCACAACAATGGTTGTCAGAGGCATGAGGAGGAGGGGTGCGCATGTGCCAGGTGCAGGAGGCGACTAGAAGAAGCCTTACCTCTGGGAGGACTTCGCCTGGCAACATCCCACAGGAGGCAGGCAGTAGGAGACACTGTGGGGGGGCTTCTCCCATCAGGTTGCGAAGACCAATGGACGGCAAAGAAAGGTTGGACTGGACCAATGGTTCCCTGTTAGTGGGCGGACTTTGGGAGTGGCCAGGGGGCATAAAACTAACTGTGTTGCTGCTTGCTGGGCCTTGCTACTGTTCACTGCTCCAGCTCGCTGGCTGCTTTGCCCTGGCCTCAGCCTGCCTGCCTTCTGGCTCTCCTGCCCTTGCTGGTTTGCCCTCACACCTGTCCTGCCTTCCTGTGCCCCTGATCGCCGCCTTGCCACTTCACCCCGTGTCCTTGATTGGGCTGCGTGCTTCCAACCTTGCCACGCCGATCACTGCCAGCTCTGCCGCCGCGATGCAGCCGGTCGCCGCGCCCCTGTCCAGGGTGCTGCTCCTCCTGTCCAAGCGCCCACTCACCGCGTGTCCGGTGCTATCCCCGGAGCCGCGCCTGCGAAGCCGTCCCCCTCCGGGAGCCGCGCAGGCTCGGTCAGAGCCAGCCCGGCCACAGGCAGGCAGCGTGCACACCCGCCATGCCTGGATGCCGACAGCACTGCGCTGACTCGTTAGTGGTAACGCCTTTTTCTCTCTGTCCCTTCCCTCTCTCTCTCCTCACCCCCATCCCTTGTCCATTTTCCTTCTTTTCTGTCTCTTCTAGCTGTCTTTCACTTGGGCAACTCGTTTTCCTTCTTCTGTTTGTTATCAATAAACGGTTCTCAGATACAACGTTTGCCTCGTTTGGCTTAATTTTGTTCCAGACCATCCATTTTTAAAAGAACTCTTCGCAGTTTCCCGCAGTGGAACACGACAGATATTAACCGTGGTTTGTTGATAGCAGATCACACAAAGGCATTCATTAGCTGGACTAAATAATCACTTTTTTTAAACTCAAAAAAACCTAGAAAAATTCATTTCTATTTAATTACCGTGCATAGTTCTTTTAGAGTTTGCTAATAATGAATACCTTTTCTCACTGAAGTGGCATTGATCACAAATTTACACTGTCACCTGCCTGATTCAACATGACAAATGTCACAGACCAGACTTTCAGAGCCATTACTTACATACATATAGTGAAATCAACTTAAAAGGCAATCCATACTACACATGTAGAGAAGTAGTTATTAACACGGTATTATAAGGAAGTCAATCCCTCCAAGAAGATTTACTTCTGTTGAGTAGAGGTATGTAATTTATTTCATTAACTTAAAAGAGGTGCAGTGACTTCTTTCCCTTTTTACTCCCATATTACCTCTTTCCTAATCCTGGTTCACAATCATTGCAGTGAATGTCATGAAAACTAATTGATCCATTTCAGTTTAGGAAAAAATGCCCCCAATTGATGTTTTAGCTGTCTTTTTAACAATGTTAAATGGCTGGAAACTGTTGAAGTGAAAGACTTTTACTGCTTGCTGCAAGTGAATAGTGTAAACAGTATTGATCTGCTATGAGGGCTTTACAGTAGAGAAACATTCAGTACATTATTTAAAGGATAAATATCTATTTGATTTATTTTCAGCTTTTATCTGGACATTTTTAAGGTGGCTTTTTCTTCCTTTGCAAAGCTTTCTTCAGAAATAAAAATAGCATTCAGGCCTCTGTTTTAGATGAACTTGCTCCTGTTATCATCAGTAAAAGCTGAAATCCTCTCAGAAGGAAAGGAAATAAAGCAGTGGTGGGAGAATTGATGCTCCTGGAAGCGATGAGACTGAGAACTGAGCATCAAGAAGAGGAAGTGGGAAGTTATTCTGATCTTCCAAGCTGGAGCCAGATGCCAGGAAGCAAAACTAGAGATACTAGAAGGCACAGCCTGGAATCTTCAAATCTGCTACAAGTTTGGCTTTTTGATAATATTCATCCAAAAACTCTGAAAGTAACAACCCAGAGATCACAAACTTGGAACAATGAGAGCTAAAGGAACCCCAGAGACTACGGTTGTGACATGGGAAAAAAGCATCATGCCTGATTTTTTACATATGATATGAAAGACTTTTTGTCATGGCTTGTTCAATGCTTTCCAGAGAAAGGAGGGGGTTTGTTGCTTTCAACACACTGCATTTAATTCCTTTGTTAATAAATCTATACAAATAGAAAGGCAGAAAGTGCTGTTAGTTATTGTATGGTTAGTTTATGCTTTTATTTGTGTTGCATAGCTATGTACTCTTTCACTGGCCTCAGTCAGTCAGATAGAAGTCAGTTCATCAGATATCTTTTTCTTAGCATTTTGCATTGGTGGACTGCAGAGCAAAGTGCTTTGAACTCCTTCACAGAGACACACAATGATCAGATCTAGCTGGTGTGACAGAAAAAAAGACAAAGGCTTTTTCTCCTCTCAGAGCAAGCCAAAGTGCGCCTTGACTCACCTACTGCAGAAAACCAGATCTGTACGAGATTTCAATGTAAACTGACAGTAGAATAGATGAATTAGCATAACCGACTGTTTCACTTGCAGAGATTAAATAGCCTTTTACTGCAGATGTTTACCAAGGAAAATGCTCCCTAGTGGAAAACTATAAACAGTTAAGATGGATTTGATGAGAATTTTAATTGCTGTTATGCAGTTGGTAATGGAAAGGTTTTGTTAAACGCCATGCAAAAACCAATCGACATTTTTGAGCAAAAAAAGATCTTGGTAGCTCAATGTTTGGACATAAGTATTTCAGGCAGGAAGGAGGTACCTTCTTAATTTTTGTTCCCATTCCTTCTCTCTGACTTTTAAAAACTATTTCCTTAAGACAGCTAAGTCACATTTCAATGAGGTAAGAACAACCACCTAAAAGCAAAAACACCTGACCCCCATCATCATTTTTTTCTAAATGCAGCTGAAAAATTGAAGTGTGGACCTTTGCCTCTCTCCCTCTTCAGAAGCAACTAAGTAGTTTGAGTACTTCTTTTGGGAAGAATTCAAATAGATTAATTTTTTCACATGATGGTAATTTGCTTTGCACAGGAAACAGCTAAGAGCAATGCTGTAGGAGGTTATAGGGTTTTTTTCAAACCTTCCACTAGAAACTCTTCCATTTTGCATGAAACTATTAAATATTCACCACCTCTCTCACCAAAAGGGTAGAGGGAGAGGACATAGCTGCATAACATAATGGCTAACTCTAAGAGACCTGGCTTTCTTGCTCCAATGGATACTTCAATTCCCTGCTCCAGTTGGTTCATGAGCTGGGACCCATGTCTTCTCCTTCCCAAGTGAATGCAGTAACAGACTACCACCTCACGCTTAACTTCTCCTCTAGAATAATTATTTACTGGGCCTTGCAAGGTGCAATAACATTTGGTTAGTAGAGCACTCACAGCAAAAACACACATTCAGCACTTCATTCTCTGCCTGCTTGTCTGTCTAAAGCCAAATAAAGAATCCTGCTGTCCTACCTGCTTGAAAAGGACAGTACCCCCTTCACCACACCTAGAATGCCTTTGTCTTAATGCAGTGATGTGTGCTCCACATATTTGTGTTAAATAACATGTAAGAGGACATGTAATTTCTGTGTAAAAGAGGTCTGTAAATGCTCAGCACTGCCATTAGGTAGGAATGTCCCACGGTCACTGGGACACCTAAGGGGTTTAAAATCTATTGGGGTGCAGCTGCATCTGGGTAGAGCTTTTAACGGAAAGAAAACTGCAGAAGGGATAGCACACATTAGATAAACTTCTTCAACAAATTATGAGATAGAAACTGTGTTTATTGAGATTACATCATGATGGCTTTTTTGAGGGAGCAAAAAAAATCACTGTTTTAAATATGAAAACATATTGGAACCAAACAAACAATTCAGTGATGCTTCTAAGGTGGACACTTTCTTGGTAGGCAGCACTAATTGCTGCAATAGCTTTTAGGTGTTGTAATGCACTCAAGTGAATTATGCACCACACTGCTTCTGAATGACACAGCCATTTCTGACTCCATTAATATGGAAGATTTCAGCCAAATGCTTTTAAACGATAGCTTCTCTTTATTTGTAATTTCAGACTCTATTGATTTCCTTCTGTTCCCTTCATTATGATTTCAATTGATTACCTTGGCAACTGCAATAACAATGATTGCACTTGACACTGTCTGAGACTCTCGAGATGGTATTTGAATAGGAATGGTATAATTTGGGGGAAAATGGCTACAAGAACCTGCCATTAATGTTACACTTACACTTTACTTTTATTGACTTCCCTCTTTTTCTAACAGGCCCTTGTCAGGGACTCTCTTGCTAGATATTGGTTAGGATTTCAGTGACTCCTTGAAGTAAAAGATTCTTATTGACAAAGAGAACACTTTTTGTACTAGTGTTTTTTTCAGCACTGTACAGGGAAACCTCCCACCCTAGATGAGATTTTTGTTCCCTTGCCAGAAAAGTTACCAGTTTTTATAAACAATATTCCTGGCCAAGGCCTTTGTTTTCCTAACTGTATTATGTCCTTGCACACAGAAGAATGTCAAGTAAAAAGGCATTACTTTGGTTTAAAAGTTAGTATGGATTTACTCTGTTTCATTGCAGTTTATGCCATATAGACAAGAAATTCCACATACTTTTCTCAGGGGAAAAGCTGCTGCTTATCTTATGTAGCATTTCAGTTCTTCACTTTGCACTTTAGCTTTATTCAAGAACTATCCACAATGTAATAGCAGTATCCTACCGTTGGAAATAATACTATACTGGAGGTCTCTTTTCGTGTTCAAGGTATGTCAGAACTGTGTTTATGTCAGAGCAAATATTGCAGATAAGAGGATGAAGCAAAAGAGGAAATTTTCCTTCTCTGAAAATTACAAAGGTAATTCACATTTATGAATATGGTTTTAGAAAAACACAACTTAGTTTTCTGTTTGTCACTGTGTCCATGACCTTTCATTTTGATTTTATGCCACATCAACAATATCTTCTGATTAAAGCTACCTTCTATGAATGTCATTCATCTGGTACTTTATATAATAATAGTATTTCCACTTCTAAACCTACCATTTCAATTTCAAAAAGAAAGAAAGGACACACAAGAAAATGGATCTTTTTCCTTAAAACCTAGGGAATTGGATGTGATATATAGCAAAGGAGTAATTTTATCAATCTGCCTTTCTGTTATCAGTTGTGCAGTTGCAATGAAGAGCAGTGCTCTTCTTCACCAGCCACTCTATTATAGGGGAGCTGGATAATTACAATTAGTGACTATTGAAGTTGAAGTCATAGGTTAGGAGAGGAAGACTGGGAGTCGGGCATGATAATTTTCTTCAACATGATAGTGCCCTTCTGCAATCTGACCAACAGACTCAAGTAGTATGAGAGTCAAGAAAAGGTAATTGTAGAGTAATGAATATTGCATGCTGTCATTATACTTTCTACTGAGAATATTTATCCGTAATTATCCATATCAAAAATGGAAGTGAACTTTTCCTTTTATCCCTTGCCCTGATATGCTTGGTGAAGTAAGAAAACTCTTGGGTAGCCCAAGTCAGTCTTTGATCAGATTTTACAGCCATGAAATTCAACTATGCAGAACTTTTTAAAAGTGATTCAGCCTATTACTTTATCTCTGGTGTCATTCACGGCAATGCAAATTTTACCCTAACTCACATGGAAACAGCTTTAGAAACTATGCTTAAGGAGTTCCTGAAAATTTCTGATTCAATCTCATGAGACTGGTCCAAGTAGAAAATGAGCAGTGTCCTTGTATTGGTCTATGTAGTTTCTTTACATGAATCATGAAGAAATTTGAGAAGTTTAATTTCATAAAATGCCATCTTGTCTTCCAACCAATAGCTAGATGTTACAGGTAAGTCAGGAAAAACTGGTGACATCAGTAAGTGGGTAGGCAAATTTCAAATAAGGTAAGTTTTTTTGGAGGACAATTAGAAAGTATAGTTCAATGTAATATTGTACAAAGTGATATTGTAACCAAATAGGAAAACCCCAGATCATTTAAGAAAATGGATACATTACCCAGATGTCCTATTTCTTTAATTCATTCAGTTACGAATCCTAGAGGAGTTCTCAGCCACACAGCCTGAGATTTGATGTGGGGTTGATCAGAATAATTATTTTCTAAATAAAAGAGGAGGATATCTAGCTGAAAACCTATAAGATCCTTGGGAGGAGAAAGAGACATAGATTAAGAAGGAGAGGGAGTGAGAGAGAACTGTATGGTAAATCCTTGCATGTGTAGATGTGTCATCTCGTTGTTGCTCTCAAGTAAACAATGGAAAGGAAACCACTAAATTGAGGTGCTATAATGAAATGGTGTTAGTGTAGGCCGAAAGAAACTAAATTGTAGTAATGACTATTGGGAGTAATTCAAGCTTAAACTAGGTAAAGATATTAAATGTTAATTAATTTATTTGCCTGGATTCAAGTTTTTTAAGTTTGCATAGTCATACTTGTTTTGAATGGTTCTCATTGTTATGCTACCAGGGTAGGACCCGTAATTTTCACTTCACCACTGACCAAGAAACACTGGGATAGCTGAACTTGAGCCACCTCATCAAATGTAAGCAATGCTGACTTAACAGTTTATCAGCAGCCATTGCAGCAATTTATTTATGTTATGTTTTTTAGATATTGTTATGGTGTCTAGGAGACTGTCTGCTCCCCAGGCATCTGGCAAAGGGCTTTTTCTGTGCAAAAAGTGGGTAATAAGGAAAGGAGGAAACTATAAACAAGAAACTTCAGAGACACAAACCTGAATAACACAGGAAACAGTGAGAGAAATCAAGTCTGCCCATTCACAGTAATTGATGAGGACAAGTAAGAGCACAAGAATGTTTGTTCCAAAACAGTTTTCTGATAATGGATGTAGTTAATTGGGAAACTGGGTGAAAAAAGGGAAGCCAGAAACAAAATATACACATACTCATGTCTAACAAACTAAAAATGGAGACAGTTACAAGAGACAACCTCACCAATCATGTCAATTGATGGGCTAGCAAGAAACTACAGATGCCCTTTGCAGGAAGATCACCACATGAACTTTGCACCCGATATAATTATAAACCAGGAGAGATCCTGGAGTCTGGGCTGGGGGAGGTATACAAACCCATGAAGGGATGTGCAAAGGGAGGGAAACCACAAGGATAAACAGCAGGAGGCAGGCAGAAAAGAGTTATAAAAGTGACTGGTCACTCTTAAAACAGGACAAGTCTGTACTCATTTCTGGCTGAGCCCTGCACCTGATCACCATAGTCTGTTCTATCTTCTTGTGTTTTTTGCTAAATCTTGTCTTAATTATCTCTGCAAAATCTCACACTTCAATCTCTGCATATGTGTGCTGCAAGGACTAAGTGCCAGCTATGGGCAAGACCTTTGTGTGTGAGAGAAATTTGGGGCCAACCGCAGGAGTCAGGCTGAAGCTACAGGCAACTCTGACCTGTGGTGCCAGTTACTGGAGTGAGTGGTGTCATAGTACCGGTGACTGGAGCTAGTTGGAGCCTTTAACCTCCGTACTCTGGAGCAGGAGTGGTAGGCACCCTTCAAACCACCTGTGGAGGAATTGACATGACAGGAGTTGATTGACGTGCTCAGTGCTGGCAGCTGAAGCAGACTACTGATCACAGCCCATGGGTCTTGTGCCAGCTGGTGAGTGTCAAGTGGCAGTATCTTCCCTAAACCCAGTAAACATGTGTGAGGGATGCGTGTGTGTGTGTTCGTAGCTAACATCAGGCTGCACTAGCCAGTCAGAGGGACTTGTGAGTGTGGGGGTGTCTGTGGAACAAAGATGTGAATGCCACGTGTTTTCTGGAGAGCACTGAGCTGTACCAGCCAGAGGGCAAGGGGCCCATAAAGTGTGTCCAGGATACAGGCAGAGTCGATGGATGAATAGAGGGGGTGTGACAACACTTGAAGGACCTACAAATGAGTATGTGCTTGTAAACTTGGAGAGTATCTTGTGTGCCCTGCTCTAGTGACATCCTGCCTCTTCCAGCCCAAGAGAAGGAGGGTACTCATCTGTCTGTGTCTGTGTTTTATGTGATTCCTTTATTTGGGTGATGTTGAAGGCATCACCTTGCCTGTGGCAGGCTGTGTGACAAGTTGTTTCAGTATTCTGTGTGTGCCTCCTCTGTGCGTGTCCGTGTTCATGTCTATGTGTGTGTCCCCGGGATATGTGCTCAGCTTCACCTCTGGCTGAACCAGCAAATGAAACAGCAGCAGACGTGTCCCTCAGTCTGGACAGAGACCCCATGTTCCTGGGCACACCTGACGAGGCTTCATCAGCCCAGCAGGAGGAAGTCTTTGGCAAGAGCAGATGGATGAGATGGCCACTTTCTTAACAACCCTTAGAAGCTAGTACAAGAACTCCAGACTGTTTCAAAATTCTCCAGCTCTGATCATTAACCTACAAGAATCTTGGTGCCTATCCAAGGACCTTGGGTTTGCCATGTGGTTGCTAAACACTTTCAAAATGTCTGTATCTTAAATAAAGTGCTGTAACAGTTGTCTTTTTCCACCCTCCAAATGTTGTATGGGTTATAATTATTATTATTATATATAATATAAATATTATTTTATTTGGCATTGCTCCATTTCCATTTATTGCCAGCCAAGCAAGGACTAATTCATCCAGCTTCCCAGGTAGCATCTATACAATTTCCATCCAGCTTCCCAGGTAGCATCTATACAAATACATACATGGACAGAAGGAACCCAGAAACAGTGGCATCACAGAGCACAAGGTAGGATTACGGAAGACACTTTAGTCCTATGGCTCTGTAACGGTGTTGTGACTGACAGTAACAAACCACCAGCTTTGTACGGAGTTTACAATGGCTGAGTGGGCAGAGACTTGCTGCGTCCAAGTTTTTTCAACTGTTTGATGGCAGGCTGGTATAACTGGAAGCAATATTTTCCAATGAGTCTTATGCCGATAGCTCTAATGAGTAGTTTTTTAGTGTAAAATGAAATATTTATAACTATAACACAGTGACATAGAGCAGAGAAGCACTGGTGTAAGTGAAGACATGAGATGTTGTATAATGGACTACTAAAACGCATAGTTATGGGATACTAAGAGATGGGGCACAGTCTTGGCACTGTAGAACAAAGAGCCTTTAGCAACTCAGTGATGGTCACTAAGAGAGATGCAGATCTGGAACTGTACAAAACTCATACATGGTTTAGCAAAGAAAAAAAAGACATAGTACTAACCAGACATAAAGGCATCATGTAGTGAATTCATACATAATGTCAAGCTCCTGAAAAAAGGGAAACATGTAAAAAAACATTTAAAAAATGCTCCAAGTGGATCCCATGAGGGATCAACGTGCATGCCATATTCCTTTTGGCAGAGGACTCCAGATGCTGATAACCATAACACCTGCCCTATCACCAGGGACAGGCTCTGGAGAAAGGTGACCATACTACCAAGAGAGCAAGTACAAACTAAGAAGCATGTGTAGCAACTTTAACCATTATTATTATGGTTAATAACATTATTATTCTTTCTTGTTCTGTTACAGTTATGTGTATAATAATAAGGGTTTTGTTCTAATTTTCAGTTCTACTAATACTACAAATTTCTTTGCTTGATTTATATGCAAGGTGGTCTTCCTTTATACTGGTAAACACAACATCAAGAAATTAAAAAGCTTTACTACAGGAATTAAGTACATTTGGGAACTTATTTACAGACAACTGTGGGGTGAAGGTTTATCCCATGAAAAGCCTCCATTTTCTTCTCTTCTGCCAATTTATCTGCTTTATTTCTCCAGTTGTCTGTACTCTTTAATCTCTTTCTTACCTGTGTTTTCTCAATCTTTTTCTTCCTCTTTCCTCTTTTCCAGATTCTTACTGTTGTGTCACTCTGCTTTTTATAGAGTCCTGTCTCTTCTTCATTTGGCTCCACTTGAAGTGCATGCCAGTGCTGCTGCATGGCACCTCTGGGTAGAAAGAAGACAATGCCCTTTACAGGACAGCAGGACAATTGAGTCTGGAGCCTCTAATAAATAAATAGGAAATAATTCTCTTTCTTTGAGTCTACAGCGACAGGACAGTGGAATTGCCTGCTTGCAAAAATCCTCAGGTCCTGAATGCTCCTTTCTTTGTTTTGGAAACTTTTGTTGCCTCTCCTGTTCATTTTCTGGGCTGACCCTTGGTTTCTTTTCACAGAATTTTATGGGAATTTCTGTGTTCTTTGACTACCACACAGCACTGAAAAAAGCCCTAGATTACCCCAAAAGCTTTGAAAAAGAACTGTGAACAACTATTTTAAAGGCTAAAGTATTTGCCTCAACTTCTAAGTTTTACACCTCTTCAGTACATCTAAGCAGAAAGCAAACATCAGAAATGTGCTTGCTGCAATAAAGTTCTGCCACAGTTGTTGATAACATCACTTTCCAGCCCACATTTCATCAAACTCTTTATCTGTAATGATTCTATTGTTTAAGGATAATAGCCCCTTGTAATCCTCTTCTCTGTTTATTACCCCTTTAAGAATGTTACTGCTTGTCTGTAGAGGCCTGAATAGATGTGTGACACGTGGTACTGACATCGTGATACAACAAGTTTATGCACCACACACACACATTTTTATCACAAATGGAAACCTCTCTCCATTTCCTTTCTTCTAAGTTCTAGCCTGCGTTGCATCACAGAGGAAGCAACATTCTGGCTTATATATCTGAGTGGTGCAAGTATGAGATTTAAATCTGTTTATAAGTATATGCAATGCCTACAAAGGTCAGGTAGAAACAGATGTTTCAATAATAGCCTATTATATTGAATTAATATATCAAGAACTGCCTCTTGAGGTATTGCATCAGAACAGTACCATTACTTTCCTAAATTTAATTCTTGCCTGACAGTTTAATCACAGCGTATAATTGTCACACAACTGTATGATCAAAAGATACATAGAATACTAGAGGTTATATAGGTTTGGAGGATCTTTAGTAGAAAAGTTTTCAAACCCCCCTAAAAAATGAACTAACTCAGATAATGATTTTTTGGTTCAGCCTCATTTCCACTTTATGGTTCCTATTTCTTTTTTTCCTTTCCAAAAAAGGAGAAATTACTGAATTTCATTCTGATTTGCCAAGTTGCTGACTACAGTGGAGAATATCACTTCTCTGAATAGCAGTCTAACATTTAAAAACAGCCTACAGGTGCACTTTGTCTACCATTTGGTGTGATGGAGCAAGCACAATGTTTTATTACAGTGACTTCTATACCTCACCAAGAATTGAACATCAAGCTATTTCTTTCCTTTTCACATAAGTTTTTTCACATAGTTTTTTTAATCTGATGATAAATTGCAAATATTGTTAAGTAAACAAAGTGCTATTTGGTTTTTGGTGTAAGATATTCCAATAATAATAAAAAAACCCAACAAACTTCCATCATGGCAAAAACAGTGAATAATTCTTTTCTTGATAAAATGAAAAGGTTGCTCTGAAAATGGTAACTCCATTAAAGGGCAGTACTTGCTCTTAGCTTGTAAGTACTGTAGCTTAAAATGTATTAAAGAAGCTAACAGAATTAGCTGCCTATAATTAGGGCTGATAGAAACGGTAGATTGAAGTTGGTACAATAAAGTATCTCATTCAGTTGGACAGTTTTTTTAATGCCTCCTTCTGTGGTCAGGAGTTGTCTAATCAGGTATCTTCATGGACTATGCTTCATATAATGCATGTCATGAACTTTCTTGTAGTGGTTCCCCTTATGAAATATATTCAATTACATGAAAAGCCAGGAATCAAAGAAATTAATCCTAAAATATCAATTTAAGGAGCTTTAAGTGCTGAAGAATTATACTTCCCTTTGGTTGCTTGGTTTGGAAAAGTGAAAGTGCTGAAAAGCTGTAACTATCACCAGCCCCTCAGTTTCATCTTGCCAAAGACAGCCTCAGCACTTCATAATAATTTTTCCTGAGATCCATCAATTATTTCTTCCCCTTTCAACCCCTTGCAGCAAAAAACCTGCAAAAATATCCTGCCCCCCCAACACTCCTTCACTCTTAACCCAAACAAAAGAGTGGCAAATATATTTAGCCTTCTGCTTTTCTTTAGTTTGGCTTTGACTTATATCACACCTTTTCTAATTCTCAGTTGAACCTTTTGGTACATCTCATTCAGCCACTCCTGCCACTTTGGTTCCTCTTGTTTCCACTCAGCCCTTCCACTGCAGGAGTTTTGCTAGAGCTTCTGAACAGGTACAACATCCTGCCTTGTCACATACTCTGAAAGAAGTAAGTTGGAGAAGACCTCTGTTTCCAAACAGTTTTCCTGCAACTGGCCTCAGTCCTGTGGCTGAAGCTGTCAGAGTGAAGATACCTGGGTTTCTGTTTGTCCTTGATCATCAGCCATAGATTACATTCCAGGAGAAGATACCACCCAGCTAAGCTTTTACTTCCATGACTGCTGTACCGCCTGAAGCAAGTTGTAATATTCTGTGTCCTGGGCTTCCAGCTGCAAGTCAGAAAGGAGATGTAGGCTATGTGAACAGACAAAACATGAGATAATATGCAGTGCCAAAATGCATTTCAGAATCATGAGGGCATGATAATTTTGCCCCCTTTTATTAATGGAATATTTGTTAAGGAACAGAGTAGACATACATATATATAATCTTTTACGTAATAGGAGTGCTATTGCAGTAAAATATATTGGTTTTCTGTAAAGGAAATGGCAACCTGGACTTTTTAATTTGTGTCAAGACAAGGTAGGAGCATATGAGACATCTTATGATACCGCCCCAGGATAATAATTAATAAATACTGAAATGGTTGGCAAATCATACAAGAGCTCTTAGACAGCTATATACATGGAGAATTTCTAATATGTAACAAGAATCACTTGCATTTCCTTCACTTAGGACCACCTTCTTCCCATACTGCCAAAAGTTCAGAACAGTTCCTATGATGCCAGATCATTTCTGGATATAAAAGAATTTAAAGTAGAATTAAGCCTTGACATTTGTAGAAGTACAGGTGTTTTTAGGAAAAAAAAATCAAATCAAATCTCTACAATATTGATTTCAGTAGACAGAACGAGACTATTTAAAATTTGCTATTTGCAAGCTGGATTATTCAGGGTGAATAAAACTGCCTCCAATTTCTCAGCTTATGCTCTTAGCAGAAGCACAGATTCATACAGACCAAATAACCTGCAAATTCATTTCAGCTTTGCCAAATTTTCCCCTAATTAAAACACAGTCTCCTTAAATATATATTTTCTGTTCATCTTTCTGGTTACTGGATTCACTTTTATGAGCAGTAACGGAATTGAAAAATGTCAAAAAAGCACCCTAGTAAATAGTATACACCTAATAAAGTAAAGCACAACATGGCTTCTCAGTCTATACTCATGTGGATCTGTTCTTAGATGTGACCTGAAGCAGTATGTGCCTGAAAGGTTTTGTTTTCACCATTTAGAGCAGCTGTACAGTCTAAAGAAAAGTATAGGCACTGCTATAGGTCTTGACTTGGACTCTTAAAATAATATTCCTGTATAGGAACCTCTTTCTCACTGACAGCTTAACACACATATGAAAGTGCTCCATCAATGAATTACACAGAAAAAGAACTTATTTATTGTTAACCCAGTCTGGAACCACATCAGCAATGATCTCCTAGTTCTGAGGAGGCCACATCCTCCAGATGGGAAACTGGTCATCTGCACATCATTAAGGATAAACTGTTGCAAGGCCAAACCCCAGGGTACTCAAAAGGCAAACTTGTTCTGTTATCTGATTGGCATCTAGACATGTTCAGTAAGAACTGAAACATTTTATGCAATGGAAAGAAACAACTTTTTATATTAAAAAGCATTCTTTAACATTTTCCATTACAAGCCAAGTATATTTGGTATTTTCCATCTGCCTAAAAGTGAGTCAGTTAAGCCAAAAGTTGTCAAAGTAGGTTGTGAGTGAGGAAAAACAGATGCTGAATTCTTTTCAGAGTAATAAATGCACGTTTTTCTGGTAAGCTCCCATGCGCTGTTCAAAAAAAAATTGCAAGTAGTAAGACATTTGGATAACTAAAAGCTTCTCCCACACAAAACTGAGGTGCCTCCCAGCCACTGCCCTATCTGTCTGCTGCTCACTGAAGAGAGTTTGCAACCCTTTACTGGGACAGCAACAGCATGTTAGCAGGTGTATGCCTGTCCTTCCCATCCTTGATAGAACTAAGAAATTTGGGGTTTAGGCAATTGTTAAGATTCAGACAAGAAATTAACATGATCTTTTAACAAAGTCACCAAGCTGAGAATGTCTCCATATCACAGAGTAGATCAAGGACATGGTGCAGGCCTTGAGAATCCTTAGAATGATTGCATCTTCCTTGGAAGGGAGTGACATCTGACTAAATGTTGTCTGCTAAGTTACTGCTGTTGTCTGTAACATGATAGTCCAGGTGTCAAGCACCATGGTGTAAACAGGTGGCATGAACGAGCCTGAAAGCACAGAGCATCATCCAGAAATTGCTCCTGAGCATGCAGAGACATCGAAAAATGCACAGAAAGTCAGCCCTGCACTTTCTAACACAGGGAATAGGCAGGTACAGTGAGGGTCTGTTTCCTCAGTCTGTTCTGCATCATTCTCATTACTCAAATCAGTTTAAAATCTCATATGGAGTTTGTCCAGCTAAAATATTTGAATGGATGCTAAACAAACTGTTGTTGCATCTTAGTTTCCAGGGTTGCTTAATTTAATTTTTCTTCAATGTACTTTAAACTTTAAATGTATACAACTTTCATTCTTCCCTTCCCTTTTGCCCTTTCTCTTCTACTTCTTCATTTCTTCACTATGTTACCTCTAATAACTATCTTTCTGGGTATTGTTCCATAATTTTCTAAGAAGTTAGTTAAATCTGTGGTGAGCTAAAATCCTTCTGATTGAACTTACAGACATTATATTCAATAGGAAAACTGCCTGTCAAAACCCTGTATTTTTATTGTCATTGTAGCACAGACCACTTTGATGACATGTTTTAATTATATTCCCTATTAACTTTATACACACATTTCCTCCTGCTGCAACTGTCAACAAGATTTTCAAGTGGAACCCATTGCATACTTGGAATTCTTACACCAGCTCTATACTTACAATTTTTCTACCAGAGATCTGGAAAAGAACTTTGTTCAGGATACCTGTAAAATCAATGATGCTTAGAAACAGTTGTACAAAATGTGTGCTACAAGATTTTGAGGCTTACTTTTCTGAGTTTAGGCATAATGCCCATTGAATAAACTACAGTTCGATAGTTTGACCATAAGCTTGCCTTTCTTTTTTTGTTGTTGTTGTTTCCTTTTTGTTTGTTTGTTTGTGGGTTTTTCTGTTGGTTTGGTTTTGTTGGTTTTGGTTTGGTTTTTTTTTTTTTTTTTTTTTTTTTTTTGGGTTTTTTTGTTGGTTTTGTTTTTTTGGTTTTTGTTTGGTTTTTTTTTTTTTTTTTTTGGTTGGTTGGTTGGTTGGTTGGTTTTCTTGTTGGTTTTTTGGTTGGTTTTTTTGGTAAGAATTTATGCACTCTTTGGCAGAAGCAGCAAACAGTTTATAGGTATTAGCCTGCCAAGGCAAATCATAAATTATGCTTAAAGGAAAACCCATTACTGAGCTTCAATCATTTATTGCATAATGAATGTATATTTCAGATACAGTGAAACATTTATAAGGTTACTGAAAGTATAGCAATTAATAAAGCATAGGTGAAGGGAAACAGGAGTGCATTTGGTATTTAAGAGTTTACTGGTGATATATTGTATAGGATATTAAATATAGTTTAAATATACTACCTTGTCCCATCCTCTACCCCCTCAAAGCCCCAGACTCTTATTGCATCATTACTGGAAGTAATCGAATACATTTATGATGAACCATTCATTAACGAAACTCTTAATTTCCTATATAAAAAAAAAGAAAGCTGTCTTTTTCTGATTAAGATAATAGCAAAAATTAATCTGGCACATCATAAAGGTCAGATTACACATCTCAAGTGGTCTTTTTTGGTTGCAGTTATGATCACATTCTTCCTCTAAGCTGAGAAATGTCTGTTCATATTTCATATGCATTCACTGAATGGAAGTAGTCAGATTTGCTCTGCTATAATTTTCAAGTTCTGAAATTAGGTAAGATTGGAAATGCTCCCATCCCCCATTACTTTTTCTAGTAATTCACATGTTTTGGGCTCATGAATGTGGTTTGTGACTGTATGAGAACATTGACATAAATAATAACCAAAATAATGAAAATAATTATTGTGTTGAGTAAGACTATAACAAATCTGGTTTTACCTGTGTGAAAAAAGTATGCACAGATCGAATACTTTTAATAAAGATGATATACAAAACATATTGAATATCCATGTATCTACTGAGAGTTTCTACACATTTTCTTAAGAAACTGTGATGATAGAAATTGAATGCGGGGCCCATTTCTTTTAAAATGCACAAATAAAATTTGACACCCGATTACAAAAGCAGAGTGCAATGACTGAAAGCCTGTGACCAAGAAAGTTTAGCTCAGAACAACTTCTACACAACGTAAGAAAACACTGCAGCTGCTGGGGCAAAGTCTACCTGACGGCTCAAAGGAGACTTTGACGATATTTTCCCATTTCTAACTGATTAGATCATTGAAATGTGAGCTGAAAAACAAAGTAACAGAAAAAATTTGTCACATAACCACTTCAAGACTCACGGTTGTGTAAGACATCTGGAGCAGGGGAAGAGCAGATGACAAAAACCCTGGTGACAGCTGCCAACTGGCCTCAGATGAGGAACCACAGAGACTGGCCCCGAGCCATGTCCTCAGTGCATGCCGGATATCTGACATGTAACATAGCAGCAAAACCAGCAGTTCCTCACATAGGGACACGTGTCCACAGGTGTCCAACACTGTATTAAGGCAAAGCCTGCATTGCAGCCGTGGTGTATGGAGGTCACTTGTCCAGATGTTGGCTTGAGCGTCCTGGGCCTGTCATGCTGGACTGGGCTGTGCTGGTCTGTGGGGCAGCGGCTGGTTCATGTGAGTGTGAAGTGTGTGAGTGTATCTTACAACAAAAGTCTTAGAAGAGGAATTGCAATCCACTCACTCTACCCATTGTGCTTAGGAAATTCATGGGTGATTGTGTGTCACTAAGCAATGTTGTTTTGCTTATGCAGATGCAACACCAACATTCCTTGTGATAGCAGCAAAGATTTCATAAAAACATTACCTACATGCTCCAGAAAAAAATACGTGATGTTGTTTCTCCATGTGGTAGAAGAAAATCTGTGTTTTAAAAGAAGCAGATTTTTTTTTAAAAAGAAGCATTTTTCATTTATTGGAAACAGATTTATTGTGGTAAATAAAAAAAATGTCTGAGAGCACTAGAGACAAAAGGTGTGTGGAGATTTCTCCTTTTTTCCGCAAAAGAAAATAAATATAGTACAATTACAGCTGCATATGAAGCCACCTGAAAGTAGCTTCTAAGTTTAACTGTGATGTAAATCATTCTATTGTGTGCAGGTTTTTAGGAGAAGCATTGCAAGACAAGTCATTGTGGTCAAACATTCCCTAAGTATAAGCAGAGGGAAGCAACCTCTAAGAACTTATTCTTGCTATAAGAAGAAATTGAATACATGTTCTGTAACATATGGCAAAAATCATCACAGTCTTGTGGGTATACCTACCCTATGGAAAACAAGGACCTTCTTCAGGCTTGCTGTATTGGCTAATTTACAGTGCTCATTTCAATGCCTTACACTACTGCTCACCAAATGGTGTGAGAGAAGAAAGATGATGAACTCCAATTATGACTAAAAGCAGGAAGTTATACATCAAGGTTCACTAGAATTGCACAACTGACACATGAGAGAGTATAGCAGATGGTGAACAAAAACCGTCTTCACACAATGTTTTGGGTTTGAATGTAATTGCTGGAAATATAGCCAGTACAACTGTTTGTCAAAAATGTGTGGTGACTGTAAGAGAAGTGTGATAATTATGAATGTGCTTGTTTGTGATATTTCAAAGGAGGAGCAGATCATTGAGACTTCGCCAAGAACTACTGCTGCATAACCCTGTTTAGCATCAGGTCTTCTTTCATATAAGGAAAGGCAAGCATCTGGGAAATTTAACTTGAACTGTACTTTCTATATGGAGAGAACAGAAGCAAACACTTATTTCACACTGTGGTGTTTGGCATATAAGCAATTCTTGGTGTGCCAGTAGTAACAAGCATAAATGTAGAGTCAATATTGTAAAGCAGGAAGAAGTGAATGGTGACATGTTTACAGCATACCAGACTGTATTTGAAGGGTTTGGGTGTGTTCCAGGAAAACAAACCATAAAAATGAACTCATATGTTACACTAGTAGGAAAGTACTGGGGAAAGTAATGGTGACATTACATAGCAAACTAAAAACACAGCTAAGCTCTATTGGAGAACTGCAAGTTAGAGAGTTGCAGAGACTCAAAGGCAATTGCTGATAGATCTGAAAGGACTCAGATAAAAATGTTTGGATCCTTGTAAATCTAACTGTGCCTACAAGACAAGTAGAGTCTTTGCTGGAGAAATAAAAAGCTGTAGAGAATGGAAAATTATTTATACATTTATGCAGTAGCAGTGGTTTCAGTAATTCTATTGGCAAAAAAAACAGAAGCAGAAAGGATCTGCAACTGTACACTTTTGACAATTTTTTTAGAAAGGTAAGTTTTGATGGACAGCCATTTGGTATGCAGGAAACAGATGAATACCCGGGCGTGCAGTGGCAGGCCACTGAGGGATGTTAGGATAGCTAATCTGAGGCCAAGACAGACAACATAGGAGAAAAGCTTTCAAAACATTTACCTTTTTGGTCACATTATGACATAGCAAAAGCTGAAATCAGATATGTATGAAGACATTTCATAGTGATTTTGGCATCAAGTAATGATTTTGCAAATACTTTTTAAAATCATTAACTCTTTGGAGAAATTTTGCAACTGTAGTGCTGCAGTGCAGGGATTAGTGACATCATTCCAGCCTTTTAGAGAGACAGATATAATCATTCATCAAAATGTCAATACATGAGAAAGTACAGGAGGTGCTAATACTTCCTTTTGAATAGTTGAACACAAAGTGAGTTTTGGCTTATTTCCTCTAACAGTGGATTCAAATTTCATATTGAACCAAATTTTCTAATAGCATAAACCATGTCTTCACTAGCATTTTACAAGTATGCTGTTTATTTCTCAGTACTTGTAATGCATATTCAACACAGGTAGCCCAACAACATAACCCTGTAAAAAAAAGGAAAATATCATAGTGTTGTGTTTGGCTCTGGTCAACTTCATCAGCATATCTGTAAGAAAGACACGAATGAACACGTGAATTGGAAGTCACTTGGAGTCACTTTTAGAAACACTTTGATAAGCAACTCTTTACCACCGATATAGAGAAAGCAAGTTGCCACTACAGAAATGCCAAATGAAAGCTGGATACAAGCCATGAAAGTGTTCAAAGGCAGCAGATGTCTTTTTCAGAGCATATTTGCATTATGGAAAAGACTTGAGCGTGGAAGTCAGATCATAGAGAACGTTTGCATGAACAGTTGGGACACATTGTGGTGTATTCTGTGTCACTGCAACTGATCTGTGATCTTTGCTTCCCCTTGATGTGTACCACTATAACAATATGACAATAAAGAGAGCAAATATTGGCCAAGTGACACTTCAGCCACAATAAATACTAAAACATTACAGAGACACATCACATATTGTTTCTTGACAATATTATAAAATAGTTGTTTTAGTAGAACTCCATACAAGAAAGATGTAAATGAGCTACCTCAGTGAGTTACCTTCCAGTATAATTTCTCAGAGCCTTTGTCCAGTGAGGACACACCTGTATTTTTCAAATGTGGCATTTTACAGTGAATGGAAAGCATAAACAGGCAGCAGGTCAGGAGCTGTTACTTGGCTCAAGAGAGAAATGAATGTGTAGAGGCACACCAATACACTATTCACCATTCTCTCCCCATGCTTCTTTCTCCTTAACACTAAGAATGTACTAGGTTTCACCTTGAAGCTCTGTCATCACATCTTTTCTGTATTCTGTCATCATGTCTGGCCCACATCAAACCATACTCATGGCTGGCCCATATCAAAGTTTGTAGCATAAATAACCACTCTAGTTGCTTCATTCATTTGCTTAATAAGTCCATTAATAGTTTGGCATGTAATATTAAACAAAGCCATCACCAAATTTCTGCTCTGAATTTCAGAGGTGACCTCAGATCATGGGTTTGCCCCAGTGTATATAGAATTTTCAGTAAGTCTTCATTAATTTCCTTTGCTATCAACTTCACTTTACTGTCATGTCATGAAAATAATGCTTGCCTGTCAGGTTCATGGTGTCATATTCCAAGGCAGCTTTATAACATCACCTCACACTGTATCTCTCTGAGTTTAAATTACTGTAAGGTAACAGTTTGGAAACATCTTTATGGACCTGATATGCAAGAATGCAGAAGTTTCAGCAAGGATGAAGGGACAAAGCACCTACAATAATGGTTTTAATGATCTCACTAATGTATTTATTAGTAAGTGTGTAGAGTGGAAATGAAAATTGATTTACTTATCATTATAATTTCCTCCACCAGTGTGGTTCTATTGCAAAGAAAGTGTCAGATTTGCTAAAGGAAGCTAGTTCTGTTGAACAGAAAGGGTACAAAGCTTTCTCATTTTCTAGTATATTGAATTACAGATTAGGATTTTACTCAAGTGCTTGACAATCCCAGGAGGAAAACTGCAGGATAGCAAGGGTAAAGTTTCAAAATTGTGTGTATGACATGGGAGACTAATGACCTCCTAAATAATACAGGCGCAATTAAAAAGGTTCACTGTATCCTCATATTATTTTTGTATGCCAAAGCAGCCAGTATTGCTTTATGCGAACTTGTGGTTGACCTCTTTTATTTTATTGTATCTGGGAGTCAAATGCATTAGCCAAAGTTTCTGGAAGGACATATATAACACTCTATATCTGATTTCTGGTGTTTCTCCTCTGATTTTCATATGATAAATTAATTCAATTGCTGCTTATATTCTCTTTGTCTAGAAATAAAGCTAGTATGAAATAACACACACTGTAAGAATTTTTTCTAAAGTAATTAGTTAAAAATTGCCTGTTATCTTTTTAAAAATATTTCTTAGTCTCGGAGGGTTAATAGTGTCATACTGAACAGAGACATAGAGTGATTGTGTCAATATTATCAAGGTCAAATGGAGTGCCACTGACTCCAACATGGTTTTGACACAATGCAACCTGACTAATAAAATAAAAAACTAATTTTAAAAATAATTTACCTCCTGTAGACCTTAAAATGGATTCTACTAATGAAAACTAGCATGTTTTTTTCCTGATAGGTGAAGCAAATGAGACTGTAGAAGCAAGTAGATGTTGACAAGGGCAAACAAAATGGCCAATGAGATGGTCTATCCAATTAGAAGTAATTTTGAACATTGTCCCTCAGTGTTTAAACACAAGGGTTTTCTACTGCAGCCCAAGCAAACAAACCCATGAATTGTTTATTTAGCAAGATGTTCATTGACAAGTGTACTCACTAGAACAGTTCTCTAGTGACCAAAAATGTTGCCTAAACCCATGAGAGAAAAGTGCTCTATATTATTTTAAACTGGTGGTTTGTACTAGTTTGAAAGCAAACCAGTGAGAGACTCAAAATCAGAACTAAAATTTAATGGGAAAATTAAAAATAAATGCAATAGTACAAAAACACTGACAGAGTCAGGATACGACCTGACACCCTGTCGTTCAGGGTGGTGGTACCAATCTGATTAAATGGTGGCTGCAGTCCTCCTGAATGTGGTTCTGTTGAAGCAGTGATCCTGTAGAAGGGTCTGGTCTTCCTCTGAAGGTCCAGTGGTGGTCATGTAGCTCTTGTCCTCTGGGAACCCAGTAGGTGAGGGCTGTCTGTGGTGTTCCAAACCTCAGATTATATCCAGGTAGGAATGCTTGGTTCCTCCTCCTGGGCAGAGCATCTCACAATGGGATGATGTAATTTTATGAGTCATGCAGTGAGACTTGATGGCCCATTAACAGAAGATAGACCCCTGAGGGAGTTATCAGGGATGTGTCGTGGAAGAGAGAAAAAGAACACTGCCCCACCTGGTTTTAACAGATGGTGATAGAATACATACTTTTGGTTGCATCTTACATTACAACCCAAGACATGGTTAAGAAAGACTAAGACTTCAGTGAACTCTGTAGAAGCATCCAGCAAAGTTCCTCAACCTGACTTTGCCTGCACAGAACAGTTAGTAAGCCATAGGCAGAAACATCCACCTGCACAGATGTGTTTTTACAATTACAGCTCCATTTACTTTGTTCGTATTTTAGCGAGGTTTTATTTTACAAAAGGAATTTCAGGGAACTGAATCAGAAAATCTATCAGAAATCCCTTAGAGGACAAAAGGGCAAGATCTGCAGACTCTTAAGTATTAGCAGCTTATAGAGGTGACATCTGCATAAGAAGGAAACAAAGCTGACACATTTAAGATAAAATACATATTTTATATATAGTATATGCTATATACTATATATGACATATAACCACAAAAGTATTTTGTTTCAAATCCACAAATCGTGGCAAGTGGTATAAAATTCCAAATAGGAACCAAAGTTTCCGGGTTTGGTTCTTTGAATTGTCTGCATACCTGAAACTAAATATTTAAATCCCCATTAAAAGATTAGTGTTAAAATGGTTTCCACTGAGGAGGGCAAAGCTGCTTTGTAAGACAATTTTCACACTTGAGAATAAAGTGAAAGGAATCTTCCAGAGACTCTAAATCCAACCTTTTAGTGTACAAACTGGATGGGTAGTCTGGAAACTGGCTAACAGGTTTTTACTCAGGCTGGCAGTCTGTAACAACTGGGATTCTCCAAGAGATGGCCCCCATGTCCCTTAGCTTCTGCTGTGGGTGATGGGATTGGAAGCACCCTTACCAGACTGGGTGGTCAAGCAGACACAGCACTAAGGAGAGCCAATGCAGAGAAACTCGGATGGGCTGGAACAGTGAGCTGTCAAGAACAGTCTGAAGATTACTGAAGACAAGTGAAAAGCCTGTACCTGGGATGACATAACCAACGAGCTTAGTACAAGCTAGGACTGTGAGTTTGGGGAGCAGCCTTGCTGGGAAGTCCTGCTAGACAACCTAAATAAACATGGATCAGCAGTGTGCTGCTGCGGCAACAGAGACAGAACTGGTCCTGATCTGCATACCCAGGGACATTATTAGCACGCATAGAAGTGGGATCATACCAATCTTCTCAAGGCTTGTCAGACCACATCTGGAATATCATTTCTGGTTCTGGTCCCCACAATTCCAGAAAATCATGGACAGAAGAAAAAGTTGCAAAGGAAGGCCACAAAAATGATCAAATATAAGAAAGAATTTTTTTACAAGGAGAACAACCCTTCACTTGAACAAGATCCCCAGGGGCGTGTTAGTGTCCCTGTCTCTTGAGGTTTTCCAAATGCAATTGGACATGGTGCTAGATAGCTTAATATGAGCCCTCTGTCCTGCGAAATGTTAGACTCCATGAACTTTTGAGGTCACTTCCAATCTGGGCACTTCTATGATTCTACGATTTCATGAACTTTCCACCATCAGATTTGAACATTTTTGTCCACATGATTTCTTGTCATGTAGTCGAGTTAGTAAAATAAAATAGACAAATGTAGAGCATATGGGAAAAGAGAAAGGAGACATGGTTCTATTGCTAGTGGCAAACAGTGGCTAAAAAATTGTGGCTGACAAAGTCTTTCAAGGATTTCTTCATCATACGGTTCTACAGATCATTTGAATTAGGATGAAGTCTCACATTATGAGTGCCTGTCTCAGCTGGGAAGCCGTAACTTATGGCCAGAGTTGGCAAAGAACAACTTTCTGAACACTCTCTTAGCTTTAACTTTTTAATGGTTCTTTTTTGTTGTTGTTGTTGCCATGGCCACTTCTCAGCAGCTTCAAAAAAAACCATGAACAGGCTGTTCTAAAGGAGGGCTTTGCACTGAGACAGACTGGTCACACCATTACATGACCAAGGTCAACATTTTTTTACTTACTCCCATTTTCCCATTACCTGAAAATGCAGTATCTCCTTATTGTTACATCTCCAAATTAGATTTCTGGTCTATCTACTATGTCAGCCTCATAGAGGTCAAGTAGTTAGCTTTGGTGCTAAAAGTCTGGTCCACTCCTGCCTGCTAGAATATCTAATTTTTCATGTTAGCATGTTTTCAACGTAAACTAAACTCTCCTAGCTCTGACTATGCAGGTTTAGACACACAGAGGATGCTTGTGACCACACAGTACCAATTGCAAGACAATGAAAAATTTCTAGAGGGTTGCATCTACTGCCCAGAACAGTATCCTCTTACCTTTCAGTTACTGAAGATGAGAATTACTTTATATAAATCACTGGCTAGATTTAGATCATATAGGGAAAAGGCAATCACTAGATATGTTATTGAAAGAATTGTGATTATGTTAGATATGTAAAAGACTGATCTCGTTGCTCATATAAGCTTTTTCTTTGCACTCAGATGTTTTGCTTTTGTGGACATGCTTTCATAATAAAATAGAAAGATGTGCTCATGTTACAATTTTGTTTGTTGTAGTTCAGATTAGTTGAATAGCATGTTGTATTTTCTTATTTGCCATGAAAAATGCAGCCTTCAGAATTCTTGAGTGCTCTCTCAGAAACAAGAAAAGGGCTTTGGATGATTTCCAGATAGATTAGAAGGGGTGAATTGAAACTTGAATCTGATCCTTGCAGAACAATGTACCTGGTAAGTACACTGCACATCCATCCTGTGGGATAGTGTGGAAACAAAGTTTAGATATTAGAACTCTTGAGAGATCTCTCAGTTCAGACTACTCTCTGATAGTTCTACAGTTGTGCTAAAAACACATTCTATAAATATGAAGGGGTTTTAGTTTTACAGTTCCTTCCTTCCTTCCTTCCTTCCTTCCTTCCTTCCTTCCTTCCTTCCTTCCTTCCTTCCTTCCTTCCCTCTTTCCCTCCTTCCCTCTTTCCCTTCCTTCCTTCCTTCCTTCCCTCCTTCCCTCCTTCCCTCTTTCCCTCCTTCCTTCCCTCTTTCCCTCCTTCCCTCCTTCCCTCCCTCCTTCCGTCCGTTCGTCCTCCAAAGGACACACCAGCCTCCTGAAAAAGCAAAGCTTCTGTCAACTGGTTTGCTGAGAAAGAGGTAGGTATACCTATGTATCCATGTCATCTCTTTCCCACTCTACCACCTCCTTCTCCTCCCCTGATGAACTGTTAAAATCAAGGGCTGCTGATTCGTCCTTTCTCCTTGTTCCCTCAGACACACAGGATCTCTCAATGCTGCAGCTGCTCATGCCTGCCATACTGAATTTAGGCCTTAGTCTTTTATCCTGTTTTTTGTTATCTGATGCCTGGCATTCTTCACTAATATATACATATATAGACTTTTCCTGGCTCTCTTTCAGTTTAGGAGTTCATAAATGGTAGGTTCATCAACAGCATAGATTTTCTCTTTTTAGAAAAGGACACATAAGGAGAGAGAAAAGAAAAATATAAAAGAAAGGGTAGCTGTACAGTACATGCATACAAATGCTTGATTAACCCTCTCCCAGGAATAAACATATTTCAGTGAGTTTTGCACAAGCAAATTACTTTCTGATCTATTTGTAATGCTTGCTAGAAAATATTTTCATCTTCTGTAAATACCAAGTCTGAATTCCAGCCTTTTGTTAATCATTCTGATGTACACTTAGAAATGCTGCGAACTCAAACAAAATGCCTCACCCACGTGACTCATTTTTTAACTCCATGAACTCCATGTTTGAAATTAGGAGTGTCAGGTTCTTTACTGAGATAAACATTCAATGCTACAGAACTTGTTTGTTAAGTGACTTCTTCTCACCTGGCACTAATATGATGTGCCTTGTCTTCTTATATGTCTTCAATCAACAGATATTTATTGTTCCTTAAATCTTAAAATGCTGTTTGACTCAGAACCCCAAAAAGCACTCAGGTTTTTTTATTCCCTTCCTCCAAAGAAAGTATTTTGATTTTTTGTCCTTTCTTAGGCCAGAAAATTCTATACTTTGCTATTGTTCTCAGTGCAACAAGGAAAAGTTTAAGCTTATTCTGAAAATGGGGTTAATAATACTGCAAAGCTGCTCAACAGATTCTGTATAACACTGAGATTAACTGACTGACATCAAGTTGAAATAACTAGTGAAAATGACAGCATAGGTGGTTGAAGATATAAATGGTTAAGTCAAAACAAATGACAAGTACTTGTACAGTCTTTCCCTGCAGGATTTTTATTCTTTTCACAAAAACATTACCCTGGGCACTTTCAATATCTCTTTATACACTGATTGGAAAAAAAAAAAAGGTATTCTTTTCTTATCAGTGCTTTCACAGTTGACCTGTGTGTGTCCCAATGATAGTAGTCAGTTCTGCCTCTTTGTCACAAGCACAAGTGAGTAGGCACTAATTCACTTTTCTCATGTGAGCTGTTCTCTTCTAATATGTGTGTAGTTTCTATGATCTGAAAAATCTTCACTGATTACAAATCTCTGCCCTTAGAACATCAGCTCTAAATGAGCAACAAAGCAGACTGGATATTCCCTGAGAATTTTCACATTATCCCAAGCAATTGCAAATTAAATTAAGGTACTGTCCATACTAAATCATATTCAGTATTGGAACTGTTCAGTCATACTCAACCTTGTCATGAGAATGCTTTTATGCCTTTTAGAGGCAGTCTTTTAAAGCACTTGAGCCAAGAGATGACAATATATCAAACAAACAATAAAACAAACAAACAACAAAACCCAAACAAACAAACCCTCAGGAAAGTCAGCTCACATTTTAGCCCAATGTAGACAGAAGTGCAAGGGTAAAGTCTATTCATAGGGTTCTCCTTCCTTCCCTTTTTGAAGATGGGAGTAACATTGGCTTTCCTCCAGCCACCAGGCTTTCTTCTGTTTGCCATTATGCCATATGCCATATGTCCATATGCCATATGGACAGTGGCTTAGCAACAACATCTGCCAGCTCCTTTAGCAGGCTCAGCATCATGGCTCATGGATTTATGGGTGTTAAGTCTGTCTAGCCGATCTCTAACACAACTTTATGACCAAGGGGAAGTCTTCCTTTCTCCAGCCTTATTCTCTTAATTCTCTTAGCTGGGATTCATGAGGGCCAGCCTCAACACTAAAGACTGAGGCAAAGAAGGCATTCAGTAATTCTGTCTTCTCTGTGTCTTCCATTGCCAGGACCCCCACAGATTCAGCAGTGGCCCCACATTTTCCCTATTCTTCCCTTTGCTGCTGATGCACTTGTAGAAGCCCTACTTGTTGTCCTTGATACCCCTTGCCAGACTCAATTCCAAGTGGGCCTTGGCCTTCCATGTCAAATCCCTCTATATTCTGAGGATGTTCCTACAGTCCTCCCATGTAACCTGTCCCCTTTTCCACATCCCATAAATTTCTTTCTTGTGCATGAGATTTACTAGAACTCCCCACTCACCCATGCAGGCCTCTCTCCTGGTCCTTTTGCCGGATTTCTTGCTCATGGGGATACACTGATCTTGAGCTTGGAGGAAGTGATGCTTGAATATTGACCAGCTGTTTTGTTTTGACCCTTTCTCTTCTAGATCCCCATCCCATGGGATTCTTCTGTGTAGGTGTTTGAAGAGGTCAAAGTTAGCTCTCCAGAGGTTTAGGGTTGTAGTCCTGCTTGCTGCTTTTTTGTCTCCATGCAGGATCCTGAATTCCACCATCTCATGGTCACTACAGCAAAGTCTGCCCCCAGCCTTCATATCTTCAACCAGTCCCTCCTGGTTTGTTAGTACAAGGTCCAGCAACACACCTTTCCTTGTCAGCTTTTCTACTACTTGTGTCAAAAAGTTATCATGAGAGGTCTGTGGGAACTTCCTGGACTTTGTGTGCTGAGCTGTGTTGTCCCTCCAACAAATATCACAGAAGCTGAAGTCCCCCAGGAGAAACAAAGCCTGTGACTGTGAGGCTACTTTCAGGCCTGCCTTCTGCCTTCCTGCCTGCCTGCCTCCCTCCCTCTCATTTTACTTTTCTCTATTTCTTTCCTGTATTTTATTTTATTTCTCTCTCTTTTATTCCATTTTCACAGTTATGGAATAGGTTCCAGATATACCATAATTAAGGCCATAGAAACCTTTACAATGAAAGATTCAGTAAATCAGTCAATTTTAAGTGAAAAGGGATTTCATCAGTAACTTGCTTTAATTTGTAAGCACATCATATGTATTACTTTTCATAAATAAAACTAGGCACACCTACCAATTTATAAATATGAATGTACACATTCATAAACTTCCTGTAAATGTATGAGAAAGCTATCTAGACTGGAAAGGCATGTTTGAGTCTCATGGGTTTTGTTAATGAAGAAATGAGGTGCGGATATATAAGAAGATAAATTACTATGCTACAAATAGCACCTGGAAGGAACTGAAGTAATAGTATGAAAATATTAAGCGAAAGAGATGAGAAGTATTTCCTATTTTTTTGTTTCAGCAGAGTACTGCTGATCTATAATATAGACTCAAACAATTAAAAAAAAATCAAATGATCGTAAACTGTACCTCAAATCAGAATACGCATGTCTTAACAGAAAGTGTTTACCATTTTCAGCAATGATGATTGAGTATTCCACTAAATTTTTAAGGGTAATGCTTGTGAAAAAAAAGAAAACAGTTTCATAGGTTACATCGATTACTCATGATTGCACCTATTTCAAGACATTTGCTGCGGAAGACCTCCAAATGTTCCAAACACATGAGACTTAAAAACTACAACAAATTGGTCATCAAGAAACCACCACCAACCTGTACTGAAGGACATCAACAGACAAATGCAGTCAGAAGGCATCATACATGTCCAATGTATCAATCAGCATTCAGCTTAACATGATACCAGAGTAGGTGAAGATACTACTGATATATCTTACCATCAATCAATATACCTCATACTTTGGTAAGAGGCGGTGAATAAAAGATATGTCTGTTTATAGAGAATATACAGGATGTGCTAGGATAAACATAGCTTTCATATTTCTTGACTGTCCCCATGAAACTGTCTTTGTAGAGGTAAGTCTTTGTGGGGTGACCTTATTCTTTAAAAACCATGAGCCCCTTTCACAGGGTACTCTGTAGCTGTAATGCTTATATAAAGTCCTTTGAGCTGGCAGCAGTGCTTTCATTTATTTTTTTAAGCACTTTTAATATTTTTTCACTGTTGCTAGAAATACTGATAATACTGATAATACCTATTAGACAAGTCATTGATATAAGATGTCATATTTGTCCTGGATAACAGTGATGTGAAAAGGGGAGAAAGCTTGTCAACATCATTCCATTTCCATTATGTTAATTTCATAGTGTTTTATAATGTTTTTAGTTTAAGCCACCCCCAAAAAAATCTTTTAGTGCAGTGCACAAATTTGGCACTGCACCCTCCCCTTTCTAAGAAGATCTGTTCAAGCAGAAGTTCCACATACATGCACTTTAATTTTGATGTTACACAAACAAAATGAAAATTCCCATTCCTGCTTTTTGTTTGCAGTGTGGATTTGGAAAGATTAGAATATTCAAAACCAGACTAATCTTCTTATGCTTATATTTAGTGATGCGTTAATGGCTGCTCATGATCATTTTGGGAGAACTCTACAGTGTTACTTTCTAGATTTACAGATTAAACTCTGAATCTAACAAAGTGCTCAGTGGCCGCTCCATTTGACTTTAATTATCTTATTCTCAGTGTGTCACTGACATCAACTTGTTTGTCTTAAATGACCTTTAACACTTTTAGGAAAACAACATTGATCTGCTCCATGGTTTTTTCTAGCAGCAAAGTCGGTTCTAGAGTAGAGACAACTCTTTTTCAGTGCGGGTTTCACCCAAATGTGCCAAGTAGATTTCTGTCTCATTCCATGGCTTTCAGGCAAGAGGAGCAAGAAATAAAAATTCTCCAGTATAATTAAAACCTAACACCTCCTGAAATCAAAATCTTCCAAATAAGGGATCAAAATATTTGAAGATAAAAGCACCTATTGCGTTTTCCTAGTTGCCCTTCAAAGTCCAAAGCTGACTGTGGTCTGTGGGCCAAGTGTGCTATTTTTTGGCAACTATGAAACTATTTTTTATTTATCTCTCTAGTGCTTTAGCTCTAGCAGTCATAGTGTTCACCTTAGCTGCTTGTAAGCTAGAGGGTAAGGATGATAAAGAAGATTTAAAATGAAATGTCTGTAAGACCAATAGGAACTTTGTGTTTGACAGCTGTTCTAGAAGTAACTGTGTTGCAGGAAAGCCAGGCATGGTAGTAGACTTAGAATTATTTTTTTGGTACAGTCTGCTTGATATCTTCATAAGAAAAAACTATATGATTTTTTAATAAACTGGTCCAAACAGCCATAATACCTGTCTTTCACTCATTTAACTGTTGTATACTATTGCTGACAACCTATGATCCCATTTTCCAACCCCCGCCCCAAAAAAATGTATGTATGATGACTTTAGAATTAAAGCTCACATTGTCTCATAACTATTTAAAGTTAGTTGAAAGTTTACTGGCTTCCTCTGTGACTGAATTGTCATCCTCCCATAATTTTGAGTTTGAGGATGTCACAGCATCTTTTGAAGCAGCATAATACTGTCAGAGACCGACAAATTATCATGCAGGCCACAATTCTGCTTAGCAAAGCGCTCAGCTTCTCCCTCATTAACATTCCAGATAAGGAAACACCTTTGCTTCTGATTTGCTTAAACCACACCAGCAGGCAGTGCACTAAACTCTTCTAAGGCAGCTGCCCTTAACCTTTTATGTTTCAGCGCTTTTCTTTCATAATTCCTTTCAACTAAACTTAAAAGTTCCTGCTTACTTCATTGCCAGTCCCAGGGCAGCTTTGATATATAGCACTTCAGCCAGAACCTGTTTTGCCCTTCACAACTATTGACTTTTCCTATAAGGCTGCTATTCTTCTGAGAATATGTGTACACATAGGAACACACATGAAGACACACACATGCATTGCAGATTTACAGCACCACTGTAGTGCTGTATCTTACCTCAGGAGACAGCCCACTCCTGCTCCTTCTCACAGCTGGGTCAGCTACAGCAGGTGGCCTGGGGAGGGACATGTCTGGGCAAGCTTGAATATATCCAAGGATGGGGGTTCCTCAGCTCTGGAAAACCTTTGCCCAAGTTTGACTTTGCCATCACAGTAAAAAAGGCGTTTTTTATGTGTAACTGGAATTCTGCTTTTTTTTTTTTTCAGTTTGTGCTCTCCTCATGTCACTAGACACCACTGAAAAGAGTCTGGTTTGCCCATTGTAATATTTACGTATTTTTAAGATCTCTCTGAGCCCATTCTTCTCCACATTAACTCTCCCAGTGCTTTTAATTCCCCCCTGTCTGCCCCTCCCCCCCATGACAAATTCTCCAGTCCCTTCAACATTTTTGTGATCCTCTGTTGGTCACACTTCAGTATGTCTATTTGTCTCTGGGAAGCCCAGCTCTTATTACGGCATGTGGATGTGCCAGAGATGTAGCAGAGAACAGGAATCGAGTCCCTTGATCTGCAGACAGTGGTCTTCCTAATGAAGCCTACGGGACTGCTGACCCTCTTTTTGGGAAGGGCACAGTGTTTGACCATGGTCAATGTGGCCCACTGGGATTATTTGTCACATCACCTTCCTAGTGACTGAGGTGTGTCATACTGCCCTGTAGTTCTGTGGATCCTTCTTTTTAGTATTCTTGGAAACAGGAATGACACTTGCATTCCTTAGGTGCTCAGGATGATGTATAAACTCAGGGATAAAGATAAAATTCCTAGATATGGAAATTCTGTGGTGGTACAAGTAAGCAATAACAATGTTTTGTGGACATTATGCAGGCTGTTAAGGATGTTCTGGATGGTGAGGAAGGGGAGTCCTTCATTCCTCTCTCCAGAAAATTCAAGATGGCAGCTCTGAAGAATTAGTCATCTTTCCTAAATGCAATCGCATATATTGAAAGAACCATCTCCTCTCACTTCTTTATGATATTAAGTATACTCCTAAAAGTACATGTAATGTAACATTGATTATGCAGGTTTCTGCATTTCTCAGACAAGAAAAGATCCTTTTCAAGCTGTAATTTACTACAGGTGACTACAGATTTTTCAGTTCCAATATACTGCTGTCAGCACAAAGGCAATATTTTCCCCTCTCACACTTTTCATGAAACCTAAGTCCTGCTTCTTCATTTACTTCCATGCCTGTGGAGCTAAAAGTGGTAGGTCTGGGTGCTTTTTGATCACAATTATGACCTAAGGAAGCTGCAAGGAACGGAGGAGGGTGGTTTTTTTGCATTTTGGGGTTTTTTTGAAGTCACAATATTTCTGAACATAGCAGTTGGAATTGAGATTGAAAGGGGTCAGATTTTTTGTTAGGGAAACTAGAAGTTCTATACATGGGGAATTAAAGAAACTTTACTTCCTAGACTGTGGCACGTTCTCTGATGTCTGATAGTGTGTCACAGCTGATGGACTTTTTTTCTTTAAGTTAGATTATTAATAACTTCTCTGCCTTATGTGGCTATTCTCTTTCTTGATAATGCTTCAGTGCATGCTATTGCCTTAACCAAGGGAATGTTTCTCATTCACTTTTTTCATTAATTCTACTCCTTTGAATTCTGCAATCTTTTGATGAGTTTCAATGACATTTGGAAAAGGACTCAAAGGAAGAAAAGAAGGAGCTACACTCGTAATATGAAGGGGAAAAAACAGTTTTAAATTTGAACCACAGATTTTGCCTAAAGAAACTAAGTTGGAAAACGACACACCTCTGCCTAGTGTCCTAGCCTCAGTTCAGGGGGTAAATGTAAGTACACACTGTGACGCTATGCATGTACAGAGACAATTTTTGGAGTGAGAGGGGGCAGGTCTTTCTTCTCTTTCCTGTATTCCTACTTTGTCACTTGTGTCAACTTCTGAAGGAAGAAAAGAAGAAAACAGTAGGCTTTAGCCCATGCCTTACTCCTAAATGGTTGCAAAGGGCTTTCCATGCTTATGGATTACAAATATGTATAGGCTCTGCTCTTCCATCTTCCCTCACAAAACCAGAGGGTATTAGAAGTGGAGAGCTTTTGTGGCAGGTCTGATTTTTGGGTATACGTGAAAATAGAATGTGTTCAGTTGTGTTCTGAACACAACCGTTACATGATTATCCTCAGAGAAACATCAGCTGAACTCACAATAAACACTTGCACCCGGTGCCTTTACACTTCCAACACTACTTCTTGGTGATTGCTTCTCCTAGAAAGAGACAATTCTGTCCTGCAGATGGGTCGTACTCATGACAAGTAATCTATCTTCTTTCCAACCATGTCTTTCAGCTGCCTATATTCAGTTTTTAGTATCATCTAGGTGTGCTAAAGACTATAAATATTGTCTGAAAGCTGGGAACAATGCTATTTTCTCTGAAAAATGTGAACTTGGGTAGTGTCAAAATCTGTTTCTCCGCTGGATCTCTTTTACTGATGTCTATCTCATCTTTGCTACTTCTGGTGCTAGAATTCCTACTTTAGTAAAAGGAATACCTATTTTCAAATTTCTCTCAAGCTCTTTTTTCTTCAGTATTTTATATTGTTGACACTAACTTCAAGACACTTCAGAAACACAAACAAACTCTTCTACAGTGAAGAACAAGACAAAAAGAAAGCCCTCAAAACTACTCATAGGAGAGGTACCAGATAGTTCTAGCTGCTGTCTAGTGGGACTTCAAATTGATGTAGATTCAAACTCACCCAGAAAAGTGTTGTATTGTCCTGGCTGGGCAGGATTCGCCCAGCCCCAGCCAGGACGCAGCCTGCCCCTGGCGGTCCCCCACCCCGGCAGGACAGCGTTGTCCCCGGAAAGGAGACAGGCAGGCACCACTGACTGGGGAGGGCAGAGCAACTCCAAACTGGGTCGGTCCCGGGGGTGGTCCCAGGCTGGGAACTCCCTTTCTGATTGGTTGCTGGCTGCCGTGGCTCCGCCCCACCTCTGACCGGGAAAAACCACAAGGCAGAGCCCAGGCAGGGAGAGCACATGGGACAGAGACAATAAACAACCACCAGACCCCACGTGCTTGGCTCTCCCGTCTCGCCTCTTTTTTCTCCGCTCCGGGAGGTCGAGGGGGTGCCCCGAGGGACCCCCTGGGACTGTGGCTGCATTCGCCAAAGAGCTGCCAGCAAGGGCAGCACAGGAAGGGGCACAGCAGGCTAAAAAAGGTACTCACAAGCTGCTGCAGCTGAGCATTTTTTGGAGGAAGCTCTGAACCAGCCAGCTGCACCACGCTATAATAAGAAATGACAGTCCACAGCCAGAGTAAATGGCTTTCCAATATATATTGTTAATAAAAGGTCTGATGAAATTCCAGACTTATACTGGTGACTTCCATGCCACCATGCCTTCCAACCTACAAGTCATATCCTAAACCTGCAAGACACATTAATCTTTCAAAAATTAAAACAGGAAAATACATTTAAAGGTTGTTTTTATGTCCAAGGCATCAGAGTAGAACTTTGTGTTTTCTGTTCATATGACCAAAAATAAGTCCAGTATCAGATCTGGTCCACTGAATATCTTAGATTTAGTTCTTCAGAAGACAATTTATTAGGTCAAGGAAACATTCAGATTCTTCTTAGTTATACAGTACCGACTGATTTGTGTCTCATGTATAAAAAACTAAATAAGGAAAAATGTCCCTCATGTCCTCTATAACCCTTTTTCTCCTGATGGTGTTGTTTGCAATCACCACTGCATGAACTCATGGATGACACCTGTCTAACTTTTTACATTAAGAGATAAATCTTCAATTATTGTGCTGAATTGAAAAGAGAGGTCAATTTACCAGTGTTAAAATTGCTGTGACTGTGTGACCCAGAAATAAGCATGATTACAAAAATGTAGTCCTCTGAAAACTTAAGGATAAATAAAAGCAACATTTGGTTGTCAAGCATGCTTTAAAAGCTTTTGAACTAAACCCCATACCGTATTAGAAAATACAGCTTTTAAAGGACCAATGGAAGCGTGGACCTGAACTAATGCCAGCTGGAGTCAATAAAATGGTTTCCATTCTCATAAAAAGAATTACTGTCAATCTTAAAACATGACGTTCCATGTCACAGATTTATTAATAATTGGAAAGTTTTTGTTCCTTGGTAATACTTGGAAAACTGTGGTTTTGCCTACCAGGAAATATAGGACTTTGTTACATGGACCATTAAAGGACTAGAGCAAGTTGATGGTGAGGAGATGTCCATGGAAAAATACTAACTGCAGAGTTGTTAAAAAGTTTGTATAAAGATGCTTGTTTCTGTCACCTCAAGGAGAAGGATGTTTATAAACACAGGGAAATAACGCACATTTAATTAGTTTAAATTAAAAATAATATACAAAAGGGAGTCCAGTAGACCAAGGAATCTTTCAGACCTGTGATCTAAGCAAAAGGACCAGCAAATACAACCAAAAGGCTGCATGTGCAGTCTTACCACTGAAAATTTTTCTTGGAGTAGGGGGAGAGGACAGACATCAAGACCTGAAATGGTAGAACAAATTGAACTACTGTGTAGCAACGCAGTAACTGCCAAATTTAAACTACTGATCTGGATCCTACTTCTTGAAAGGGTGACATTTGATTTCTTCCATTTCTCCGAAACCTTTCCTGATCTCCACAGTCTCTCCAAGATGATTGAGTGTGATTCCCACAATTACATGGTCCAGCTCCCCCAGTCAGAATGTGTACATGCCATTAGAACATGTGTACTTGTGTGAAATCAGCTCGTTTAAATGTTCACTAGTCTGATCTTTCTCCAACTGAGGAAAACTTTCAATTTTGCCAAGTTTTCCCATTGTCTCAGGGGCCTGGAAATAGTTGGAGGCTGATCTTACCAATAAAGACTGAGCTGAAGAAGGCACCGAGTATCTTGGCTTTTTATCCATCCTTTACGCCCAGATCTCTCCCATGTTCATCAGTGGATGTTCCTGTGAAGACCATTTGCAGCTGATATACCTGTAGAAATCTTTCTTGTTTCTCTTTATGCTCCTCAACAGGTTTTATTCCAGGCAGGTTTTATCTTTTCTAATCCCACACACTTCTGCACTCAGATAATGTCTCTTTCTATTCCTCCCAGATCACCTCCCTTTCTTTATATGTTTTCTTGAAAGCAGTGTGTCCATCCATGCATACTTCTGTCATCTTTGCTTTATTTCCTACATATAGGGGTTAGCCATTCTTGAGCCTGAAGTAAGGGATACTTGAAAAATCAATGAGCTCTCCCGGACTCTTCTCCATAACCATTTTCCACAGGATTCTTCCATACTAGTCCTTGAAGATGTCAAAAGCTGCTCAGATGAAGTCCAGAGTTATGGTCTTTTTTCTGCCTTGCTCCCTTCTCTCAGGATCCTGAATTTCACCACTTTGAGGTCACTGCAGTTAAGGCTGCCTTTGACCTTCACACCCCCAGTGAGTCATTCCTTGTTTGTGAGTGCAAGGTCCAACACAGCACCTCTTCTCATTAGCTCCTCTACCCTTTAGGTAACTGTCACTGATGCTCTTCAGGGATGTCTTGGAGTGCTTTTCTTTCTGCTGTGGTGTTCCTTCAGATGAAATCAGGGTAGTTGAATCTACTCATGGGAAGCATGGCCTGTGAATTTGAAGTCACTTCTAGACTCGTCTACTTGCTCTTCCTGATCAGGTGGTCAACATCCATTACGCCACCCTTACTGGTCTGCTCTTTAAGCCTTACCTATACGTTCTCATTTGGCTTATTATTTATCTGCCCAGGCAAAATCACAGAATAGGTTGAATTGGAAAGGACCTTAAAAAGATCGAATTCCAACCCTCTCTCCATGGAGAGGGATGCATTTCATTAGACCAGTCTGCTCAGTGCTCCAGCTAACCTGTCTTCAAACACTTTCAGGGATGGGGCATCCAGAACTACTTCGGGAAACCTGTTCCAGATCCTCACCACCCTCACAGTAAAGAGTTTATTTCTTAGTATCTAATCTAAAGGAATTCTAAACTCTCTTTAGTTTGAAACCATTCCCCCCTGTCCTTTTGCTAGGTTTTTACTAGGTCATACTCTTGTGAAAATCTCCTTCTCTCTTTTCTTGTAGGTTTCCTTCAGGTACTGGCAGGATGCAATTAGGTCAACCCAAAGCCTTCTCTTTTCCACCCTAAAGAATCCCAATTCTCTCAGCCTTTCTCACAGGAGAGGTGCTCCATCTCTCTGACCATCTTGGTGGCATTCTCTAGACTTGCTTCAACAGCTCGATGTCCTTCCTGTTGCTGGACATCCTAATTTAAATTCTTTTTTACTGGTTCAGTCTTAATGGCAAAGATACCTTCACCCTGCTTTGTGAGGTGTATCCCATCTCTCCCAAGTGGATGTTGATCCTTGAAGAGATACCCATGGTCATAGAAACCAAAGTCTTGTTGCTGACACCAGCTCTGCAAACAATTGTTGATACACAGTACCAGTGCCTTTGTCCTCAGACCCTTTCCCCTCACCAGAAGGACTGAGGAAGACACCACTTGGGCCCCCATTTCCCTAAATGCCACCATCAGAGCTCTCCAGTAATTTTTGATACACAATAGGTTGCCACTGGTGTGCATATGGAAGAAAAGCTTGCTAGAAGTGCATGTCTCCAGTACTTCTCACCTCTTTTGGAAGCAGCATCTGCTCTGAAATTACTCAAATAATTCCCAGGAATGCCTCAAGAGTCTTCAATGACTTTCCCAGTTTATTTGGAAGGCCTCAAAGCAGGATCAGTGAAGTGTTTCACAAACTGCCATGTTTATTGACTGCCTGTGTTACCAACACTGGGAGGGAAGAAATAAAATAAAACCAGTCTTTAATCAAAAACCTTTTGGTACTTCATTCTAACATCACCTGTACTATACTCTGACCTTCCCATGCCTTTTCCCCACCTATAGCATGGTGCAGCTGGCCGGTTCAGAGCTTTCTCCAAAACCTGCTTATCTGCAGCAGCTTTTAGAATACCTTTTAGCCTGCTGTGCCCCTTCCTGTGCTGCCCTTGCTGGCAGCTCTTTGGCGAATGCAGCCACAGTCCCAGGGGGTCCCTCGGGGCACCCCCTCGACCTCCCGGAGCGGAGAAAAAAGAGGCGAGACGGGAGAGCCAAGCACGTGGGGTCTGGTGGTTGTTTATTGTCTCTGTCCCATGTGCTCTCTCTCCCTTGGGCTCTGCTGTGTGGTTTTTCCCCGGTCAGGGGTGGGGCGGAGCCACGGCAGCCAGCAACCAATCAGAAAGGGAGTTCCCAGCCCAGGACCCCTGGGACAGCCAGTTTCGAGTCCCTCTGCCCTCCCGGTGTCTATGGTGCCGCTGGGGGCAGGCTGCGTCCTGGCTGGGGCTGGGCAAATCCTGCCCAGCCAGTACAATACAACACCCACCCTCAAAGCAGCCTTCTGCTCATTTACCTCAAAGGTGAGTGGGTATCCAAAGGATGCTCCTGAAATACTCTTTGTATGACCTTCACTCACTCTTCCCCCTTTGCAGGTCAACAGGAACAACTTTCATAAAATCTAACTACGGTGCTTGTGTAAGCAAGGAACTCTTACAACTAGCTTGAAAGAGAGCCCTTTCTACATAGGGCATGTTCCTTGCAGTTTTAATTTTGGTGCATGGATCTCTACATGTCACAAACTCCCTCAAGATTCCAGAGGATTGGAATCACCTTTTCTATTTATCAGAAGCCTGCAAGAAGGCTGTTTTCCTGGGTCTCAATGCTAACCACATCTCTGTCACTTCTGACTGATTATACCAGTTCCTAAATGAGCTCTTGGAGTTGGCTCAGTTAAAATGCACCCATAACAGCAAATGCATGAAAATTAAAATTAAAAACAAATGAAAAAAATCAAAAAAACCCCTTCCAACTCCCACCCCAAACTGAACTGAACCGAACTGAACTGAACCGAACCGAACCAAACTGAACCAAACCAAACCGCAAAAACTGAGGAAGATAAAGTGAAAACATGAAAGAAAAAAAACCAAGCATTTTCTGATTTTTGCCACCATCAGACTTACATGATGTCTCTCCTTACTGGCATGGCCACTTCCCTTCATCCTGAAATACATGGCTCCCAGGCTGCATTTCCCCAGGAGGACCCATTCTGCTCATCCGTGTTTGTTCTTTCTGCTTTGACACCACTTAGAAACTGCAGTCACATTTTGTCATTTTGTTTTCCCCTTTCTTTCCCTATTACAAGCCTATTTACCTCTAATTAATTGAGGAAGTCAGTTTATAAAACTGGCAAAATGAAGGACTAGTTATCCTGTTTGGTGGGGCAATTATTTTTTGTGGTTAAACAGATGGCGTGGCCATGCTTTTCATGCTCCCTAACTACTTTATTCAGTCAGGAATTAAACAACTGTATTATCTTCCACAAACACCCACCAAAAAATTAGTGGCAGTAAGTATACTTATTGACTTGTATCTTGCTTACTGAATTGTATATGCTTATATGAACCTGAATGTTAATTAAAACACATACTGAATTTCTGCAGCTGGAATAGATGGATAATTTGTGTGCTGGCTCTGATTGGGATGAGGTACTTTGAGATAAGGATGGCCAGTGAGTATCAAACTCCTCATACCCAAATTCTTGCGTAATCTTACCTTTTAAGGCTGTTTCCTAAGGACACTGAAACATGTCCTAGGTCAAGTTGTTTTATAAATGATAGTTTCCTTTATTATACTGGAAAACTGATCTTATAGTAGTTGTTCATACTATTCCCCTAAATGCCATTAATTTAATTATAGTTGCCAGCATCCTTTTTATTCTGAATGACATTCAACCTGTTGATACTATTGGCTTATTTTGTGCTACATGCTGCCACACAACATTTGCTTTAACACCATCTTTTGTAATCAGGTCAAGCAACTGTAAAATATTTCCTTTATTGACTGATTCTATGGACCCATCATGGCCTCTCAGTGCTAATTCTTCCTCTCCAGGCACAAAAGATAATTACTTCTATTACTGTCTAAAATAACGTATTTAATTGACAGTCATTTTCTGAAGATGCCCATTAGTTCAATGGCACCTCAGCTTCCATGTGACAGGGATTGAGTGTATAATTTATTTATCCTTGAAACCCCAGTACAACACTAAAATCTGATGAACAGAAAAGCAGTATTTTCTACTCTGTTTTTCAGTGTGCTTTAAGAGAGACTAAAGAATGCTAAATAATCTTGACACTGTGGAGGAGCTAGGAGGAAAGAGGTACTCAGGCAGCTGTGAATGTCCTCCAAGATATTGATGGCCTTTGTCAGTGGTTTCACAAGGACAGGGAAAAACAAAATTCTGCATAGCATCATATGTGAGACATAGAGAGAGAATTCTAGCAGGTGCCGCAATTTGTGCATGCAGATAGTGCCAGCTTCATACAAGGTCAGAGTTCTTGCAACATAGTAGTCACTATAAGGTAACTATTTAGATTATTTGAAGATTTTGCATTGTGCTGTCTCCCATATTATACCTTCAAATAAAAGGAAAAAAAAAACCAAACAAAAAAACACAAAAAAGCCCACACCAAAAACAAAAGCAAAAAAGCAGCCCGCTGTACAGGTTATAAACTGTGTATAATCTCATTCATTCTTCCAGGGGCCTCCTCTGTTATTTTATACAACACTAACTCCTCCCATCCCTGTCCCTTCCCTCAAACCAGTATTTTACCACAGACACCTGGTTACTCTGTTTTTTTAACTCTGGAGGTTACTCCGGATTTGTTTTCAAATTAAGACTTTATTTTTGGAGCTTTTCGAGTGTCGTGTGCTTTGGGGCTTTTGGTTTAATTTTTTTGGAATTTTTTTGGTTGGTCATTTGGTTGCTTGCTTGCTTGCTTTGTTTTTTTAAGTAAATCAGACTTATTCCTGTTCTCTGTGATAAATTTAGTGTACTCAAAACCTCATTTTTTTTTTCTTTGAGTTTGACCAGCTTTGATAATCCCTTAGTAAGCCTTACTTTCGTACTGCCTAAACATCTTTTTCAAGTCTCATCCCCTCCGCTGACACACACAATAATATAAAAATCATTAGCATGTGGAAAACTTTATCATTATAGAGCTATGCTGATTATTTTAAAATGCAAATTAGTCAACAGGTGTGCAGTTTCATATTCACCTATTTCCTCTCTTCATTGAGTCCTCACAATACAGGAGAACAATATATTTTCAATCTACATTTAAACTAAATTAAATTAGTTTAAGATAAATGAAAATGGAATCACCAATGAGTGTGTATATGTTTGTAGGTGGGATCTTTTGTCATTTTAGGTAGGATCCATGTATACAGTTCATCCTCTAATTCAGAAATGTCGTAAACCAACAATAAACAGCAGAAATATGAAAACATGATGCCAGAATTTTTATCATAAAGGTGTACCTTCTCCTTTCATTTATCAATTTATAAAGAAATATATTTATTTATTATAAGCAATTGTAATTCTTTCTATGTGTTATAATGTTTTACCTTCTTTCCCTCTACATCCAGTATTTTTGTGAAAGTTAGAAAAAGCTGGACATTATTTTTCCTACATTCCCTCCAGGACATCCAAAATTTAAATAAAATTTTCAAGACAATTTTTCTAGTGCACATCTGCAGAGACATTAAACACAAACAGCTTGTTTGACTTAGAGGTAAAGAATGTAAACCAAGTGCACTGTACCCCTAAACCCTGACAGTCTCTCACATGATACCTGTGCTTGCTTATCCACTTCAACAGAGAAATTTTTGTAAGCATCCAAAAGTATTGGATATCAGGAATGTCAGATTTAAAAATAGCTACCATTAAAGACTATGACAAAAAAACCACCAACAGTTTGAAAATCATACAAAACTGTATACTTTGCAGAAAAAAAAGTTGTCACTGGCTAATGTAATTACTAATGTAAGTAATGAATGCACTATTTTGTGACGAGGGAGATCTTTCTGTACTGTCCTTCCTTCATTTTGCATCAAAGTTCTGCACCAGACACAGTACTTGTAGAGTGGATATTTCAAGCCTAATGCAGTACGGACAAAGCCATAACTAACAAGTTACTGGGTAAGATGTTGTGATACTTTAGACTTCCCTTGACACAGTTGTATTTTCATGGACTTGACAGAGAAAGTAATGCCTCCAAGGGAGAAAAAAGGTCACTGGTATGATCTAGTTTCTTCTTAACCTGATTTTGGGAGACATAATTAACCAGAATTTATTCCAGATTCCAAAACTGGAAAGCACTTCCTACTGGCATTATTTTTATTAGTACATTAAAAAATAATACTGGGAACAGTAATGATGAATATGTTTTTTCTTCTTACTACTGGAACTGCCGTAAGCTGGTAAGCTAACAACCACTTGTGAAGTTTGGCCATCTCTTCAAGTTTCAACCAGTGACACAGAAAAGCTATAAGCAGTATTCCAAACTCTGTGAGACCTCTCCCTTTCTTCTGAGGGCAAAGCCCACAGGGAATGCACAGATCATATTGTAAAGGATTGCTAGTAGAGCTTTGCAGGGTCAGCTGAAAACAAATTCCTAGCAGTGTGTTAAAGGCTTATTAACAACGATTCTTGTGGACAAAAAAAAAAAAAAGAAAGCCAAATTAATGTTCCTTAATAAAATAGTGGCAGGCCAAGCTTCTTATTTGACATCCTTTCTGTCCTTAGATGCCAGAAATACGGCCCATAGAGCAGCTGGTTATCCTCCAGCAGTAATAACTACTAGCACTGGAGGAGAAATGTTCTTCCTGCCTGTAGAGCAGGTCATTGATACTTCCTATCACAACTGAATGTCATGACTGAAGTGAATAATAAAGCAAAGTTACTAGTAATAAAAAGCAACTCTTTTGTGAACCATTTCAGAAGCCATATTCTACAATCATTTGAAGATGTGGTGTCAGGGAGGACTGAAGCTTGTTATTCCCCTTGATGTTTCTGTGAAAGAAGAAATCGCACAATGCAGGATGGAATGCTGGCATCTCAAATGACACCCTAAGTGTTACTTTCTGCTGCTACAGGCAGACACGGGGCTCCGTGTTGTGGCAACTGTCTATTCAGTTGCCACAGCTGATATGTGGGTGGGAGACAGTAGGATGTGCTCCAGTGATTCAAGAAAGAGGGGGTAAATGCTAAAAGAGAGGAGTGAGTCAAAAAATCTCAGACAACATTAAACTGATGAACAGGCTTCACAAGTATTCCCAGTTTGCTTCCTAACCCCTATCACTCTGAATGCTGTTGGAATACAATGTCACCTCAGATGTTTTTTCACTATTTTACCTTCTTTGTGCAAAGACGTTGTGCTCATTTTCTTCTGACAGGGACATTATCTTGATCATGTGTGTCACAGTAATATGTGTCAGTCTTGCCCTCTCTGCCTCAGTAAGTTCTGCCTGAAACCCAGAGTCGGTGAAAATGCTACTGTTCATGTGATGAAACGAATACATCTACAGACTGCCACCACAAGACCTGTTGCATTCTTGCCCAGTTTTCCTTCAGTTACAAAACTTGTATTTAGGATACTCTCTTATGGGTAGACTCAATGGGATTCTGGAACTTCTAAGACAAGCTGGAGAGAATCAGTGAATCTGCAGCCCAAGCAATGCCATACAGCTGACCCACTTGGATTTTCAGGGAGCATACACATGTAAGGAAATAAATACATCAACTGAAGTCTCTCTTAGAAGTCTGCCTAATTCTTGAGCGTATGTGAATGATCATCTAACACATGCCAGCCTTGACTTGTGTTAAGACAGCACAGCAGGTTAAAAACTTCACTTTTCCCTGGTGTCGAAGTAGTAGCAGGTGGGGATGACTACTGACAGCACTAGAAGTGGAGGCTAGGCACTCTTGATGGCTGTTGATTGTTGAACTGACAATGTGTAGTGCCTGTGTTAATCTACATGACTTCTGGTACCATTGTTTAGAGCTGATTTCCTAAGGAAAAGCCATTTTCCCATCAATAGCACAGTAATGAATCATGTATAATGTTGATCTCTGTTTCTCTGACAGTTTAAGTACACAACTTTGAAACTCTGTCATGGGTAACCCAAAATGTTACTGTATTCCATATCTATCTGTGCCCCAAATGGTTACAGTCTCTTTAAGGCCCTGCAGTCGGGAAGTTGGGGTGGGGTGGCACCAAAGGTCTCCTCCAGCAGGCAGCTCCTGCTCTTTGGGTTTGTGGTTTCTGTCTTGCTGTCTTCTTGGTTTTTTTGCCTTAGGCAGAGGCTTTTTCCTTTTTGGGTTCCCTTTTGGGTTTTTTTCCCTTGTCTCAGAGAGACTGCAGTCAATGGTTTTGAACTGCCTGGGGGCGAATTCCACAGGTGCCTGCCTGTCTCCTGGGCAGAGAGCAATTGGCCCCACTCCATCAAGCCAATCCACCTTGCCAATCCAGCTGAGGAGAGAAGACCACGAGTCACCCCACCACAGCCTCCTTGCCTTGACTGCTCCTGCCTTCTCCTGCTGCAAGAAAGGCAAAGTCCCTCTGTGAATTCTAGCCCCTGGATCTGGAGAATGCCAGCTGGTGATGGGGACGTGAGGAGAGCAGGGCAGCAGAGGGAGACTGACACCCTCTTTCCTCTGTCCCTCAAACCATGTGCTTGGCACAACACCATGCTGGCAAGGGCATCCCTGGTGTTTTGGATCTCCCTTTGTTCTAGGGAATCTGAGAAAATTAGCAGTTTCGTATCTGGTGATTATTTGCTGTTTCTTGACTATTGCTGTCTTGCTTGTTAGTAAACTGTTATTTTATCACTTAAATCTACTTGTTTTCATTCCTTATTAGTGGAAAGTAATTGGTTGAACCTAGAAAGGGAGGCAACTCATTCCAGAGTGTTCTCCTTCAAATGGTTTTAAACCAAGACACACTCCTACTGTGCTACTTTAAATACTGCAAAAAATGCTGCTCAAGTTTCCCAATAAAAGTAAATACAAGTAAGTGTATGAAAACCTGTATGCAGCTGAGTTTTGCAGAGGACACAGGTTCCTTAAGCACCCTCATGTTTCTTTGCAGTCCAAAACACATACAGTGAAGGATGAATGATGTAATTATCAGCATGACAGCAGCTTTGGAAGAAACACACACTACTAAAGAGAATTAAAAAGTGTGAATAGTATTCATCATGTCACCTAAATTAATCTGAGTTCTTAGCCCACCAGAGAGGTGATTTTCTGACAATATATAGCATTAACAGGTGAAGAATATCCAGGTAACTAAGAAGATTAATAAGACTGGGTATCATTCTGCTAATTTTTTAACAATCTGCCAGCAGCTTTTTTTTTGAGCAGAAAATTGTATAAAAGACATTCTCTAAACTATCATTTATTAAAAGCAATATTTTATCTCAAAACCCACACTTGTTCTGACAAGGTGTTGCAAAGACAGAACTTTTAATACTCCCAGAACGAGGGTAGTTTCTGTCTTTCCACTATTCTTAGGTAATTGGTCACTGAATGAGTACCTTTTGTCATTTCTGAAGTTTCACAGAGACTTGGAGATCAGTGTATTGGAGCATATTAACTCACTTTTCACCCAGCACCACCCATTCCTGTACACCAGCAGCTGATGACAGGCATGACGAGGATTAGTGCTTAGAATACTTGTCACCACTTTGCTTTTTGTTGGTTTTTTTCCCCCATTATCTGAAGGGTTTAGCAAAGTAAGTCCTATACGTTTGAAAAGTTTTGCTTATTGTTCCTTTTAGGATTACAGAATCTAGAATTACAGAATTTTCAGAATGATGACAAAGGGGGAAGCATATCCAGACTGACTAGAAATAAGTCAGTAAATCATTGATACATTAATAGAACATCTATCAACAGTTTTTATTTTGACTATCTTAAAGTTGTGATTCAAAAATGAGTGAGTTGGATACAGAGATGTTCCTAATCCAAAATGGGTGACAGGGATGCAGAGATGACCCTTTTGTCCCAATTTCTTCAGTAAAAAACCTGAACATATAATTTCATTTTATACGTGTAATGAATGTTCTGAGAGAAAGAGCAATTGGCGTGTTGCACAAACTGCTTTTTCTTCCGTGGTGACACCTCAAATAAGATTCATGGGGACATATTTTTCCCTCCTTCTAGAAACAAATGAAGCATGAAACCTCCCTGGATCCAAATTTGAAAGGTAAAATGTATTCAATCATATCCAAGCAGCAAGACTTATGGAAAGCAAATTAGTCATCTCTTATGTGTACTTATGATACATAGGTCTTTTACCCTTTCTTTGAAGGTTTAATTTTGGAAACAGAGGTCAAAGTTCATTCTTGGTTAACTAATGCTTAGGTAAATATCTGATCAGTGAACACTGCAAAAAGCAACACTTCTAACTACTTGGTAGAAAAACTTGTACAAATCCCTCACTGTGGACATCAGATTATTTACCCCGTTAAAGAATAATGTCAGGTAGGATGTTTTCTAGTTATTTAGTAGCTTGAGTAGCAATACCACTGCAAACATAGTGGTTCTGTTCAAAGAAGTAGACTTACTGTGCAGGTAAATAGTGAACTTAATCCTTAAATTGTAATGTTAGCATATTTGATGCCACAGTAGCTGATACACAGCCTTTCCTTTTCAAATAAATTCTCAGTATAGATATTACATTAGAATTAAGGGAATATTAATAGAGGTAATATTAATAATCATTCATATTGCATAGCTTCACTTATGCAGCCGGCATTCTGGCATAAAGTCTGTTGTGAAGTGAGATGGGACCCTGCCAGAGTCATTATTCTTATTTATTGAGTAGTAGACTAGTTATAAGAACAAAAAATCCATATTAATGGCTGGAACACAAGTTCTGCCTGACCCTGAACAGGACTCATTAAAGCAACAGCATTTTCCCTGTTTCTTTTCTTTTTCTTTTTTTTTTTTTTTTTAACAAGACAAATTTCTTGCTGTGGTAACACTCTGCTGTTTCATAATGTCTGCATAGCATATACCTGTCTTAGAAAATGTGTATGTGGGCTTTCAATTCAGCAAACTCAAATGAAAAGTACCAAGTCCTATGTATCTGCATTACCCTTATGAGCTCCTCTAGATATCACACACTCTTTCTTCTGCCCTAGACTTTGTGCTAATTAGGACTATACATGTAATTGATTTTGAGTTTTGTCTGCCAAACTGAAAAAGAAAATAAAATTAAAATTTATGGATTTTTTGTTGTTTGCCACAGCAAGAAGGAAGAAAAATTCTCAAAATACACTGCTGTTATAAAAGAAAAGCATTAGCAATCTGTTCATGCATTCTGCTGAAAGCTGAGCCACTCTTTTACAAGAAGAATCAAGGAAGCAAAGAAGTTTAAATGGGCATATATGCACTGGTTTTCACGTGAATAAAAATATCCTTCCAAAGAAAAGAATCTGAGCCAGAAACCTAGTATGTAAAATTTCTACCGATTCTTTTTGTTCTTGTAGGCAAAGAGAAAGGAATTTTAACAGAACATATAAGTAATTGTATTACAGGATGTTTTTACTAATGCAAAACATTGAATTTAGAATCATATAATCATAAAATATCCTAAGTTGGAACGGACACACAAGAATTTACAGGTGGTTTAATTTTTTTTTCCTTGAAAACAATACAAAAGAAATCACAGCTATTCATGCTGTTCCTCATGCATACTTTTTTCTTTTTTTTTTTTGTTTGTTTGTTTGGTTGGTTTTTTCTTTTTTTTTTTGTTGTTGCAGGGAGCATTCCTTTTCAAATCGACAAACAATTTATAACAATGATGTATGTCATATAAGAATATTATTAGTGTTTACAAAAATGACTGAAAAATGCTAGATCTAGAGTAAAGCTGGAAGATGTATTTTGACCAATAATCATCTGTCACTACTTATGACCTCTTTCTGAAGAGTTTCTTCTTGTAATTCTTCAGAGGAATTTCTATGCAGTTAGTTTTGTTTGTTTGTATTTTGCTTAAGGCTCTATGGAGTTTCTTCTATTAATCCTCCAAGAGTCAAATTATTTCATTCTGAGTTTGGCCCATCAGATTCCAGCTCATGAAACAGATTAATTTTGACCGAATTAAGACATGTCCTCCTGAGAAACGAAGATGTTATCAAATTTCATAAACTAAACTCTAGCCAGAGTTGAAGCTAATCTTTTAATAGTAAGGGGGAAAAAAAATCTCAGCTCATAACAGATAATGTTACAATTCTTGCTTTTGACTTACTGTTGAGAACAGAAGGGATGTTCATAGTATTTACATAAATTAGACAAATCGGTGGGCTGGCAGTTCCAAGCAATGGTTTCCAACTAAAATAAATGCATTGAAGCACAAGCTGTCACTGCAATGTACTTGCATTACAGATAAGCAAGCAGATTTGTATACCTTCCCTCAATAGCCAAGTATATCAATACCTTGTGAGAGGAACTTTAGCATTTAAAGTTTAAGAATCAGGACTTAATGCTGAATGAAACTTTGTTGATTTCTGATGTCGATCAAGATTTGTAAGTACATAGGTAGAACTGCAAATAACTTTGATTTTAATTACCTTATTCAAACGTAGTAAAAAACCTCCTTAGTCTTGAGGGCAACACTGCTTTCATTTTGCAGTGGATTATTTATAGCTCTTGCTGATGGAGTCTCTTCCCAGAACAGGTTGAAGGGCTGAAGCCGTCAGTCCATAATAAAATCTATATCTTTCTAAACCCTGCAGAGAAACATCAACTGACTGAGACTAGCATCAGTGCAGTACTTTTCATAATCAGTTAGGCAAGTCAAAAAGATATCCACTGAGATGATCCTGTGGAAGAAAAGTGATTCACAAACTTAAACCCCACAATGTATCTTTTTTAAAAAAGACTAAAAGTGGAGGCAGAAGGAAGATAAACATCTGTGTATGGGAACAATGTATTTCTCAGTTACATCACTGTCTCTTTCCAACACAGTATTTCTCTCTCACGTACCCTTCCCTATAGAATTATGGAATGAGATGCTTAAGAAGTAAAATGGAATAAAGTACATAACACATTATGAAACTGAACACATATGGAAATCTGTTCTGAGATTTCATGGCTCAGTCATATGTAGAAAATAGAGGCTGATCACTCAGGGAACATCCTAATGTTATTTTAATCTTGAGAGAAGAATAATTCAAGCTATTTCAAACTTTTGATAAAACAAGACTTTTCTTGTAGGTCTATTTGAGCTAACATTTCTGACATTGACATTTATCTCTAGAATTTCATCTGCAAATTCTCTATGTAATTAGAAGCATCAAATAAATCACCAATCAAAGGTTACTAAGCAAAGGTTACTAAGCAAAAATTGCTAAATCAAATTTCTTCACTTCCTACTTAACAGACTTCACCTATTAAATTGAATAATGTTAATTGCCTTAGGACCTTTTATGCATTTTATATGATGCAATTAAAGTTTTTCCACAGATGTCAAAAAATTGACTCAGTTTCAGAACTTAGCTTGAAACTATTGGAGAGAGTTTTTGGAAAAAAGAAGTTTTATATCTATAAATTGGAATTATTAAGTCTAATTCTTTGAGGATGGATTTGAACCTTTTAGGAGCACATAAATTCATGAAGGAAAGAAAAGCCTTAGGAAAGATTTTCCAGTCCCCTCACATCTGAGTGTAAGAAAATTCACAAGCCATGTATTCACAAAATTTGATTTATTTTGATTTCTTAATGTGCTATAGATGGTTTTTAGCAGCAAGAAATAATCCAGCACTTTTTACCAAATAAACACCAAGTTTTTTAAAAGGTACTTGGAGCGGCACTGTCTCACTGAAACAGTGCAAGTTTAGTTTCCAGAACATCAGCCTGAGGGACAGGAGCACCTACAAAAGAAAGGTGATAAACTACAAAATAGAGATCCTTTCTTCTCTTAATGTCTGCTTTGAAGTTGGAGAGGGAGATTATCAGATATATTATGACTGCAAATTCAGAACTGACTTAAACAGTTGTGTGGCTGGAAGATCAGAACAGGTCTTTGTAAGTCTAGGTTAACAAGTACCCTTGTAATAAGCAATAAGAAAAATTCTCTATCTGGTCCCATGATTCAGAATTTCAGATGGAAATCAATGAATTCCAGTCGAATTTGTACTTGTGAGGGATGCAAAAGCAAAAGTTTTCACTTTTGCAGGGATGACATAGTCTGTGCTCAGAAGGCAGCAGATATATTTCCAGAACAAGCTAAAATGAAATGTTGGCCCAAGACTCAGCTGCATCAAGCAAGGATGAAAAATAAACTTCACACAAGTTTACTCAGTGGTGTGCATTTGCTGGTCTAAATTTCAGCTAACTGTTAAGATTCTGATAAGTGCATATAAAATCAATTTCCTCAGGTGGAAGTTATGCTTTGATGAAACACTTAACCCTCCTCTGGGAAAGATAGTTCTCATTACTCGGAGTTGCCTTTTATAATACAATAGCTTCCATCTGTTTGTGAAGCAACTGCAGTGGGAAGACGAAGGAAGAAACTGTGCCCATCTCTGTGAATGTATTGTCTTCAGGCAGGCTACTATTGCCCAATCTGTGCCTTTCCTGCAACAGTGCACTTCATGCATCTTTCTTTGGTTCTGTTGATCTAAGCATATGGGAGATTGCATTATGCCTGAGGACTGAATAGGCTTGTCTGAAAAATAATAATAATAACAATAACAACAACAACAACAACAATAATAATAATAATAATAATAATAATAATAATAGTAATTTTGAAAGATTTAAGAATTTCTGACTTTGAGCTGACATGATTTGAATTTTTGTCTTAAGAAAAGGATAGCTTTCTTAATATTTTAAATAATAAGACATTTATTCACATTCTTACTATTTCACTTTAATGTATAAGACATCTACATTATATACATTATACATTATATATATATATATATATTGTAATGTGACAATAAGAGGAATAGGAAAATGGGACACCTATCTGAGCTGATCCGTCTACTTTTATTGACACCAATAATTATATTCTCTGTAAAGTTTCTTATTCTAACCTAACCCAGAGGAATCCACTAGTATCATAAATAGAAAAGTATTTTCTCCAATCCTCTGTTGGTCCTTCTCTGAACCTGTTATGATTTGGATTTATGAAAAGTTTGATACATATCTTTACTCTGGTGCAAACTCTTCTCTTCCTCTGGAAGTCTCTGATGTAAATATGCACCCAGTATTTCTTCTTCATTCTTGCATCATCATGAAGACATAGTTACTCTATAAAGTACAAGGGTTTTTTCTCCTCTTATGCAACTGCTGGCCAGTGATCCTGAATATCACTAATCCCTAAATTCGTGAGTTTGCATTTTATAGCACTGAGATTTCTCTCTCTTTTTTTTATCTCTTATGTTTGAGGTCATCTGTTCTTTATATATGATATCTACTTGCATTCTGGAGTTTTAAGGCCTAAAGTTTTTGCCATCAGAAATTTTCACTAACATTTGCTTATTTTTTTTTCTTTGGAATGCATTAAAATATTGACTAAATTTAGTCTACCTATCACTGAGGAATTTCCCTGGTGACCTTCTATACAGCTGGTATTTCCTCTAAGAACGTAACATATATATATAAAAATGTATATATATTTATATAAATATATATATATATTTTATATATATGTACCAATACTTATCAAATTCTTAAGCCACTCACTATTCTTTTAAGTGGCATTGTAGCACATGATTTAGTGACCCAAAATTTGTCATATCTATAGTAAAATTCCAGTGTCTATTTATTCTTTAACTGAGGATCTAAAGAGAGATACCTATTAGGTTACTTCAGCATTCTTTTTTTCTTAATAAAACTGTATTGCACCTTAGTCAGATATCTGTTTCCCATCATATTTTAGTAATTCTTTCCTTCAACATAAGAGCTTCAAACATCTTTAAAAGAGGTTATTTTAAAATAAATGCATATAATCAAAGAACATTCTCACTGAAATATGAAGGATGTTAGAAATACGTAACCTTAGATTTAATTTCTTTTTGCTTTTGAATGAAAAACTTCACTTATGACCATGAAAATCTAACCTAGTTAATGATAATCTTTTCCAAAGCCATCGAAGAATAAAGACTTATTTAGCTGATAGTTTGGCTTGTACTTCAATTCAGGTATAATTAGTAAGAATGTCAAAGTATAGGATTCAGGAACATCAGTACTGTGGACTGGGATCTGCTATAGATCCTGAATTATTATAGATATATAAATTCAGTGTGTGTAGGTGAGTTGCTTAGTTGTCGATATCTATTTCCTGTTACCTGTAAAGATGCTGATATACCTTGGTAAACTGGGTATTATTGTGAGTGGACAGGATGCACTTTTTGCTTTTCTGCACATTTGCCATATTCAGCACACTATCCTGAATTAATTTGCATTAATAATGGTCATTATAGAAAATAATTTCAACTGTTCTGTTTTTTTTGATTAGCAGAAGAGTATTTATAATAGTAGTGTTATAATTATTGCTTGCTTATAAGCCTTGAATATTATTAGACACATTTTTTCATATGGGCTTTTACCACTACCAGATATTTAGAATGATATCTTTGGGAAAATATGAGTATTGAAAAGCTCACTGACTCTGTCAGTCTACTTACATTTTATGAGTTTGTGTTTCTAAGACTCTAATAACACAGAATTTATTTGGTGAAGGAAATGCACCACAATGAAAATACATATTTTCCATTCACTTGCCCCAACAATAGTTTTAGCCAATATATTAGTAATAAACCAGTCTGAATAAAAAGTAGATAGATTTTAGTTATATTACAGCTTACTAAGCCATTAAATCTAAAACTGAGATGGTGTGAAAACCTCAACTGTAAAGAATATTACAGAGAAAGACATGTATTATTTGATTTCATGCTTTAAGCTTGATGTAGATTAGGCCACTAGGTTGTAAATTCTACCACTACTTAATAGCAAAACTTAGGTCTGTCCATTGTGTTAAAGAAAAAGCAAATTACATTGTATTTTCATAGTCCTCATGTCTGGATAACATTGTAGAATTATATTGATGTTCTTGAACCTGCCCTCATGTCTCAGAACCATCTAAAAGAGGAATTCATCACAATAAGCCTCCAATAAAAATCTATCAATCAATCAGTCAATCAATCATATTATTGAAGAATGAAGAAAAGGAGACACTGTCAGCCAGCAGCATTAGATCTATTTGTCAGTGGTATACAACAGCTAATATTATTTTACACAGAAGCAAAGTCATGTAAGCCTTAAATGACTTACCATCTAATAGGATCTTTCAGCACCAAAACGTTCTGCCTACCACAGCTTCTTCACTATCCTTTTGCCAAGATGCTAGCTGCTTTCTTAGGACAAATCTGATAGGTAGGTAGTAAAGAGGAGGAATACAGATGAGGGGAACCAGGATCCAGTTCAGAAAAATGCCTAAACAGATCCTAACTGTGAAGTTTTTAACATTATGTACATTCATCACTAACATTTGAAAGCATGTATCTGGATATGAGTTAGAGTCCCTACTTGAAAATATGCCTCAAATGGGAGGCAATACTGATGCATATGAGCTGATCATATACCCCTGTGCATCTTACAAGAGCCTTAGGTGTTAAGTAGATGTTAGTGCAGTTTTCCTAAATAGCAAACCAGTGCACCAAAATAACAGTTGACTGATGTCTCATCATGGATTGTGATAGCGGATTATCTGAAAGTTAACCACAGATAGTTTCTACATCCATCCTTCCTTCTTTCCTTCCTTGCTTGCTTCCTTCCTTCCTTTGCTTCAAGTTTTCAAGTTTTCAGTAATCTCTTGATCAAAAGGATAGCATATAATTATTATTATATCAAAGTGCATCTTTAAAAACAAATATAATTCTGTTTCTGACATCAGGAATTGCAGCCTACTCTACCCTTCTAAGTACACTAAATGGTACTTAGTACCTGCAAGAGCTTCCCGGAGACATCAGCTGCAGAATAACATCCTCAATATTTTGACTACTCTCAACTCATTAAATACACCTGAGCTCTACAGCTTCCAGCCTCAGGGATAAAGTAATTACTGCAGATAGGATGAGAAGGTGTCTCAAAACAAAACAATTCAATTTAATTAGTTAGTGTATCAGATGCAAGGGGTAGAATTGGATGTCAGGGGGCAGACCCCCACTGAGGTCCTGAAGAGTTTCCAACTGAGTAGGAAAGGACAGTGCAGAGCGGGTCATTAGCATCAACACTGGTACAAGTGAGATAGCAAAAAAAAGCTCAGCTCTTCATGGCTGTCATCCTTCTTTGCCTCATATATCTGCAAACTTTAATCTACGCAACATGGGCGCTAACAGCCTTCCCTTCAACTCATCTTGCTTTTGTACCATTGTAAAATGCTATACCTTCAAGCAAAGAAACATGAATTCATTGCATAAGTGAAAAGTGTATTTTATACAATAAATAAATTCAATAATTAGAGTTAGGAGGGAGCACCTCAGTGTCATCTTCTTTTAATTTCTTGTTTAGGTTGTACTTCTCCTGCTACATCCAATACAGACATTACAAACTTCAGTTTAAGCATGGAAATTGATACTCTTCAGTTGTGTCTCTGTACATGCAGGGTTTGTTTCCAGGCGTTGTGTACAAAGTATTCAGTGACTTCACCAATATTTACATATTCTCTTATAGCAAATCTGTCTGAATATAACCACATATACTCTACCTCTAATGGAATAGCAATATATGTGGTTGTCCCTGTTAAAGCAATTCCAGAGAATTTTCAGAAATACAGGTTCAGGTGATAAAGCAACTTTTACCATTCAAGTAAAGGATGGTATCTTGGAGCTGACAGTCACACAAAATCAGAACTTTTTTTAAGAGGAACTTCCTAAATTTCTCTCATGAGCTGGCATTTAAACACATTTATTGAAATTTCATTTCTGGTAAAAGAGTTCAGAATAACCAGAAAACCAAAGAATTGCCTTTCCCCAAACGCTATGCCAAATACCTCTCCAGTGACAGGATAAGTGTATGAATTTACCACCACATAGTAGGTAGTCATACGAGCTATTTTCCTGTATATTTATTTGAAATTTTGAGATATATAAAACTATCCATAGTTCTAACAGCTAGAGATAAGGTAAAGCTGTAAGGTACAACAATAAATGATAAATCTTAAGCAAGTCCTTGAAGCAGCAACAGTGAGAGAACAACACACTCACAAGAATTTTTTATACTTAGGGACATTGCCATATCCTCAAGATGTCCTGGACCAAACTTGTGTTGCTATAACTGCTGTACTGCCTAATTCTGTATATATTCCATGACTTTCTTTAAGAGATGGTATCACAGAATCAGAGTGGTTGATGTTGAAAGGGACTTATGGAGATCATCTGGTGCAACGCCACTGGTCATTCAGATTCACCTAGAGAGGTTACCCAGGACTATACCCACAGACTTTTGAATATCTCCAGAGGTGGCAATTCTTCCACTTCTCTGGGCAACCTGTGCCAGGACTCAGTCAATCTTACCATGAAAAGGTGTTATCTGACATTCAGACAGAATTACCTGTTTTGGTTTTTCCCCTTTGCCACTGGTCCTGTCACCGGGACACCACTGAGAAGAGGCTGGCTCCTTCACCTCCGTCACCCTCCCTTCAGGAATGTATATACAGTAGTCAGATCCCTCGGAGCAGTCCCAGTTCTCTCAGCTTTTCCTCATAGGAGAGATGCTCCTGTGCATCATCATCATCTGTGTGGCCCCTTGCTGGGCTCTCAATGTCTCCATGTGTCACCCGTACAGGGGAGCCCAGAAGTGGACAGAGCACTCCAGAGGGTAAGGATCTCCTCCCCGGACTTGATGGCAAGACTTTGCCAAATGCTTCTTGGGATATACTATAGGCGTTTCTTGTGACAAGGGCCCATTTCTGGCTCATATTCAACTTGGTGTCCACCAGGGACCCCAAGGCCTTCTCAGCAAAGCTCTTTCCCAGCCTACCAGCCCCCAGCCCTTATCCCAAATGCCTGGGGTTTTCCTCCCTAGGTGCAAGACTTCGTCCTTCGAACTGAGTATATGGAACACATCTCTTATTTTCCTGATCATGTTTTAGATATCTATGATTCACTTAGTTTTAAGCACAAAACCAGCTAAGGATGGGAGATAAATTACAGTAGAAATTTATGTGTTTAAGTTGCTCTCTCCGAGAAACCAAAACCCATATATAACACATGCTGAAATCTTCTTGTTGGACAGTAAAAGAAGAGGCTACCTGCCTACAGGGGTCAGCTGAATTTGCACTTAAGTCCTCAACTGATACCAGTATCCTTAATTGTCCATTTTCCTGATCAAGCAGCAGATATCTGACTTTGCACAACCTCTAACCAGACCAGGCGGAAATCCACATTTGATAAGACCTAATTTATGAAAGCTTGGAAAACTAGGCAAAAAAAAGTACTAAAAAGGAATATTAACAGCTTAGTATTTCACTTCCCTGAATCCAACTGAGATTTCATTGCAATCCAAAAGCTTGTTGAGGGAAGTATCTTGGAAGGAAACACTATGGGGTTGGAACTGTCACCATATCAACAAGGTTAAAAAATAATTTTTGTGACATTTAAAAAGTTTTCTGCCTTCTTTCTCATACGATATTCTGGAGAAGTACTCTTTACACCTTGAATTGTCAATAACTGTGAAAACCCACAAAATTTAACAATAGCTGTAGGTTTTACAAGTAGAAAAGCAATTTAAAAGTCACCAATTCACTTTGGTCAGGCACAACTTACACATTTCTGTGAATATACTTGATTCACTACATTTACTAAGCATTCTCAACCATTAGTCTCGATTCAGTCTCACTAGACTCACTTTCTAAGACACAGGATTTTTGCATAATAGCCCTTACACCAAATTATTCTCACTTAACTGGGCAATCAGCTCCCTGCCACCATCATGACCAGAGACTTTTCCCTTCCTTTTTTGCTCTTCCCAAAACATAGCAAGAGAAAAGGAACTTCTGATCCCCTGAACTTCTGCTTCTCAGAAGGAAAAGGTGTGGGAATGGAGGCTTCTGCAGTCAGTCTCAATTTTTCACTTTTAAAGAAGTCTACTGCCCTCTCTTCCCCTTCTTAGATGGTTGGTTTTAAATGCAGTCTTACACATACTTTGCAAGGCTTTAACCCTCTCCTGCCTCATTGCGGTTGTATACATTCTCTCATATCTTCCACAAATTACAAGAAGACAACATGTAACAGCAGGGTCATGCAAAGGCAGAAAAAAAATCCCTCTTTTTCCACTATGTCATCACTGTTACTACACAGTGCACAAAGTATAAATATGTAGATGAAGAGGGAGAAAATTCTTAATTCTTGTTGCATTTACTCTCCCTTTTAGCACCTTTTTTCCTTTGCCTAACATTTTTATTTATCGTCTATTTAGGATATAATGATAGGCAAAAGGGGATAATCCCGCTTCTTGCTTTCTCACTCCCATCCCATCCCACCTAAATACATACATACACTACATACTCCTCTCCCTTCCAAGTTGCATTCTTGCCCTTTAAACACGTTTTCCTTCCACTCTTTCTCAAGACCCCTTGGATTCTTGCTTTACCACTACTGAGCCTCAGTATGTGTGCAATGGGAGCTCAGACCCTGCTCGGTATATTCAGAGAACATGAGCCTTCTCCTCAGGACTCAGATCACAGAAAGGCTTAAGCACACATTCGTGACAGAACGTTGTCATCTGCCATGCAGAAAGTAAGGTGGCAGTGAAAGGAGAGGGAAATACTCAGCAGTGTATCTGTCTATTACATCTCAAAAAACCTGCTGGCAGACCAGGTGTTGTTTGTGTAAGTACCACTTTCTCCTGCTGAGGTATTAGGTGCTTAGAGGGCCTTAGACACACTTCTTTCAGTAAGAGCTGGTCCTGGAGCCTATACATCCCCTTTACATTCTCAGGATACCCTGTCACCCTTCCTCCTGACAGAGGTCAACTTAGTTCTGCTAAAGAGTTTTACCAGCCTGTCAGAAAGGCAAGTAGATTGTGTCCTCAATCCATTTTGCACTCTGCCAATCCGTTTACCAGAACTGTATTTCTTTTACCTAAAAAAATAAAAACAAAAAGTTAGCTTTTATTTTTCCCCTTAAGTGTGCAGGCTTTCTTTTCTCTTTCTATAAAAGCAGACTTTCTCTTCTCATTCTATAAAAGCATCTATGACCTCCAAGCCAAAGCTGTATTTCTGCCTGTAAAAGTAAGGAAAATGTGTTCCCTACAAACAATTTACTTGTGTCTTTCCTATAGCAGGTCCTCTGTACTGATAACCTATTCTAGTTTTTCCCATCAGGTTAAACAGTTCTCTGAGGCACACAGGACTCCAAGATTAAATGAATGTCCTCCTGGCTTTCTGACCTCTGGTTAGTGGTGAGATTCCTCCCCTCCATAGTAACGGGAAGAAAAAACCAGAAAATTGAGGAATGGCAACAAAAAAGCTGTTAGAAAGCAAAATGGGATCTTACAATACCTCTTCAGTATGAAATTATCTGCTTCACTGGTAGTGTTGGGTGATAGAAGCAGCAGCCTTTTCTATAATCAATCTAAATTGTTTTTACTCGGTTCCTGTTTTATACAATCATCCTGAAAAGCACTTCATCAGTTGCCACTGCTTGATGTACCTTCTCTCTATGCAGGTCTTCATTTCTTTAGTTTACCTAGGTTAAGGTTTCTGATGTGGCGGATACACTTTGCATTTTTGAAATCTGCATGTTTGTTTCCTTTGCTTTGTACAGAGATTGGGACAAAAGTAGAAAGGCTAGAGATTGCTCAACAGGACCCATTAAGCCTTAGTTGCATTCTTGAACAGTAAAAATGCAGGTACATTTAGGAAATAAACATATTCAAAAATACAGATATCTTCAGAAACCACTGAGGCAAGGACAAGGGCAAAGAGAAGGGCAAGGGCACAGATGTATCGGGACCACACTTCTAACACAGTAAGTGAGGTGTTGTCCAGGAGATGAGGGACATACATCCCATCTCCTGGTGCTCAAGCAATTTGTGTTGTTTGTCTGAATAGATCTCCCTCAAAAAAAGCTTCTTGTTAATAATTCCTGAAGCAATGTGTCTTCATCCTTCTTGGCAACATTTAGTCTGATTGAATTTGTGAACTGTGTTTCATTTTTGGAATTTTTTTTTTTTTTACTTACAAATCAGGGTATGGTTCCCTTTCCAGATGCTCCTCTGAGCTTTCAGTTATGGCAAGGGAAAAAAATGGAAGGGGAGACCTTTACCTGCTCCACAGACTAAGGTAAATTGCAATGGAAACCATTGCTGAAGAATTATTGTCAAAAGTGTAAAGTCATGATTGTGAGAGGTTAATTTTTTTTCTAACTGTGATCATGCTGAGATTACCTTCTCAGGAATACCTTCTGGAGCCCACAGCTGATTTGTTTCAATATTTAGGACAATCTCTTTTATGATGCTTTTTTGCTTAGCAAAGAACATACTTAGCATGTGTGGACCTCATTGGTCTTCCAGTAAATAGTATGAAAATAGTTGGTTTAGGTTCCTTTTGTGTATTTCCTCTTTTATTTATTTCCCTGCTTGGGGGTTTTTTTCATCAGTTTTAACTTTTCAAACATGTAGGTCACTACAGACTTTTAGAATAACTAAAAGCTCTTGTTTCTTGGGGCTTGAGGGCAAATAATACATTACTTTTGCATGGGTTTCAGTTTTTTTCCCCCTTGGCAGGGTTGTTTCATTATTTGTTTAGCATCAATAAAGTTGCTGGGCACCTAGTATACATTTCTTTGACAGTCAGTGTTAAAATAGCCCTTTTCCTCATGAGCATCTTGTTTGTCACCTTGGGAATTTGTTTAAATTCCACTTGAATGGAATATGCTGTTATGCAAATGATACAAGAGGAAAGAAATAAAGCAAGAAAAGTTCATCTCACATGACTTTCCTTGTTATTTTTGACAGAAAACCAGGTGAGAAGCCAGGAAAGAGGGGTTGACATCTGTGTTCCATCGGTGGAGAAGTTCGGTTCACAGTTAATGATACTTTTGACCTTGCACCTGCAACCAAGACCAGTGCTGAAGGGTAGCTGCACATGTAAAATGTTGACAGTGTTCTGCACTCCCTGCAACAAATGAACAGTCAGAAGAGTAGGAAGCATTATAAATAAGGTAATGTGTTTATGAAGTGCAATGCTATTTTAAAAGTAAATACTGACCTCGTGGTCTTGGAAATGCTGGAGATGGATTAGTGATGAAAAAAGGGTCTTTCACCATTGTCTCTCTAGTAATAATCCAGTACCTATGAACAGAGACTGAAAGCTTATTAATTTGTGACCTATTTCTTAAGACTTGTGTGAAGTGAAGCAATGGACTTGGAATCTAATTTGGGTTGAAAGGGATCTTTTGAGGTCATGTGGTACAAATCCCACTCAAGACAGAGACAACTGCAAAGTTCCATTAGACTGCTCATAGCTTTGTCTGGTATCTCCAGCAATAGACATTACGCTGTGTCTTGGGTATATCTATTTTTTTTGTGTAACGAGCCTCATTGTGAAAATGTGCTCAGCTTCTAGCTGACATGCAGTTCCTCTGGGAGAGTCACATGCTAATTCTCATCAGGAAGGTCAATATTTAACATGCAAAGAGGCTGACTTCTCTTGCTTTCGTATCAGATTAATGATAACGCCAGTGGACCACGTGCTGCCTTTTCCCATGCAATTAAGTTCTGTTGAGTTTTTCAAAAGCTGCTCTTCTTTCCTTGAGTACTCCGTTATCTTGGGGGAGGGACAGGGCATGGGGGGCTGAGAACTGAGAGGGAGAAGACCTTTATTGCTTTTCTTCCCTTGCTAATTAGCTAATAAAGAAAAAATGATGTCTAGGAAAAGAAAGTTCTAACACATAAACAAAATATCTCTTATCTCTCAAAGAGAATCCATCCCACTAAATATATTCATCCTTGTTTTGAAACCTTTAATGAGAAGTATCCTCAGGGAAAAGGTTTCTTTCATTTCATTTAAGAATCACACATTTTATCATTTGGGTATCCGTCGGCCGTATTAAAATTCAGAAAAATATCTGCATATTTTAAATGTCTGCCTGAATACTGAGATCATTTGTCAATGTCCTCACTGAATTGTTAGTCAGACAGTTGTGCACATTATTTGAGACAGCAAATGAACTGTTTGGGTTGCTATGGTTACAGCCATGGAGAAGATAAATTTCTGCAGCTACTATCTTTCTTGAGGGGCTGGGGTGGGGAAAGATAATTGAAAAACTAAAAGTTAATCCGACACATTAGGGTAGGCTCAGAACTGCAACGAAGCTTTTTTTGTGCGCTTTGTTACATATGTGGAAGGAACAATGTATCCATAAAAGTAAATAAATACTGAAGGATGCTTCCGTTACCTTCCCTTTCTCTAAATTTAGGCTGCAATTTGTACCAGTCAGGTAGCAGTGATTGGGCTTGTTCAACCAATTGGAATTGTTAATTTGGAGAGATCTGGTATAGAACAGCATGATGAGGTGATAATTTCCTCCAAAATTACCACTAAAATTTTGGATTCATAGAAAAGCAGAATCACAGAATCATTTAGGTTGGAAGGCATCTTAAGATCATCTATTCTACCCTCCCTCCTCAAGCAAGGTCACCTAGAGGTTTTACAGGATTGTGTCCAGGTTATCCAGGACTGTGTCCAGTCAGATTTTCTGTGTCACTAAAGGAGAATGTCACCAATGGAGATGAACTCTCAGTAAAAAAGGTTTCCTTCTGTTTACACTGAATTTACTATTTTTAGATTTGTGCTCATTGCTTCTTGTTCTCTGGGCACCGCTGAAAAAAGTTTAGTTCTGTTTTCTTCATTCTCTCCTGCCAGGTAGTAATACACAATAATAAGAAACCCCTTGAGCCTTTTCCACAGGCTAAACACTCACAGCCATCTTCACCTATGACAAATGCTCCAGTCATTTCATCATCTTTGTGACCCTGAGGTAGATATGCACTGTGAAGTCTGTATCTTGCTTGAACCTGAGAGCTGACACTAGACACAGCAGTCTGGACATTGTCTCGTCAGTGCTGATCAGAGACGAAGGATCACCTCTGTTCATATGCTGGCAATGCCCTTTCTAACACAGCTTAGGATACTATTCTCCTTTTATGTTGTCAGGGTGCACCATTGGCTCATGGTTAACAAGGTGTCTACCAGGACCCAGGGTCATTCTCTGCAAAACTGCTTTTCAGCTAGGCAGCGTCTCAGCTGAATGAAGGACTGGGGTTATTTATTGCCAAGGCAGGACTTAGCTCTTCCATTTGTTGAACATAATGTCCTTCTATGTCTAACTCTCCAGCCTGTCATGAAAGCTTGGAATGGCAGCACAGTCTTGTAGTGTATGAGCATCTTTTCACAGTTCTATACCACTTTAAAACTCCCTGAGGGTGCACTCTCTTCCACCATACAGGTTATCAATGAAGATATTAAACAATAATGAAAAGTATTACTTGACTAACATGATCTCTTTTTACGATGAGGTGACCCTCCTAGTAGATAAGGGAAAGGCTGAGGAAGATATTTCTGCCTGGACTTCAATAAAGTCTTTAGTATTTTTATACTGTCTCCCACAGCATTCCTGGAGAGGATGGCAGCTTCACCTCGTCATCATAAGCTATTAGGTTGTATAAGCATTATTTCCTTTTTGTAAATCCCTGCTGGCTAATTGCAATCACCTGCTTTTCTTTCTCGTGTTTGGAAATGCTTTCCAGATGGAACTGAGATAAAACACAGGGGGCTGTATTCTGTGGATATTCCCTCAGCCGCCTTCAATATAGGAGTGTCGTTTGCTCTCTTCCAGTCTTCTGCAACCTCTCCTGGTTGCTATGACTGTTCAAAGATAATCAAGAGTGGCATCACAATGATGTCAGCCATCTTCCTCAGCACTTGTGATGCCGAGTTTCAGAGGCCATGGACTTCTGTATGTCATTTAAGTGCTCCCTAGCCTGGTCCTACTGTACTGAGACCGAGTCTTCCTTGCTCCAGACTTTCCTTCTAGTGTCTGAGTCCTGCATTTCCTGATGGCCAGTTTTACTGGTAAAGACTCAGGCAAAAGGCACTGAATAACTTGACCTCTTCCTTATTTCTCATCAGTTCCCCTGCTGCTTTCAGCAGCAGTCCCACATATTTCTGAGTCTTCCGTTTGCTGTTATAGATATGCAGAAGCCTTTCTTGTTGCCCTTCACATCCCTTGCCAGATTCAATGCAAGATGGCTAGAAAGGTCAAGGGAGCCTTTCTAACTCTGTTGCTGCAGTATCAGATAGCAACTCCTCTTGAGTCATGTATCTTTGATTTCACAACTTGTGAAGTTCTTTTTTATGTTTGAGTTCAGTTAGGAGCTTTTTGCTTATATAGGCATGCTTCTTCACAGGATCACGGGATCAACTAGGTTGGAAAACTGTGGAGATCATCAAGTCCAACCTATGACTGAACACCACTTTATCAACTAAACCATGGCACTAAGCGCCATGTCCAGTCTGTTTTTAAACACCTCCAGGGAAAGTGACTCCACCATCTCCCTGGGCAGCCCATTCCAGGGCACAACTACTCTTTCTTTAAAGAATTTTTTTCTGTTGTCTAGCTGAAACTTGCCCTGGCACAGCTTAAGACTGTGTCCTCTAGTCCTTTTTTTCGTTGCCTGGCAGAGCAGACCAACCCCCACCTAGCCATAACCACCTGTCAGGTAGTTGCAGAGAGTGATATGGTCTCCCCTAAGCCTCATTTCCAGGCTAAACAGCCCCAGCTCCCTAAGCCGCTCTTCATAGGACTTATATTCTTGATCCCTCACCAGCCTTGTTGCCCTTCTCTGGATGCGTTTGAGCATCTCAATGTCCTTCCTAAATTGAGGGGCCCAGAACCAGACACAGCACTAAAGATGCAGTCCAACCTGTGCTGAGTACAGGGGGACAATCCCTGCCCTGGTCCTGCTGGCCACAGTTGCTGGTACAGGCCAGGATGCCATTGGCCTTCTTGGCCACACACAGGCTCATGTTCAGAGACCTGGGCACACACAGGCTCATGTTCAGCCACTGCCAATCACTTCCCCCAGGTCTCTTTCTGCCTGGTTGCTGTCCAGCTACTCTGTCCCCAGCTTGTAGTGCTGCAAGGGATTGTTGTGGACAGAGTGCCGGACCTGGCACTTGGATTTATTAAACCTCATATTGTTGGANCTTTCTGTTGAAAACTGGGGCAAAGATGTTAAGTACCTCTGCCTTTTCCTCATCCTTAGTTACTAAATTCCCTCCTGCATTGAACAAAGAATGGAGGTTGTCGTTGCCCTCCTTTTGCCATTTATGTATTTATAAAAATATTTTTTATTATCCTTCACAGAAGTGGGAGATTAAGTTCTAATTGGGCTTTTGCCTCTCCATTTTTTTTCCTACATGACCTAGTAACAACCTTAAACATTTCCTGAGTTACCTGCCCCTCTTTCCAAAGGCAATACACCCTCTTTGTTTCCCTTAGTTCCTACAAAAGCTCCTTGCCCATCCAGGCTGGCTGTCTTTCCCATCAGCTTATCTTTTGGCACATAGAGACTGTCTACTCCTGCACCTTCAAGATTTTTTTATTGAAGTATGTCCATCCTTCCTTGACCCCTTTGTTTTTAAGGGTTCTCTCCAGATCAGTCTCTTGAACAGGCTGAAGTCCACCCTCTGGAAGTCCAGAGTGGAAGTTTTGTTGATGCCGCTCCTTGTTTCACTGAATATTGAGAACTGGCATACAGTGACTCTATGGTCACTGTACCCCAGACGGCCTCCTACCACCACATCTCCACCAGCCCTTCTCTGTTTTTAAACAGCAAGTGTAGCAGAGCCTCACCCCTCGTAGGCTCACTCATCAGCTGTGTCAAGAAGTTGTCCTCCATACAGTCTAAGAAATTCCTTGCCTCTTCTCTGCTGTGTTGAGTTCCCAGCAGATATCTGACAGGTTAAAGTCTCCTACAAGAACAAGGGCTGGAGACCTTGAGACATCCTCCAGCTGCTTATAGAATAATTTGTCCACTGCTTCATCCTGGTTGGGTGGTCTATAACAGACTCCCAAGGATGTTGGCCCTGTTGGCCTTCCCCCTGACTCTCACCCATAGGCACGCTACCTTATCATCATTAATCTCAAGTTCCACAGTGTCAAGAGCCTCCATAATAAACAGAGCCACCCCTCTACCTCTCCTACCTCACCTGTTTCTTCTGAAGATGTAGCCATCCATTTCAGCACTCCAGTCATGCGAGTTATCCTACTATTTTTCTGTGATGGTGACTATGTCATTGCTTTCCTGCTGTACCTTGGCTTCCAGCTCCTCCTGTTTGTTACCCATGCTGTGCGCATTAGTGTACATGCACTTCAGCTGGGCTGCTGATTGCACCCCTGACTGTGGTTTACCACCCTTGGGCTCATTTCTTAAGAGCCTGGTTGCATCCCCTTCCCCCTTCAAACCTAGTTTAAAGCCCTCTCAATCAGCCCTGCCAGCTCACAGGCTAGAATCCTTTTGTCTGTGTTGGATAGATGGAGCCCATCTGACTCTAGCAGGCCAGGTGCAGTAAAAGTTGCCCCATGATCAAAGAACCCAAAATTCCTCTGATGACATCAGTCCTTAAGCCATTTATTGATAATGTAGGTTTTCTTGTTCCTTTCATCATTCATCCTTGCTACTGACGAGACTGAGCGGAACACCACCTGTACTCCTGCCCCATCAACCTGTCGACCCAGAGCCTTCAATAGCCCTGATGCCTTTCTTGTCAACCTCATCACTAGCAGCCTGGACAACCAGCCATGTGGTAATAATCAGAGGTCTGTATAAACTCAGGGAGTCTCCTGGTGATTTTCCATACCCATGCCCCAGGGAGGCAGCAGACTTTCCTGTGGGATGGGGCTGGTCGATATACAGGGCCCTCTGTTCCCCTCAGAAGGGAGTCACCCACTACAACTACCCTTTTCTTTTTAATACAAAAGGTTGTGATCCATCTGACAGATAAAAATGTAACTGGGAGCCTCGCCAGACAGATTATTTTCTTTGGTGTCATCTGCCTGAACCTCTGGATCCAGGGCCTCATACTACTTTGAAGCAGCACCTGGGAAGATGATGGGGGTCAGGAGGGAATTTTATTACCTTCCTGAGTAGGGACCTGTTTCCATTCCCTCACTAGGTCTTCTGCATGATGATAAGAGGCATGGGCTTATTTGAATACTGGTGGGCTTCTCTCAGGGATGGAAGGGTGTAACTCCACCAGACTATTTCCCTTTCACTTTTCCAAGTACTCCTTTCCCTTTCTACCTCTTCCTTAAGTTCTGCCAGCAGACAGAGCAGATCATTCACCTGCTCGCACTGCAAGCATGTGCCCATTGCACTATCCTCTGGCACTACCACCAGGCTCAGACATTCCATGCAGCCAGTGGCTTGGACAGCTGTGTCCTTCATGGGGGGTTGTGTTTGTGTTAGTATGCTTTTACTAGCAGTGGCTTTTGATTGTTTGAAAACCATTGCTAGGGAAAAAAAGAAAAAAAATGACACAACACAATCCACCACCAGGAGTGTGGCTGCAACCCTGCCTGCGTGTGCAAACTGCAGTGCAAACTGCCAGGCCATGCCCTCACAGATGTGCCACACCCCTGTTTGCCACACTCTGGGTTGCTCACGCTCCCCATGGCCTTTTCTAAATTGCCTGTAATGGCCTGGAGATCACCCTTCCCTTTGCCTGAATGGCTGACAAGGTCTCCTTTTCTTGATTCCCTAGTTGTTGGGAATTTGGAGGGGGTTGTCCTTGAATATTAACAAGCTCTCCCAGACCTGCCTTCTTTCCAGGGCTGCATCCCATGAGTTTTTCCAGGCAGAAAATGTCGAAGTTTGCTTTCCTGAGGTCCACAGTTGTGGCCGTACTTTTGCCTTGCTATCTTCTTTTTAGTCCTGAGCTCTGCTGTATCATCCTAGCTGTAGCCAAAGGTCATGCTGACTTTCACATCTCTGGCCAGTTCTTCCTTGTTCAGGGTCTAGCCATGCATGTCTACTCGTAGGCTACTTTGTAACGTGCTTTCAATTCAGTGTGTAGTATGAAGTATCAGCTCAAGAAATCACAGTCCCAGACCTATCCTTTCACTACTAAGTGTCCTAATTACTAAGAAACATATTCTATCCCTCAACTTCATTGAAGAAAGGGGGGCAGAAAGGCAAACATTCAGTTCGTCCCTAACATAGTTTTCATTTAGGGAGTATCTTTTTGAGACATTAGGGACTGTGTAAAACCATTCAGACTGAAGAAGGTCTTGAAATGCCTGTGCTGCTTTTGAAGACTTTTCTGATGCTGTAACCTATGTGCTGGCTTCAGCCAAACTGCTCATATTAAACTGCATATAGCCTAAATTGGGCTTCTTCCATGAAACTGTCTCATATTCCTGGTACCAGTAGCCCAGGTTTTCCAGAACCACAGATGTGGGAAGAAGCAAGTAAACAGGGTCTTCCAAATCCTACTGCGTGTTTTGTTTTCATTCAGTCCAGAAGGAAGTCACACTCATCTCCTTAGCCATCCAGCACACTATTCCTGGACAGTCTTCAGCAGATACTCAGTATATGATTGGTCTGTGGAGTTTGGCTGTCTGGTATTATTATTAGTCTAACATGAAAACAGGAGCACCCTGACCACTTTCCCTGATTACATATACATATAAAAGTGGCCTTGTCTACTTGCTTACCTTAGTGATTTTGAGCATATCCTGAGCATACCTGTCTGAACCCTTAATATCACAGCACAGATGTGGAAGTTGAGGAAGAAGCTTTCTATTCCCCTAGTCAGTCAAGAGCAGACTGAACGAATGCAGGCACCTGAATTAAGGTTCATAATACCCAGCTCCTCCAAGAATCATCCGTGTCATTTTAAACACCTGCAGGAATAAATATGAAGTAAAAGTGATGAAGAGAAGAGTTTAGAGATGACTGCCTCAAAATTCAGATAATATTGGTCTTTCTCTTAGTTCGTATCTTTCAGTTTATCTAGAAATACAAACTTACCAAAGAAATGATTGAAGTTTGGGTTCAGTTTTCTTTTGTCATCAGAGGTGCTACTTAGAGCAGAGAAATAAGATCATTACCTATAATTCACTGAAACCACTATGAGTATAATATTTGACACATTTATTCCTGTTGTGAATTATTTATGCAGCAGTCCAGAAATCTTACAATGCCAATGCTATTTGAAGCCATCCACTTCTGGATTACTATGTAAGCTAATTTTATGAGTATTTTTTCATGCTGTTCACTACTGGTCTTGCTGATTGCTAAGATGCTATATCTGCCAGCTCGTGGTTACCTTTCTGAGAAAAAACACCCCAAACTTTTCCCAAAACAATAAAAGATGAAGAGTTTCCAATGTTACTCTGATCTGCTAAGCACCCTAAGAGGTTTTGACACTGTAAGAGAAAATTTTGGAGGTGAGTAATAACTGCAATTGCTAATGTTCATTAAACATGTTGAATGAATAAGAAAAGATATTGCCAAAAGGTCTACAGTTGTCAAAACATTCCTAAATTCCGAATAAGTATTGTGTGTTCTTACATCACCACTATTTTCCCCACTCTTCTGTGGATCATATTATTTTGCTTTAGGAATTGTATCAGTGGTGAACAGTTCTGATGCAGTGCTTAATACTAGGTTTTGATTGAACCAGGTTTAGTAAGAGATTTAATGACCAAGATGGTTTTAAGAAAAAAAAAATCTCTTAAGAACTAAATTCATATCAACAAAAACTTCTTATAGTAGGCAGGATTATGATTAGCCAAATCTAAATTAAAACCTGGATTCCCTTTTCATACCAGTACCAATGTTTTTAATTTATTTCTTAGGAAGGATTATGTCAGATATCAAATAAAATTAGATTAGACACATTTTTCCTGCACATAGATATAAGATGATAATAACTTTGTTAAAAATCATCTTCAACAGAAATATCTTCTGGGACACAGGAGAGATCAAGAGTGGTGGGGGCTCCCCATGTTAGGGATTGGCAGCTGGATATATCCCACTGCCCCCACGAGGAGCAGGTCAGGCAGGAGCACTGGGGCTTGCAACTGTCTGACAGATAGTTATTTAAATGCTGTACATTTCCAGGGGGCTGTTTCAGGGAATGTAGATCTGGAGCATGCACAGGGAACTGGGTGCACAGCACAAGACACTTGAGACTGGCAGAGTAGATTCAAGTTTGCCATGAGGAGCCCTGGAGGCCAGGTGGGCTGGGGAAATGATGGTCACCATGTACAAGAAAGTACTCTGCTGAGGGGTCTGCATGCTTTCTTTTCAGAGACTCCTCTTAAAGGCTATTTTAATCAGTCATAAACCAGTTCCTCTCCAGATGCTGAATACAGAGTGCCAGAGCTGGGGAAAAAAAAGTCTAACAATGTCTTTTTACTCTACTTCAGCTGATTTTTCTTGTTTTGGTTTTCTTTTCAGGTGTGAAAATAAAGCCAATATGCTGACATTTTTATGACACTGCATTCCTATAATAACTAAAAAGTCACATTAATACAATAATTTCATTTTCCAGTTCACTGGCCCGTAAAGTGGCTTATTGCACTTGGGTATTTAATACAAATACAGAAATGTTTTTACTTTGATATATTTTAATTCTATCAAGAGTTGTGGTGACATTTTAACAATAAGAAGTAGCAAATGGGTTGTTTGCACCATTCATTTCCCTTCCAGATCAGCATTAAAATCCAGCTGAGGTGAGAACACATAATATTTAAAATAGTTTTTATCCAGGATCTGAAGGACAATAATGTTCAGAATGCTTTATTTAGAAAACACTTGCTCCTTGGAAAGCCTAGAAGATACCATTGTTTCTGGATATAGATCCTGAGTGGCCACATAGGGTGGGCAGAGGCCCTTCTTCTGCAGTTCAGCTTGGGGAGCTGCTCTGCTCTGCCCACGCTGAGCTGCATCTGCCCCGGGGACCAGCGGAACAGTCACTAATGGGACTATTGCACTCCCCCTGCGATCCCTGGACATTCCAGGCCCTCCTGACCCATGCCCCCTCTCTCTCCCTAGCTATCCTTTTAGCAAAATAGGAGCAATTTCAGTGGTCAGAACTAGCAAAAGGACAGGAGAGAATACAATTTTTATAGAACAATTGGCTCAGAAATCCTGGACTCTCACGTTAAGAGGTGATACATGGAAACTCTTGAGCATTACTGCACATGTGGTCGAATCCTTCTCCCCTACTCCCCAGGTATTTAGCTCCCCTTGAACCCAAAAGTTTCTCTTAAATTTTGTTAAAGTAACTCTTTTCACAGCTAAGTATGAAATGCAAGTATTTCCAAACTCATTGGCATGCTAGCTTTCTCAACCGTAAGGCCCCAAGACAAGTCATTTGGTAATTTTTGCTTTTCCCCTTCTCATACAATTTTCTGGCTATCAATGGCCATTACAATGAGACAGTATTCCCACCTTAACTGCCCTTGGAAGCTAGTCCTATTTTCTTGAATCTGGGTGGAGAGAAGCTTGAAAGGTGGTGAGAGGCTATGGGTTTGAACAGCGTAAGAACCTAGGAAGAAACACTCTTCTGTAATGCCGAGCAACCACCGTAACAAAGCGGGGGGTGCTGTTATGAAAGGGATCACACTGCTGTTTGTGAGGGGCTCGTGTTGCTGGCAAAATGCACAGTACGTAGTGAACATCTAGCAGAATGGTTTCCTTTGAGGAAACTTAGGCTGAAGAATGTCTTGATCCCTCCTCAGGTTGTGACAGATGGGGCAAAAACCTGTGCACACCAGTAATGCTATGTGTGCTCAGACACATAAATCTCCAGTTATGAGTTAACAGCCTCAAAAGGCAGATGTTCTTGAGAGATGTACTCTGTGCAAAAACTGGGGTGAAACAAAGATCTAGAACTTCTGTGCCATGTCTGAGGGGGCTCCTATTTTGACTCTGAAGAAAATATTTTTCACAATCTCATTTTAACTAATATTTTTTCCTAAGACTTTCTGCTGCTGATGTTATAAAGCAATACATCTAGCTTTGCAAAATTAGCATATCCTGTTTCATATAATTTATTCAACATTTGTCATATAAGACAGGCCACAGGAATGGAAAATCTTACCTTATATTTTAGGAATTTATTTAACCTGCTAATAGTTTAGATTCATTAGTTTACTTTGGATTCATGTTTGTTGCAATAGGTAAGTTGTCCAAAAAGGAATTGGATCACATGATTGAAGCATGAATGATCATTTTTCCTGGGGTAATAGGCTTCTCTTGGTGAAAGAAATTGTTATTATTACTAAATTATTATTATTTCATATGGCAGAAAATTTCAAATGAGAGTAAATAAAAATACCTTCAAAGAAGACTATAACTATACTTGGTTCCATAGTGCAAAAATCTGAGATATGACTTGTCAGAAGATGTTTCAGCACAGTAAGTAATGTGGGTATTTTCAACCAGATGAAGCTCAAGTAATTTTTTTCCAATGACAGAAAACCTTTAAACATGGCTCTAATATTCAACTCAGCCAGGCAGAACTGCAGTAACATATAAAATTTCTGTGGCATTCTGTAGGAAGGAAGAAGAGAATGACATGTGGATGATTTTCACAAATTCATGTTATATTGTTTCTTTATTTGCCTACTTCTTTTTATGCTTTTTTTCTTTCAAAACTGTACTAGGTATGACCCACAGAGAAAGAAACTCACCACACATGTAGTGCCTAAGTCATAACTTTTCAGTCAGGAGTTGTCCTTGCCTTTTCTTCCTAGTCTCTCACCTAATCCTTCGTCTTGCACAGCCGGCCCTCGTTAGTCCTGCTGGCAGTGGGATCCTCTGATGAGGATATCTTGGGGTGACTTTATGGTGTGTATCCCCTATCGTTGCTCTATATCCACAAATTAACTTTGTGCCTTTCTGTGCCTTTAAGCTGAGCCTGAGAGGGGGGAGAGAAAAAACCAAGCAAACTTTTCAGAACAGTTGATCAAGGACACAGATACTCCTTTGCTTCTGCAGCAGCGAGAGCGGAGGAAGCACCTTGCTTGCTTTTGAGCCGGGTTTCAGCTCCTTTTCTCTGGAGGGAGATGGAGAGCTGAACTTTGTTTTCTTAGGACTTCGTTTTTTCCCCTTTTTCTCTTCTGGACTGTTTCAACATCAGAACACACTGGGAGAATTTTCCACAGAGGCCCCAGAGTTGGGCCCACACCGACCCAGCTCTGAGGAGGAGGAGAGAGACCACACCTACAGAAGGACTCTGAAATCTTCCCAGGTTTCTTTCCATAGCAAGAGATTTCATTATTTAGCATTATTATCCTTTTCCTGTGTGTTTGTTAAATAAATAGTTTTTTTATCTCTTTCACTTTCCTCTGAGGAAATTTTTTTTTCCCCAAACTTGGTGGGGGAGGGGTGGTTGTAACCTGCCTTCTATCAGAGGATATTTCCTCCAAATTTGTTCAAACCGGCACAAGGAGGATGCCCTGCCTCGACCAAATGGAAATTAGAGTACAAAAGTACTCTGCAGAATCATTCAGGTTGTAAAGGAATGATCCTTTTCTTAAATGAGGCATACTTATTTCTTTCCCCTGACCTTCCCCACAACAGTAAGTAAATGAAAAGCTGTGATGTTTCACTTTGGACACAAAAACAACAACAACAACAAAACAAGAAAAAAACCAAGAAAAAAAATTACTTTCCTGTGTCTTGGCAATTTGGTTCTCACTTGTTCTGTTACTTTTTATGTGGAGAAATTTTTATTTTGGATTTTTATCCTTTTCATCTGATAGTGACACAATTAGGTGTCTGTTCTTCACTTGAAATGACTTGACTTTTCCATGTTTTCTTATTTGAATCTGATTGTAACTAGCAAATTTACCCTTTTTTATACATCTTTCATCTCTTTAAATCTATTTATGCCATGAAATAATAGAATTTAATCCTCAAAATAAAGTATACAATGATTGTCCTGGAAAGACCCCAACCAATCAACAAAAAGAAGAAGGAAAAAGGCAAAAAAATGTAGTGCAAAATCTGCAAGCATACTAAAAAGATATTTCGAGTGCTCTTTGTTTTTCTTAATGCTTATTTATGCATTTGTGGGATGAGATGCCGTTATTTCTTTATTTTCAGCCCTGTCATCAGTCCTATTCTCACTAAGCAGGTAACTTTTTATCGCTTCCAGTGAATTCAAAAGTGACAGCATCCTTGCCTGTCATTTCTCACAGAAAGAGATACACTCGACCTGCTTCCACCTGCGTCATCTGTCAGTCACAGCACTTACAACACAACTTGCCTTTCATCTCAGTGGAATAATCTAGTCATACAACACACAGGAAACTACTGGTATTTGAATTGGTCATCAGGTAGAGTTTGTCCCATGATGACCTCTCTGTCTCCCAGCTAGACCATATTTTCCAGAAATAAGAAAAAACCCAAACCAAACAAATGATACAGTCCTGTCTCACCTGTTTCTGAGGAATAACTCTCCTCTTTAGCTGTTAATGATTGTTACACTGGAAAGACACCTGTTTCGCCTAATACAATGAGACATCTAGACAGATAGCCATCCCTTGCTCAACATGTAGTCATGTTCTTGCTCATATTTGTCCAAAACTAGTACCAGCTCAAAACTTCACTTATTTTTTCAGGCTATGCAACTGACATTGTACCAGTGATTATGTGAATCTCCAGCTTAAGCTAATAACCTAGGTTAAGAAGTGTGGAAGGATCTGATTTTAAAGAGGTTGGTGCCTTCAGAAGTTCTGAAATGAGTGCGTGAAGTTAGCTATAAAAAATTAATGAGACAAAAAGTCCTCTGAAAAGCTGAAAAATATCAGTCTGTGTTTACAGACCATACTCAAGAATTTCAAAAAGGAAAGTGAAGATCAGGTGTGCTAAGAACTACTCTTCCATGTTTCGATGTTGCATTTTCATTATCTTCAAGTACAGACATGCAAGACAAGCATGTCTAGCCTAATGTGGTTTTGGAAGAGTGAAAAGTCCCAGCGGAGGAACAGTTCGGTGTGGATACTGTTGCTAGCTTCTCAAATTCCTGGATTATGCTACTTCTAGTTGTTACACATATGTGGATCAGAGATCAGAGCTTACCCATTGTGAAAAGCTATTTTACATCCATATAAAAGACCTTATTTCACAAATGAACAAGCCAAAGGTTTAGATTATTTGAATATCTGAATGAGATCCAAAACAGATTTAATTGAATATTCATTTCACGCAGCTTTAGCCAACTAAGTTGCTTAAATGAATTGATCCCATGAATAACACTCTATGTATATGGATACTTAATGAATGCACTGACAGAAGCCTTCAGCAGTGTCCTGCATAAAGTGGCAAGAGAGTGATGAAAGACTAATTTGTACCCTAACACGCAACAGTTTTACAATACAGTATGAGGATTGTGGAAGTAATACATGAAACTTGTCTTTTACAAGCTGTCAACTTGTCTTCTGTCTACTGAGGCACCAAGCCTATGCCATGCCCATACTGAGCAGAGGCATGCCATAGAGAGTCACTTTTTTTCAGGTGCACTCTAATTTTCTCAGTGGGATTTAAGAACAACTTCTCATTCCCTGTCAGCGTACTTCTGACCTTCTCTCTTCATCCAGATACTTGCAGTCCCCACCTTGGAGCAGTGCAGCAGTGTCCCAGCCAAAGAGGTATTTGCAAGGGAATGCGTGAAAATGCATTTCTGAAATTTTCTGCTGTCGTGACTTTTGAGCATCTTCTTTTCCTTCTTTAGTCGAATTACTCTTCTCAGATGATTAAGATGAGACTAAATAAAGACCTTAATCTTCCACAGCCTTGTGAGAGAAAAGAAAGGGGATGTAATCCATAGTAGTGCTGTTCTTCATACTGTGTGATTCTCACCTTTTCGTGCTTGCTACAAAATCTACATGGCATAAGACAGAGTGTACTTTCAAAAGAGTGGCAAAACCCAAATATTTCTCATTAACCTGTGTAGTGAGTTGACCTTGGCCTGCTGCCAGACACTGACCTAGCTGCTCTGTCACTGCTACTCTTCCAGCAGGGCAGAGGAAGAAAATAAGATGAAAAAGCTCATGAGGCAAGGTAAATACAAGAAGATTACTTGCCAATTGCCACCACAGGAAAAAGAAATTCAACCTATGGAAAATTAATTAAATTTATTGCTAATTAAAATAGTTTTGGATAGTGAGAAACTAAGACAAATTAAAATCACCCTCCACACATACTTTCCCTGGCTTTTCTTCCCCAGGCTCAACTTCACTCTCTCACTCACAACTCCCCTACCTCTCGTACTACCCTGGGAGGCCAGGAAGATGGGGAATGGAGTTTTGGGGTCAGTATATAATTGGTCTTCTCTGCAGTTACTTCCTTCTCATACATTTCTCCTGCTCCAGCATGGGTTCTCCACAGGGTGCATTTCCTTCTGGAAATATCTACCTGCTCCAGTGTGGAGTTCCCCATGGGCTACAGGGTATATAGCTGCTCCAGAATGGTCCTCTCTGTGTCCTGCAGCGGAATCCCTTCTTTGGGACCTGGAGAGAAGGACCTCTTTCTCTTGCTTCGTCTTCACTGGCCTTGCTGTTTACAGGGTTGATCATCATGTGTTTATTTTTTTCCTCCCTCTTCACTTTGATGGCTGGCATTTTGCCCTTTCTTAAACACATTTTTACAAAAGTGCTGCTTCCCCATGCTATGAGGCTGATGGCCTCAGCTGTGTCTGGCATGGGTTCATTTTGGAACTGGCTGGAACAGGTTGTGTCCAGCATGGGTCCCTGCAGTGCCCCACTACCAGCACCTGGACACAGACACCCACATCATCCTGAATGACTTTCTGTCTGTTGTGTGCTGTCCTACTTCCAGCAGGTGTAACAGAAGTCTCTTTCTGGGAGAGTGTTGGTATACTCCAGGACACTGTGTCTTTTTGAAAGACAGGAACATGCTTGTGAGTACTCAGAAATGCTAACTGTAAAAATAGAGATATTTTTTATACAATTTTTTATACAATTGTATAAAAAATAGACGTATAAAAATAGACATATAAATAGAACATGAACCCTGGAAAAATGTAGCTAAAGGAGTCTGAGGTTCATACATTTCATAGCTGTAGAAAGAACCAGCAGAGTGAGCAAAAACTTTTGTTCGCTGATAGAGATTCAGAATTTCAAGCAGCTCCTGTGTATCTTTTTTTGTTTCTCGTGTCAGGTTTTGTGCATTTTCTGTAAATATAAAACTCCAGATTTAAAAATAAGTGTCTGTTTTTTCAGTTTCTCTTTTAACCTCATATCTTTTTGGTTCATTGATAATAACACTGCTCCTTTGTAAATTCATGCTGACTACTCCCATCCATTTTCTTATCCTCCATGTGTTAAGAAAAGATTCTCAGGACTACTTGCCCCTTCACTTCCTCAGGAGTTGGTGCAAAGCCTGCCAGTCTTTCAGTCTCTTTTACATCCTGCTGGCATGATTTTGCTCTGCTGGATTCCCACAGTGGAGAAGCAAAAAGCCTGTCTTACTGTACAGTCCACTGGTGAAAGAAATAGAAAATTTTGGGTCCTCTAATTTTGGGTCCATTTGGATCCATGTCTACAGATCAGTACAGTTTAGGGCAAGGACACTCAGAAAGAAATTAAACATGATAATCCTTCTTTTTCCATGAAGAAAAATTAGAAACTAGGGTGGAGAGTTTTTTTGCTAGCTACCTGTTTCATACCACAACTTCTCTCTTGCAGCCTGCTGGAGGTTACCACTCAGCAGTTGGAACTTGACAGTTCTCAGCTCTGTGGGACATGAGTCCATGCATAAGCTGTCTTGGCTAAGATAAGGACTTTCTAATGCAGGTATCTTATGCAACAAGTCTCTTCTCTCTCTAGAAACAGCGTGCCCATGTGGTCTTTCATTCCTTCCCCTGAAATCACAAGAGATAGACACTTATTTCTCTCCTTTGAAAAAAAGAAATAAAGACAAAGACTGAAAAGAAGCGTAATCAGTGTATACATTTGGTGCACTAAATTAAGACCATGCTGGGAATGCTACACCCTACAAAATCTGGACAACACCAGATCCACATTGCTCTGGGAACTTGTTTGTCAGAAGCATTCAACAGTGAAAGAAAACAGTGCAGATGTTTTAATTAAGTGGCATAAGACTTCAGCTTGCATTAGTCTTGATTTTAGCCTCCGGACATGGCTTTAAATCAGGCAAAAAAAATTAAGTTGGGTCTTCAACTAAGGCAAAAAATACACCTCCGAGGAAATTGCTTTCAATTTTCCCTCTCATCTGAACAGGCACAAAGCCAGAAAATGGCTGAAGAGCCACTGAACAAACTGCATCTAAACCACTAATTTTTCTGGAAACCAAATAGCTTATGAGAATATGAACAGAAACACAAAAGGGAGTGCAAGGGCTGAAGCATACCCCACTTCCTCATGCTGATGAGACAAGAAACAATTTTTTTCAATCATGAAATTCTCTCTCCCATTGGAAAAACACTGGAGGAACTGTAGCAAGTGAAATAGAAAATTCTGGGCAGATGACAAGTTGAAAATTAGGAAAATTATTTCAGCTGTTTTCTTAAAAATACTGAATCATTTGTGCAAGAAGTGTATATAGAAATGTTAATACTGGATTAATTTTCAGAGGTAAGAGTAAGGATAGTATATAATCTGTTTTATGTTATCGGGTTCCAGTAACCTCACCTACAACTGAATCATTACAGAAAATATAAATGCCTTCTGAGATGGAAAATTTAGTCAAGGGCTTGCCAAGATGAGAGATTTTCCTTTGTAAACACAATGTCTCTCAGAACCAAGGAGAAAAAATGAAATAAATGTTCTAGCTAAAAATGATGCCACACTAAATATTTGTACTTCTTTGAGTACAAATTTTAAGAATGACCGTACAGTGTTCATGTATATACAATAAATACATATTTGTGTAAGTATATATGCATGTATGTGTGTCTGAAGATCGTAAAAATTCATTTATTGAGAAACAGAAATGTGTGTTAAATAAAAATTTCTTCAGATTTTCTTCATACTTTTGATGTTCCAAAACTGAAAATGACATTTAGCGAGATAAGAAACCCGGCCTTAGAGAACTTCAGGTTCATCTCTAAAATGCAGATTTTATGTTTCATATATAAATGGTTACAGTTGGAAGGCACCCATGGATGACACCTGGTCCAACCCCACTGCTCACATAGGATTGCCATTAACAGGTTGCCCAGAGACGTGGCAGAACTGCCATGCTTGGAGATACTCATCTGGATACAGTCCTGTGCCAGGACTCAGTCAATCTTACCATGAAAAGGTGTTATCTGACATTCAGACAGAATTACCTGTTTTGGTTTTTCCCCTTTGCCACTGGTCCTGTCACCGGGACACCACTGAGAAGAGGCTGGCTCCTTCACCTCCGTCACCCTCCCTTCAGGAATGTATATACAGTAGTCAGATCCCTCGGAGCAGTCCCAGTTCTCTCAGCTTTTCCTCATAGGAGAGATGCTCCTGTGCATCATCATCATCTGTGTGGCCCCTTGCTGGGCTCTCAGTGTCTCCATGTGTCACCCGTACAGGGGAGCCCAGAAGTGGACAGAGCACTCCAGAGGGTAAGGATCTCCTCCCCGGACTTGATGGCAAGACTTTGCCAAATGCTTCTTGGGATATACTATAGGCGTTTCTTGTGACAAGGGCCCATTTCTGGCTCATATTCAACTTGGTGTCCACCAGGGACCCCAAGGCCTTTTATGTAAATCTACTTTCCAAATGAATGGCTGGGATTGTTCCTTCTCAAGTGTAAGTCTTAGGAGTTCCCCTTGCTGAACTTCATGATGGTCTTGTTAGTCCATTTCTCTGCTATGCTGAGGTTCTGATGAGCATCACAATCTTCTGGTCACTACTCCCAGTTGGTGTCATCAGCAAGCTTGCTGGAGGTATATCCTGCCTCATGATCTAGATCATTAACAAAGCTATTGAACAGGGTTGGACCCAGTACTGACTGAAGTACATCATTAGCTACAGGCCTCCAACTAAATTTCAGTAGTCCTACTGGAATCAAACTGAGTGAAATTTTAACAGTATGTAGCTCCTAATCACCTCTAGCCAAAATATCACCTGGGAAGAGCAGTACTCAATATCTTGGGTGCCCTGACACCTGTTGCAATCCTTAGCCATGAGTCCAGTACTTATGACTCCCTTGAAATACACCAGCTTAAAGGTAAACCATGTCTACAAGAAGGGTGCAAAGTCAACTGAGTTGCTTTGCTGATACTCTGACTGGGAAGCTGCTCCTGCAGGAATTGCAAAAGGTTTGAGAGGAAATTTCCCAAATTCATCTGAAAACATGAAATAGGTTTTCCTCTCTTTTATGCTTATGTAAAAAGGCCCTTATGTTGCCGCTAAGAAATGGCCTGGTAATTAGTATTGCCCTCACTTGGGCAAAGAGATTGGTGGAAAAATAAGTTGCAGCTATCCCAGAAGTCTCAGGAACATACCAGTTTGCCACTGGGGATCTGTGCTACTTGTCAAATCTGCCCTTCATCTCCCACTTCAAGCTGCAACTGATTTTTAAAAATTTGTTCTGAACTTACCTACAGTACTGGACTGAACTGGAAAAAATAGCAGGGGAATAGTCACTTTGAGAATTATTCTGTAGGATTCCCAGTTTGAGTTTGAGCTGCATTGTTGCTTTAGATGCTAAATACACAAGCATCCAAAATAGCTATCAACTGAGTATATTCTTGAAGAAGTTTAAATGTTGACTTAAAATATCAAGTAGAAAAATTGATATGTGCATAGATAGGCCAATATTGCACAGTTTAAAGGCACAACACATGAATAATATCTTACCGTATCATAGGACTGTTAGAGAAAGAGCCATTATGGGCTGTGAGGTACAAATATACAAGATGGAAAAGGCTAAGAAGCCTGTAATAATCCTATAATGAGTGAAACCTTGTGTTTATGAGAGCCTTCAGCCCTGCCATGGAGAATAGATACACCACACGGTTCTGTTGTGTCAGATTTTTGGTTGAGATGTAGTCTCTTCAAATTTTCCTGACTCATGGGGACCTGTAAGTGATTCAGCAGCCATTTTATACCACTTAGAGAACAGAACACACTCAGCTTCTGCTTCATGAGAAATGTTCTGACATCCGCTCTTTTTACGTCTTTTGCTCTTCTGGAAGATGTTGCTTTCCTCTTGGAAAAAGTTATCTGTTTTGAAGTGTGTTTATGTCAATGGACAAAGCTTTCATCAGCTTTTTGAAACCACTCCATTCTAAGTATTTCCATAAAGCCATCAAGTCATCTGGTTCAAAGCTTCCTCCCCAGCTTTCTTTTCTGCCAGATATTGAGAGCCACTAATCAACTAGTACCAGGAGGAGAAAAATTCATTATCTCTTTTTTTTGTTTCTCTCTAGTCTGTTTAGTGTGGTCATGCTAAGATTGTCTTTTTATACTTATGTTTCTTGTCTCCTCCCCTTGATAAAATAACTTACTTCAGTAATAGTTTTAGTATCCTATTACACTGATGAAAGAGGGAGGGAAGAACTTTGTGAAGTTTGTGTTGGCATTAAATTTCATTGCCTCTCCATTTTTCAAGGATTTGTCTGAGCTTGTTGATTCTGAATTTATGTTATTTGATTCTGTAGCATCCCATGAAATAATAATTTTTTCGCATTTTATCGTGATTGATGCAGGTGTGTGCTTATTGGCAAGCAAAATCTTTGCCCAAAGGAAATTTCTGTCAAAATAGGCAAAGCACATTGATATTAATCTCCCTCTTATAGCTACTAAAAGGAGGGCAAGGTCAAAATATAAATCATACTAGAATGATGCCAGCAACTACCTAGAGTGGATGCCATCAACAGAATTTATTACATACATCTCTCTCTCATCCTTTGGAAAGAAAAACAAAACAAAACAAGCAGAAACCCAAGTGTGTAATTAACTGTATGTTGCTTCTGTGAGCAAATTCACTTACAAGCAGAAGTTTTCTCGTAACAGGACTAAGCTTTTAACATTCCATTTGATGAAAGACTCCCAAAAGCCTGTAATACAAAAGCCTAACTTTTTCCTGTAATATCTTGAGTAGAACAGACCATATATATATATAAAAGAACACAACTTTCAGCAGGTAATTAGCCTTTTAGCCCTTTCAGAATTTACTCCTAGCAATTATGAAATTAACACACTCATACAAAGTATTATTTACTTGTTTAAAGTAACAATTTTGTAACCAGGCAAAGGACTATGTCCAGCTGGGTCCTCAGAAAACATTGTCAAGAAACAGTAATGTAACAAAACACTTCCAAGGAATAAATTAACAGCATTTCTAAATCCATTCAACTTCCATAATTTTCAGTTTGAGTACTGTTAATTTTAAGAGATAAAAATCCTGTCTGTGCACGGAGCCCCGATGTTCATTTTCTGCTATTTCTAAAGAGCACATGTGTTAAATGAGTCAGACATAACAAGTTTACACAAACTTTTTCACACATCCTTAAATAATTACCAAACATCAGATATTTACCAAACATCTTCCGTTTGCTATATTATTTGATATTACTTAGCTAAAATCCCACTAGTAAGGAGCTCAAAATAGGAAATGAAAATCTTTTCTTGAAGACAGGATTTTGTTTGCTTCTAGATGGTTCATTTATATTTATTTAAGAAATAAATATTCATCATTTTAAACTTACTAAAAGAAAGGCTTGAAACGTGTTCCCTTATTGTAAATGTGTTTGTACATGCATTTGATCTAAGAAGTAGCATGCAGGAAGGATAGTAGCTCTTTCACTTCTTTGAAGAGGCTTTCCACTTTGGATTAATTCTTCAATTAGCCAGACAGGCCAGTGGTGGTGATGCATTCATGTGAGTACCATGTGTAAGAGCAAGGTCTTGACTGAAGCTCCAATATCCTCATCTGTGAGGTTTTGTTTGTAGACTTTTATTTTTTCTATAGCATTTGCCAATTAATGTTGATAGTGTTTATATCTTTGTTGCAGTGTTTATCCCTCACACTTTATTATCCTGCTTCTGGACAGTAACATCCTGTTTCCCATTTTGTAATAACTGTGCTTGACCATTGTTTTCTTTCTGCTGCTTCTGCACAGAGTCTGCAGAAAAAGTTTCTGTGCAATTGTGTCTCCAAGAAGATCAGCTAAAATTTCTGGCTGATATCTGTCTTGGAAGTTACAACTGCCAATAAAAATCTATAGCCAAATGCTGTAGGTTAATCTTAGACAGCAGTTAAGCTCCACACAGCCGTTTGCTAACTTCACCCCCCAGTGGGATGGGGAAAGAATCAGAGGGGCAAAATTAAAAATGGATTGAGATAAAGACAGTTTCATACTCAAATTAGGTGGTGTATGTGAAAGCAAAGAAATTAATACACTACTTCCCATCAACAGGCAGATATTTAGCCCTTTCCAGGAAAGCAAGGCATCGCATACAATGGCTACTTGGAAAGACAAATGCCTAACTCTGAACATCTACCTTTTCTTCTTGCTTTACCCCCTTTTTTATTGATGAATACAACATCATTTGGTATGGGATTTCCCTTTGGTCAGTTGAGTTCTCTACCAACTTCTTGTGTACCCCCAGACTAGCTGCTGGTGGAGCAATGACCTCAACACCCTGAACACTGCTTTGCTGTAAGTAAAACATTGGTGTGCTATCAACACTGTTTTGGTCAAAAATCGAAGAAATAGCATTGTAAGAGCTGCTATGAAGAAAACAGACTCAATTCCAGACAAAACAAAAAAAACCACAACTTCTGAAAAAAACCCAGCTTCTGATTTTGAATAAATATTGCCTTATATAAAAAAGCCCTACAACCATCAAACCACAATGAACCAAACTCAAACCACCCCAAATACCGCTAGGAATATTGTTTCCCGTACCTATGTTAGATTTAAATAGAAGTACACATTTTTCCTCTTCTTTATCTGAGAGAGATCTACTTCACCAGGCTGATACGCTGCTCAGATCCCTGCTTACTACACAAGACTTACTCTGCAGCCATATTCTACAATGTGGCTGAATGTGTTTCTCCCTCTAGGCTGAGTATGTAGGTTTGGGTCTCAATCTGTCATTCCAGTTTTCTGCAAGGTGCTGCAAATTGGGTAGGAGTTCTCTAAAACTGTGAGGGACTAAGCTTTAAAGGAAACAGTAAAAGAACAAGTATAAGCATTTAATGAACGTGGAATAGGAAACGTTTACAGACAAAATGGAATGAAAGGAGTTCAAACAGGAGGTGAGAATGTGTGAAATGCCCACAACATATTCTTTGGAAGTGTGGACTAGTGAGACAATGTTGCATTGATAAACATTTTATGTCTATGAAACAGAAGCACATGGTTTTATTGTTGCCAGTGAAAGATGACTGTTTTGCCACCTCTGTATTCAATGGGTACTATGTAATCCACATGAAGTCACTATTTCTGGTGGTTTCAGTCTGCTTAATTTGAAATACCACAGTGCCTCAACTAGATGCCTTGCAGTGGTAGTGCAAGCTGGTTGGTTTGGATTTAGTGTCAGTGATGATGCTGATGTGGCTTGTGAACTTGAAAATCCTACCTAGAGCTTCTAGATGATGTTTTGTTTTCTTTTACTGCATGGATGAGAACTTGCTGTGTGTTTGTAAATTGCCTGCTACAGTAGAATGCTAGGCTCACACAACTCCTCTAGATTTCAAGAGCAAACTGGATTTTTGAAGACCAGGAGTATAGAAACTCTGATTTGTTTTCAAATAATTTCTTCCAATGAAGAAAATCTTATCTTCAGGTTCTCTTGAAAGGCATTTCCAGGCAATTTTGACTTTAAAGATTTATGTTCCATATCCAGTAAGGCTATTGAATATATAATGAAGTACTTTTATTGGCAAAGAAAGGTTGTTTGCTTGTTCCAACTACAATAATAAAGACTTCTGCTGACAGAAGCAAGCTGAATGCATTTTGGGTTCAAAAGCATCCTATTTATAGTCTAGATGCAAAATGATCTCTATTCACTACAATGTCTCATTTGCAGGTTATCATTCTGCTTTCCTCTGAAAGCTAGTCAGCAGATGTTTCCTCCCATCTTGACTCATTGCATTAGTGATAGAAAAACATTTTGCATCCCACTATGGAACTCTTCATAAGCAGATTTGGAGGACAGAACCAACTTGTTGAAAACACAGGACAGTGTAAAGAGAAAATTCCATTGAATATTAGTATAGCTGTGATATTCAAATCCTTTAGGTTTTGAATCAAGTAAATTTCCAAACTGTTGCAGTAGCATTGCATTAATATTCCCTCCTTAAAAAAAAAAAAAATAAAAACAAATAAAAATGTAGTAAAAAAAGTAAACAAAACAAAATGAAATTAAATTTAAAAAAATGCCACAGGTCTTTAAACGAAAATTTGCTACAGCCTCACACACCGTCAGTGTTTTATTTCCCCATGGAAAGTGAAAGAATGACAAAAATACCAGTCTTTCAAACTTCTGAAGGTATTCTTTGACAGTGCAAGTAGTATTGATACCATTTGGTATCTTCTGTGGACTTTTTTGCCAATTTGATTCAGTGCTGTTTTTGAAGTTTGATTATCTAAAGCTGTCATATTTCAAGATTTCAAAATGCAAAGCTAGTTCACAGAATTCAGCAATTCCATGGGCAAGATACATCTTTTTATTTCATGTTAAGTGTTGTGGAAGAGGAAGTGATTTATCACTGGTATGTTGGCTTACACATCAGCAAATTTGCTGGTTATTCTCTTCAAAATTCCAAAGTCTGTGAAAAATCATTTAACTTCATTCTGCTTATAAAACTGGTTAAGAGGGAAAAAAAAAAAGGCATGTTTGCATCTGAAGTGTTTCTAGGAAGATTTTTTCCTGGTCCTTTTTTGACCAGTGATGGCTATAATGTTCTTTAGGGATCACTAGGTACTGATCCAGTTGGTAGTGAAGTGAACTCTTCTGGGAAATGGTTAATGAACAATTTCTTTTTATACATTCCTTATCAGTACTTTTTGTTTATCACATTAACAATAGCTCACTTCTCTCCTAAGCTTGCACAGAGTGGGAAAAGCAGGCAATGGGTAAATTTATAGATGGCAACCCCTTATTACCCTAGCATCAGGACTGACTCATTTTGAGAGATATTAGCATGAATGAACACCAAACATGTGGGGAGTCTGCGAATTTGGTCCAAGTGATTGTATAATATAGAAAAGATGTAAATGTTATTTTGTTTGAAAGTCTGTAGCTATTGCTTCACTTTGAGACGGATTAATTTCACATCTCAACAGAATTTCTGAACAGTAATGATCTTGAAGTACATGACATCTTTTTTTCTGTGTTAATCAAGAATTAGAACTACTTTTGTTAAAACCCCATTAACTTAGAAGTTATTAAGCCATACACAGCCAAATATTTTTGTCAATACTCATTTTCACACTTTATTATGGTCCATGCTAGACGCACAGAACAGGAAAATCCAAAGAAGTCAATGCTGACATTAAAGGGTACCATCTAAAGCCACTCAGATAGTTAAAGAAACCCTTACATAACACAGCTCTAAACCACCTTGCACAGACTACGCGAAAAAGGTTCAAGTCAAAGGCAGCCTGCAATGCAGTAATTGTAAAATCCACAGAAGTCAGTGGAAAAACATTAATAGGCCTCTGTAAGAATACCAAGGCTTCACATTTACACTATTATCACCATCTTAAAGTGGAAATTAGGCCAAGAACAATACACGTTCTTAGAAATCACCCTAATGTTAATGTCTTGCACATCCGTCCAGCACAGAGAATTCTTTATTAACAAGTACTTAATACTAATTTCTAATAGACTGTATTCCCTTACAAAGTAATCTTGGAGACAGAACCTGCCTTCTTTCAAAACAAGCAGACAGAGCAAGACTTGTTTTCTTTAAGTGGATTGCCATGCCATGCCCCTTGTAGCTCACCTCAATATACCTGGTGTGTTTATTAATCTAAAACTTTTCCAGTGTGTTTAAAAACTTTACCACAGTATTTGGATAGTAGCCTCACAGACTCACATTTGCACTCACTGCATATGCAGTGCGTAACAGAAATCAGTCAAAAGTCATGACGGCTTGCCACAATTTCAGTAACTGAATTCTGACAAGTGACTTTGGATTTACCCCAAAACCTGCCAAATCTGCAGGAATTAAAAATTCACAATTCACCTCAAATGTGTGGATATTTTGCCCTCTTTGAGTTGTACCTATGAATGGACAGAAATCTACTTTCTCAGTGTAGTGATATAGTTCTAAAGCACAAAGGGGAACTCCAGAGGCATGTAAAGTGTGATAATTTCAATTAAGCTCATGAAGCTATGAGAATTTATGCCAAAGGGTTTGTCTATTCTGGCTCAAAACTTGCTGCTGAAGATGATATGTATTTGCTAACCTAAGAATGCATTTTCCATTGTCCAGCAGCTAGTTAAGAAGATTAATGACTGCTTTGTAGTTCCAATTAAACTCCTTTATCACCAAGAGGAACCAAACAAGTTTTGATTTCAAAAGCACTGCTTAAGAAAGAAGACCAGGGCTGCATAACACTGACATTTTATTAGAATTCATCTGTAACAAATGGAACTTGTGTCAGCAAAGAACTGATTTTCATACAGACTTTCTTTTGCCACCAATGTAACGAAGTAAGAAAATAAAAAGCACGCCTTTCATTCTGTAAAACATTTACGCGTACTACTAATTAGAGGTAATTGTATCTTTTTTAACAAGCCATTTTACAAGGTAATTTAAGTTTTTCAGTCTATGCATCCAAAACAAGAGCAAAGAACACAAGTTTTTATTATCTTTGTAAAGACACTCCAAGCTTGAATGGCAAAGCCACATAACGGATGGTTATAATGAGACCTGCAGCCTTCTGATATCTGTGGAGTATCAGGGCACCAAGGGGAAAAAAAAAAAAACCCAAAAAAGAAAAAAATTGAAAAAGAAACATAAAGAAAAATGGGAGAGAATAAAAGGAAAAAAAAAAAGCAGTGCTTTTTTTTTCCCTTTTTACATGTTTTGTGTCTTTTAAATACATACAAGTGGATTTTGTAAGCAATTTCTTACAGATGGGTTCAAGTTATAACATTATTGGGTGTAGAATCAATAGGGCAGTGCATAGTACAAAGGTATATATAGAAAGTGCAAATCTCCTTAGAGGGTCACTCCTTCCCCCAGCCATCTTCTCTGCTATCTAACCACTGAAATAATTTTTTAAAAAAGAGCTAAATTAAACTTCTGTATAAATCATTTTTATATATCTTGTGGGTTTTTTTCCCCATTGCAACTAATTACAAAATTAGACATAACTACACATACAAACGTAAATAATAGCACCGTACTGATTATGCTGATGAAACCAATTTTAAGCTTGGAAATGTATGATGTATGTAGACAAAGATGCTCACAATTTAAATTAACTGCAGAATGCATATATAAGAATACAGAAAGTGGAATGCACATCAATGATGCTAAGAGCTATCTTAAGAAACAAAAAAACTAAAAGGAGTATTTAGTTGTACAACAGTTTTTCTCACAAATTGGCTCTGCTTTTTTGTATTTCTTTTACTCCCTCATTTTCTTTGGAGCTTGCAAGAAGGTCTGCTAGGGAAAATGCACTGATCTTTGTACAGATCCAGTGTGCAAGAACCTTCCTTAGTCTATGTTTTCAAAATGACACTTCTTTGTTTTGTATTTCAGATTTCCTATATTTGAGTTGAAGAACATGACCACACTACATAACCTGGCACTTCAATAATTATTTCGAAGTATAAATCAAGAAAGAAGAAGAGAAAGAAACATAGTGCACATTCTTCTCTGGTTCAGATGTAAGTTATAGAATCTCATTCTGAGGTAGCCTTCTATAATACTTCTATTCCATATATATATATTTATATTTCTGTTTTGATTTTTTTGGTTTGGGTTTTGTTTTTTTTTTTTTTTTTCATTACAAAAGTGCTCAAATACAATTGCTGGAGTTTGGTCTTTCATTCTCATTTCTCATAGGAGTGGGAAAATTGGAAGAAGAACAAAAAATGTTGAGGTCATATTGAGAAGCCATAGCAATGCTCCTATTTGAAACCCCAATGAAAGCATCCTTTGATGCTGATGTACTGACAGTGGCAGAACACATGGTGACCAAGGTCAATATAAATGGCACTCTACAAAGAGTCTAGAAAAGTACTTTGTGCTGTTTAAAGAATTTTCCTTTTTCCTGAAAGAAAATCTGCCAGTCTCCAATTTGTCATGTGGGCTCAGTCTTGCTAGCCTTCCATGAACTTTCCCACTGAAAGAAATGGTTTGACTTTAACAATCTGTTGACAGAAGTGAATGAGCAGGACTTGGCCCAAAATAAATTTAAAAAAAAAAAGAAAAAAAAAAGATGCATCAAAAGCACTGCTGATGTCAACTACTGCTACTGTGCTGCTACATCTCTGCAATGACAGATAACACTATAACCAGTGACACAGTGGGTTCATAAAGCCAACCAGAAATAGATTTCCAATATGTGGGCTAGTCTGTTATTAGAAATACGGAAAGATAAAGGGCCTTGACTACCTATGTGTTTTGGGTTATCATTTATTACCATCCATACTTGATTAGAAACTGGAAATGCATATTTTTCAAAATTGTCTGGTACATGTAGTAAAATGTTTGAAAAGAACAACAGATATATAAACAAACTAAACTAAATACAAATGAAGGCTAACTTAAAGAAATACTATTCAAAATAGGCATCAAATATAAGGCACTCTAAATGTAAAATTAAAATAAACCCCAGCATCCCCAAACAATGCTGTATGCCACAAAACGTTTGATTTCACAGAGCAATGTGTGTTTGGCTTTGCCCTGTTACATACGATAAATGTAAATTATATAGCGCACACTATAGACAGTATACTATTGAATACAATTTTAAAACATCTTAATACCTAGTATATTACAACATTCTCCCCTCCTAAAGGGATATGCACTGACCTTTCCCACATGCACACCTCCTACATTTAATAATATGATTTCTTATTGCACTATAGTGTTACAAATATTGAACTTCACTTGAAGCCTAAATCACATACTCTGTGTGCGTGTGTGCATGTGTGTGCTCTGTATGTGTGTATGTGTGCGTGTTCAAGTGGAAATGTGGATAGAAATATTATTTGGGATAGAGATGGCGTTCAAATATCAATGATGTGCATTCCTCACTTCCCTTTGAAACAGAAGTTTATGGACCTTAAAAATGCAGAGCTGATCAAATAGTAGTTTGATTTAATTGCAGTATCCGGAAAAACTTTCCCAATGCTTTGATAAATCCAGATATGTAAGAATTGATACGTTTATGTGCATGTGTGTGAGTATCTATCCATCTGTACTCTCTGCAACTACACAGAGATGCAGAAAAGGGTAGACAGTAATACATACATATATATATATATAAAAAGAGAGAGAGTGTGAGTGTGCATGTGCATATGTGTGCGTGTGTGTGTACATGCTAGCAGCATCTTTATACTTTGCGCCTCCCTGTTGATTCCAAAAGAAACCAAAAAGCCCCATTTTGATTTAACTGATTACAATGAATATTTTCTTAAAGAAAAAAAACCCAAATAAAACTACAAAATTAATATCTAACAAGACTGTGGTACTGTAGGACTGCACAAAAATGTGCAAATTTTCAAGGTATCTAACATTTCTACAGCACAATATTACAGATAACAGTTCTACAGCTTAAAAAAAAAATCTACATTTTTTAAACAAAAATATTAACAGTTATGCAACCTTTTCTTTAATTCACTTCATTGAATGATAAACTCTTGTTAAAAAAAGGAAAAAGTTTACACAGTTAAAAATGAAGCACAGGTCAGCAGTATCTTTACAATACTAAAAAACTAAATCAAGGACTTTCTTTTTAAACATTCCCACATTTTCCCTAAAGTGTTATGATGAGCAGTATGATGGGAAAGGGTGATGTTGAAGTAAAGAGTCCGCTTTGTTTGAGAAGCCAGAACCCAACCTTGCAACAAACATCTTGCACTGAACTGCAGTTCTCAAAACTCCTCTTTGCAAAAGCATGTAATCCTGAATAAGATGATCACTCTTTCTGATTAATTTCCTCTTCCCTTTAACTTCAACCAATGTCGAACCCTTGAGGTATCTGTAAATGAGATCCTTCAGACGCCTCAGTGGTCAGGATTCTTTTATTATGGTTAGGTTATTAAACTGTGAATTCTTGGTCCACATGGAATACTTCTTGTTGGGTGGGGTTCTTTTTTTTGTTGTTTTTTTTGTTTTATATATCCCCAATATTTTTGTTCATTTGTTTTTTTTTTTATTATTTTTTATTTTATATATCCCCAATAATTGCTCCTTAGCTAAGAGTTAAGAAGTACTTCTAAAGCACATCGTATGGCTCAGAAGCGGCTCTCTGGATCTTAAAGGGCCTGCAATAAAAATCCACAATGGGTTTTTATGTTGCATAGTGATCAAAGCTGCCCAGATACTCCAGTGCGGCTCGATAGCAGAACTGGTATTGATCCTAGAGAAAGAAAAATAGAAAACAAAAGCATCAAAAAGTCAGCATGTTGGTTGGTTTCTAGTTTCTTTCAAATAATATGAGTATTTTGTAGCTACAAACAAATATACTGCAGAGGCATCTGCAGTTCAGCAATATTCACTTGCTGACATCAATGGAAAACCACTCTGAGCTACAATAGATGAAGATAGACACTCATTTAATGCAACAACATTTTCCACAGAATGCAGCTTGTTTTTGTGCAGAGACCATATACCCACCTACTGACGGTCTGTTATGCTGGATTAAAACAATATCAGCATAAAGCTTTCTTCTGACAAGAACATGCTAGGGTGCTTTTCCCCCACGTATTTTAAAATAAGTAGCAAAATATACAATTAATTCCATAGCTAATGCAACACACTAAGTGAAAAAGTCCATCATAGACTTAATATGGAATGCCGTATGGAAAACCATCAGGTTAAAAACCATGTTAAGAAAGCAAAGGGAATCCCAACTTTTCAGTAATTAAGGCTTCGATGAAAATGTGAAGATACCTTACACTGTGGCAAGAAAAGGGCCTAAGTGAGAAATATGGAACTAAAGCACCTTATTCACATGAAACAGACTTCATTTCAACCTACACCTGAAAGCAGAGAGAAGTTTAGTGTGGTGAGAAATTTGCTTATACCTCCGATGAATCCAACATTTGGCAGTTTGTGTTATTCTCGCTCCCATAAAGCAGTCCTTTTGCACATTTATGTTATAAATAAATGCACACTTTTGCACACTTACACTGAAACAGCACATCTGTGTACTTATTTCCAACTGCAATTCGGGGTTTAAATGGTAAAAATCAAAAGAGAAAAAAAAAATTTTAAAAAATTGCTCGAAAATACCAGGGATGTCCATTTATTTATCTGATAGTGCCATGTGGTAACTGCACAGGTTGCATTTGTTAAGATCAGAATTAAAACTCTTTTGGAGGCCAGGAAATTAATCGGGTACTTGCTTCACTGAGGTGGTATGATCACTAATAGTTTTTTTCTGTTAGTTGGAATAGTTAGAACAGTGGCAGAATACATTACACATATGCCTGAATTTTAAGTATATGTGTGGTCCACATAGAAGTGCCTTGTTTAATAAGGATTAGATTTCCTGGCAGTTTATACCAGTGAATGAGAGATTTGTTTTCCACAGAATCCTGGAAGAGATGAGTACACAACACTTCTGCTTTCAGCAGTGGGGATGAAGGGTAGCATACAGAAATAAGTCAAAGCAGGGGGAGGGAGCATATATTGCAGAATTGAACTCTGCATTTGTCAGGTAGGCTCAAAGAAGCATAGTTTTTCTGTATACTGTAGTTATTTCTTGGAGCCAAAATGACAGAGAGCAGTCGTTTTTCATTTTGCTTATCCAGAAGAATGATGGTAATGGAAAAGAAATGGAATTAACTCTTCAGTTTGGTCACAGTGATTTACTTGGCTAACTGACAAGATTAAAAATAAATATCTGTATTTTTCATATAAGTTTTTATGAAGTTGTCTTCTTAAAAGTAAAACTACCCAGCTTCTACTGAACAAGTTTAATTTTCTTGTGGAAAATGGCAAACTCTGGGGAGCCATTTTAAATTTCACAGACTGTAATTTAAAGGCCAGTGTCAATCAAATTATACTAAATAAATGTGTGACCTAAAATGTTTCCCTTCTCTTGCCCTTTTTCTTGGTTCTTCTAACCTATTGGCTCTGGCTTAGTTCAGGTCCTCTGCTCAGAAATTAAAGTAAAAATTAAGCACAACATTAACTGATAATGTTTAAGCATTCTTTACAACATAACAGAGTTCCAAGCATACAGGCCCAGGTAACTAGTTTATACTATTTATCCCTTTCTTTATTTCTCTATGCCACACTTGCTAGCATATAAATTATTTACACTATAGTTATCCTGAATGCTGAATTTACCATTATGATTTTCAGGCCAAAAAGCCACTTGTTTGGTGACACAAAGTCAAGAAAAACATGAAAATAATACAGTGGCAGTCTGAAGACATGATCAAGACCTTGCTCCCAGGGAAAAAAAAAAAAAGAGTGGATCCACCTGCACAAACAATTTGCCTGCTTCTTCATTACCACACACTTCTGCCAGGAAACAAGGATCAAAAAAAAATAGGTGATGCTTCACGAACAGATTTTCTCTACCATATTTTAAGATCCACTATTGAAATGATTTTTTTCTTCCTCATCCTACAGTAACTACTGCAGTAACAAGAAATAGTCCTTGCAGTACCTTTTACGGCGGATTTTACCCTACAGTCACAGGGCCAATATATGACTTTAGATATAAGAGTAAGCGCATTTTATACAGTCTATCCGTGCATTTTTTTGCTTGTGTAAGTACTGCCTCTTTTCCATCACCATGGCATATGGATACTGTTTTGCTCACCTCTGTCTGTACCATGGCTGGCCGCTGTGTCCTCAACATTTTGACAGTCTGGAAGATGTCTACAACACCTTCATATCTCATTCTTTCTAACACAATGCTCAGGGTTATGAATACTCCAGTTCTTCCAACACCCGCGCTGTTGAAGAGAATGGAGAGAAAATAAAAGGAAGAAACAAATGTTAATTGACAGTTAATGCTGAAAGAATTGGCTGACAAGTTATTTGTGGTTACAACACACCATATGTGTACAAATTTCTATATGGGGAAAGGCTCACTAAGCAAAATTCCCCAGCAAATTACCACACTGCATTCAAAAGAATAACTGCGCTCAAGCAAACTTTACATGCTACTGAGTACATCCTGACTCTCCAGTCTTCCTTGCAAAGTGACTTGGTTTGTTCATCCAGATATACAAAAATCAGTGCACGGTGAAGGCAAATGCTAACATTTGTTGCCAATAACATACATTGGAACTGACAAGAGAAAATGAAACCAAAATGCATTTTACTGCTTGCTTTACTTTAGTTCGTCATGTATATGCCCTGCTTTGTACACCTTTACTGTGCTATTTTACCTTCTATTTTGAGTTAGAAGTATGGATGTTCATTTAATATTGAACTTGTTCATACATGCTTCAATTCAAATAATGGACACCAAAAAAATCTCGACTCAGGTCTTATTCAAGTCTGGCAGTCTGGTTCCAATGCTGATATACATTTACCATGGTTGTCTACATTAGTCTTAAATATCTTCGAGTATATATGGCTTTTTTGCTCTCTGTTCTATCCTGGGTTTCTGCTATTAGCTTTAACCCTCCAGAAGTGATAGAAATTCTTGCAATCAATAGAATCAATAGCTGTCAGCTTTCAAAATTAAATGAACACTTATTCACGAGGATTATCCATGGCTAAAGAGACAGGTAACTACACAGAAGAAAAGATTTTCTAAGTCTGAACTTCTGTGGGTAGAAACTAAGCACCCAGTCTTCTCACTGTTGATGCTAATAATTTCACAAGGTTTTCTCCAGCCAGATAACCTTGGGAAGCTGAATATTTATGAGACCTATTCACCAGACAGGCGAATGGAACAGCATGAACAACAGGGAAAGCCTAAAGAACTCTGAGTGTTCATATGAACTATTGACAGAGATCCAGCAAATTTACACAACTAGTGTGGAAATTGAATGTTCAAACTGTACGATGGTATTTTAGTGTTTGGAGACATATGCAATTGGATTTATCAATTTTGCATAGGCTGGGTGCCCTCAGATTGCTGAAGCCAAAGTACAGTTGACACACCACTTGACAGAATATCATGCTGTCAGTGATGATTTACCTGTATGGGATAACAACAGGCCTGGACATCTAAAGCAATTGTAGTGTAAGGTACCTGATGAGGTAAATTAGACAGCTAGCAATTAAGAAATACCCTGAAAAATCCTGGAACTCGCTCATTGGAATGTGCTTGGACTTTACAGAGCTGATGACAGTGTGATCTAAACCAAGTAGCCCAGAAAATGATCAGCAGAATGAAGGCAGATTACCATTTTACATTCTCCTTGTTCCTGCTCCTGCTCTGCTATTTAAAGATTAAAAAAAAAAAAAAAGTATGATTTTCTAAATGTGTGAGAGGATTTCTGGCCTCATACATTAGACAAATCTTTGTTTACAAAAATAACTAGGAAATCTCCAGCAAAAGGAAGAAATTTATTTGTTGTCTTGTGTACTTAAGAAATCAGTAAGTATCTGGAGACACTACTTAATGAGGAAGAGAGACTAATGTGGGAAGATCTCAATGCTTGCAAATCCTAACTAATGTTCATCAAATGCAAAGTCTTGAGAAAAGTCTGTAGGAAATGGATCCTGTTCCCCTTAGAGCGGCAAGCAAACTTTAACACTGTAACAATTCCTATCCAAAAGTGCTTAGGATTTCTAGAGTGAAGTTAAAGCACACCTTCACGATGCTTTATGATTCACAGTGATTTATTATTTAAACTAGTAAAGTTAGGATGCTTTAATGAACCATGAGGAAGTATTGATTTGTTGTAAGAGAGAGGAGTTTATTACTACAAATACATCTTGAGTGCATTCTGAGAAAGGTCTTTCACACTCTTGAGCTAAAAAGATTTTGGAATAAAAAGACAATAAATATCTAATATTGGTTGAAGTGAAAATTTTGCTTCAAAGTGAACAGTCCTTTGCTCTCTTAAATAGTTTTAAGTATCTGCCTCATGAGGTTAGAAATTTTTTAATTCAACACATTGACCTATTTGCAAAAATTCTAAGGAAAGAGAAAATTTAAAATTGTGGGTCGTGGGGGTTTACTGTGTAACAGCGAAAGCAAGCTTGTGTAGAGTGTGAAGGAAACCCAAAGGAAGTGACACTAGGGGAGTTTTAATTCACTGTACAACTCATCATGGTACAAACTGGAGGCATTATTTCAGTACTTTGTCAGAGACTAGGAAAGTGCAGGTATCGAGGATATTGTGCTTCCTGAAAGAATCAAACAGACTTACTAATTTGCTAGGGACACTTCCTGTTAATGTAAGTTGACTAACGCTGACGATGATTAGCATTACCAGTCCCTAAATTGTCATTACAATATTAATAAAGACATTTTAAAACCAAGCCACAATTAGTTACACTGAAATTGACTTTGTTTCTAGCAAAGTCAATGGTAGTAAACCATAATTTTACCATGAAAGATTACATCCATTTGGGAGGGATATACAAAGTTCTGTAAGCAGTATTCACTGTAGTCAAAAGTGGACACGTCTGCATGGTACAAAGAACTTAGAAGAATAATATCACTTTGCTTTCTTATCTGCATAAAGGCATAAATATTGCTTATTACTCCTGTCCTCTCAAAACTCATTACTGTTGAAGAATAAAGCTTATTCTTATCAGGGTTGTCCTTCATTTTCCCTTGTGAAATGAATCCCAACCACTGCTCTGCAATACTATTCTCCTCAGCAGGCCATAAACAATTTTAGGCACACAAAAAAAGTAGGATTCAAGTATTCCAATACATTTATTTTGTCAGTCTTTCAGATTAGGGGATCATAAAAAACTCAACTTCAGTTTACTCCTGACTTTGGAAAGATGAGAATTTCTCTCTGTTTACTAGGTTCTAGCAAACTCATTCATCTTCATGCCAGTATTGGGGCACTACTTGGCGTGCAGTAAGGACTTGCAACTTGTGCCAGTCTTTTACATCTCTGTTACAATAAATAATAATATTTAATCTACAAAAAAAATTCATATTACAAAAATGAGTATCTAAAATCCTAATGGAATTTATAGAAAACAATTTATTAAATAAGAGATAAAAGATAAAGATATTATTCTTGGCCATCTGCTATAGACTCTAGAATACTTTAGAGAAAATAAATAAAAAACACAAGAATATTAAAAAGCCCATGCTGGATTATTCCTACCCACCATGCAAGCTGTTTTCATCTGCATATCAATTGCAAAGGAATTGAGGGTACCCATCACATCAAAAATGAACACTAAGTTCTGAAGTCAGAACTCATCAACTCAAACCTCAATGATTTTTTTTGACAGGCAAAATTTCTAAACACCACTTTCTATTCCATTCCCTTTCTTGAGATACCTTGAGATACCTTTTTTTTTTGGTCTCATCTTGACTACTACTAATGTGCCACTGAGGTGCAACTAGCTTGTTTGCAGCTAATAATTCCCACCAAAGTAACAGCCTCACTTTTAATTTCTAGTGGAAAAAATACCAGATGCAGCAGCCTGTGGTAAGGCTTTTCCTATGCCTTCTGTGTGCAGCATTGACCAGATTGCTTTTACGCTGCATTAGAGACATTTATAAGTGAAGAAAAAACAAAGTGTTTCCACATATTTCTGAAGAACTGTTTCTGTATAAATGGAATACCACACAACAGTTCCCATTTCATAAAGCAGTTCATTGTGGTCCTTTTTAGATCTTCTATTTGATTACATTTTCTGATAGTTCACCTCTGAAATGTTTAAACATACACCTTTGCCACAATCAGCTTTAGAAAAAAACCAAATCTGCATATAATTAGTTTTCAAGCTTTGTTTACTTACCTGCAATGAACAGAAATTGGTCCATCCTGACCAAATTGCTCTTTTGTTTTATGCACTTGGCCTATGAAGTCAATAAATCCTTCTCCAGACTTTGGCACTCCTTGTTCTGGCCAGTCAGTGAACTGGAACTGCCTCACTGTTCGGGACTGACCATCCTTTAACAAAAGACACAAAGATGTATCACAAAAGCATGGCTTGAAGTTGGTCAGCCAATAATCATAAAGACAATCACAAAGTAAGGATGTTGAAAGGAGCTGTAGAATGGCTAAGATCACATTTATGAAAATTCTTTCAACTGCAGTACTGGCTGAAGCTTTGCACCGGCCTCGAAGTGTCATTTCATTAACAATATTGCGTGGATTCTCTTCCACACTGCATAGGAGAGTTGCCTGGCATGTAAAAATGGTGTCTGAGGCCAAAGGCATGACAACCCCACCAGGGTATATGACTTGGACTACAAAGTCCTTTATATACAGATCAGATAGAATAAGGTCATCTATCTGACTTTCCATTTCTGAGATACGCTCATCCAGTTCACGGCAGGAATATCCTTACTGATAAGACTTGTTTACTCATTGCCCTCCTTGCAGATGCTGTCTTTAACAGTAAGCTGTTTTCTATGAGGTGAACATTTTTCCTCGTAGAAGATGGATCAACAAGCCAGTTGTTTAACCAATTTCCCTTCAATAATTAATTCACTAGCAGCTTGGAGTTAGTTAAAATTGAGAGGAAGGGCTTCCTTTCTCAAAACAAGCCATCTGAAGCTCTTCAATCCCTGTGGTTAGGAATACCAACAGAATTTCTTTAAAGTGTAGAATACTGCATCATAGTTATTTTTATAATGAAGCCACTGGAATTACTAAATGACAACTTCTGTTATATGCCTATTTAATGTGTAAAAAGTCTGAACACATAAAAAATGCAATATAAACAGATAAAGCAAATTTGTTCTGCATTTTCTAACATTGTGCTTGATGATTTTGACACTGTCAATCTGTACAGCTGAAATGTTCAAAATCATGGCAATGTGAGCTACTGATGTTAACTGGTGCCTCTAGACATCATGTTTTCTAAGCACCCACCCTGCCATGTCTTCAAAATGGTCTTCTATTACGTGAAACTCATGAAAAATTGAAATTTCTTCTAAGTAAAACTCATGAAAAATTCAAATTATTACTGGAGATTCCCCTCAAAAAGCAGCAAGTTATGCTGGAGGCGAGAACAATCTTTCTCTCTTTATCCTTCTACCACAAGCACTCAGCTGTTACAGACCTTTGAAATGATAGGGAAGTGATTTTAAATATAACCAAAGGAAACCCCAATTCTTTGTTTCCTCTGGTGTTGTGGGGTTTTGCCTCCCGTATCTCAGATGAGTAAGGAAAACAGAAAAAACTGTATGCGTACCAGCAACCACTCTGTGAGAGGACACACATACTGTCTACTTCCACTGGACCACTGTGACAATTTAGTAGTCTGTATCTGTGAAATGCTTTTTGCTACATAAACAAATATGTAATGTTTGAAAATATTCACCCAATTTGATTTCTTGTGGGCATCAACACAAAGAACTAAATGTTTCCTTTCAAAATGGTATTTTGTTAATACAAACACCTCTGATAATAGTCTCTGTAATGCCATTTCCCCCCAAGAAGACATAATGAAATTGCATCCTCCAGATAGCCTTAGGCATATGATATAAATTCATCAAGAAGACACAAGTATAGGTTGATTCCCCTCAAAATAACCTTCCATTCTTCTAAAGTAAAGAAAGAAAACCTGAAATTTGACTTACTTGCAACATGTTGTTAAGAAGATGGAAACTCTTCAGCAATTTCTGACCCTGACAGGACTGACACTAAAATAAAAGTAACTTTTTCCAGGTAGAAAAAGTAAGAAAGACAATATTTTATGTAAGTGTGATCTGTGGAAAGATCACACATTTCTCTGTGATAAACAGATCTAATAATAAGTATTTCTTTTTCGGTGCGTATATATCAACTGTATTAGTATGTTTCATGACTCCGTACTCCAATGCAAGTCTGTGAAATGACAATAACCTCTCTTATTTAATGTTATTTAATGAGCAGAAGAGTAAAGTTACTTAGTCTATGTTAGACTAGCATTAGAGCATATTGGGAACTGATCAGCAATTTCTTACAGTTCCCTCTGCTACTGACATTATAAACAGTGCTGATTTCTTTTAATGAGATTCTTGCCAACAGCAGTCCAGATACAAATGCCAAATTTTATTAAAATCTTTACTTTCCAATACTGTGACAGTTTGCACAGTTAGTTATCAAAATAAGTGCTTTCAGATCCCTATGTGGCACAGAGGGATTTTAATGTATCATCCTATATATTGGCTGGCCGTTTGGATTTCTTCTTCCTTCTCAAAGGGGATTTTCAATTGTCTTTGATTAGGCTGTAGAATTTATAATACTCTCTTACAACCATCACCAATAGTTTAGCCTTAAATAAGACTGGCCCAACATATTGACCTCTTGAGTTTCCAGAGAAAGTGAGAACAAAGCAGTCAGAAGCAGTAACTTCAAACAGTTACAGAGGTCAATTTCACCGTACGACAACTCACAGTTCAGTTTCAGAAATAACAGAGTTCCACACCAGACACTTGCTGCTGGCACCTACAAAGGTACAGTGCTTCATTTTTTGTCCCTGTGGAATAACTGGGCAACTTGGCTCTTGCCAGAGAATGGATGGTATTGTAACAGTATGGATGGATTTGGAGATGAGAGCAAGAGAGAATGCAACCACTCCAGCATTTACTCTTTGAATGCAACAATTTAGTCAAATTTGGAAGGAGTTAATAGTTTCCCAGCATAACTAGAAAATTTAAGATGGTGCTGTCAGCTCACTGATGAGTTTAACAAAATTTGGACCACCAATATAAAGAGATTTTTAATACTTGAGAAGCAACAATACGTGATAGTCAAATGTCACAACAGGACTGTCAATGTGCTTGATGCTTTTTAAAAGAGGTTTATTAATTTAATACCATGTCAAATAAAATTAATTCTGGCAAATTTAATAATTCTAACTATTTGACCCTTTTTTACTGGTTTGATAGCTGTAGGTAAGCAGACTTTCTTAAATATCATACTTCAATAAAAACTTTTGAAAGAACTTTTTTTAAATATAAAATGTTTGTAGACACATCAATTACAGCTATGGCTTTTTGTTACAACTGTAATTTTGCGATCAGAGCTTTGTGAACTATGTCACATAATAACTCCTCCAACTTGAGACAGATTTTTAATAGAAAATCAATGAAAACTATCAGTATATTTGCAGTGAAATTGGCATTGACTACCTCTGCGTACAAGTGTATTTAAAGACTGATGCTAGGAGCCTGTTCTCCACTTTTCTTAAGCAGAAATAGGTTAGAGAAGCAATGAGTCATATGATCCTTACTATATTTCAAATAGAATGAAAATCAGATCCAATGTATCTACAGTTTCTTTACAAAATCCTACACCTAAATCTCATTTGCCAAACCAAAGGTTCATATGCTGACTTGATAGTAACAATACTATCCAATTTTCCTTGAAGTTCACATTAAAAGTAGTAGTCTAGCTAACTATGAGGAAGTTTAATATTTTGGATGCTGACAGGCAACTCTGAGTAGCCACTCATGTTATTCCTGGACAGTACATCCTGCTATTATGCTTGAACAAGTATTATTCCACAGTACCTACAGAAAGAGCGCTGACAGTATGTTGTCCTGCCATGCAGACTGAACTGCTAGAAATCAAGTCTGAGAAATGCCAAATATATATTAAAAGTTTATGTATGTTTAATCTTATATGAGTGCTCAGTTTTGGACTCGGGAATTCAGATAAGAAATGCAGTATGAAAATGAGGATGCTAAGGTCACAGCTGCATGTATCTACTCTGCAGATATACTAGAGAGCTGAAAATATGCTGTATGAAAAATCAAATTATAATGTGCAAAGCTTGTCCATTTCTTATGAATGTCATTTGCTCTGCAGTTTTAAAATCTCAATGTATTAACCTTCATACTCACTCAGCCTCAAAGGTGGTGCAAATCAACACTGTAAGTGGCAAAAATTGTACCCAATATTGATCAAGGGAAAAATGAGGAAAAAGAGGAAAGTGGTCCTCAAATAATCTAATGTATTTTGGCACAAATAGTTCAGAACTATAAAACAGTATTGCCCAGATGCTAGATCTGAATGAAGTCAATTGTTCCTACAGAAAGATCCCATTTATTTAAAAATAACTTCATCTGCTTTTTTATTATTGCTTGTAGAAAGCATATCTCTAGGGTTTTCTTAATAAAAATTTAAAAAACCCCAAACATAGAAAAAGAAAGACATAGACATTTTCTTTTAAACTTACGGGAACAAGTGTAATGCTATGTTGACTTACCCTTGCATCTGTAACCTTGAATTCCCTCAGAATATACTGTGGCATGTTGTACTCTGCCATTGGATCTACCACAAAATACTGGTATCTGGCTGAGCGCTCCGCAGGCCAGTACTGGTGGCATTTTTCCTACAAAATAACAAAATAAAATAAATTTTCTGTTACTTGAGAGCACTACCATAAATGTATATAAACCTTTTTTTACTCAGCTAAGTGTGATATTCATGGAAAGTGCCAATAGTCACAAGAACATGACCTGCTTGTGTCGGTGTAAACATTAAACTCAGAGAGTAAAAAATTATTTTTAACACTGCATTGCAAAGGGTTTCTCATTGGTCGCCATATATCTGGACTTGCTCACACTTCTCAGTTTTATTATCTATCAGTGACAAGAGCTATCCCTAGCCTCACTTTCAATGGCGAGTTTTTATCTCAATTTAAATCCTGATACTATCTTCAGTTTTCTTCCTTTTTGCTTGTTGGAGCAAGTCTCCTCAGCCTCAGTCATGATTCTATCTCTGCATCCACTAGCCATGTCCTGAAAAATCTCTATTCTCTCAGACACCTGGCCTAACTCAGATTTCACTTATCAGATGCCAGCTCTCTCTTGACGCAATCCTGTCCAGATAGGAGACTGCTTCCTTCTTTCCAGTAGACAGAGTATCAATGAAATGAGTTTAGAACGGTAAACTGGAGGCTGAAACTTTAATGTGCAGGACAGAACACATAGAAGACATTCAGATCTCGAAAATACACCACTTTCTTCTAACATTTTTACAAGGAGATGCTGCAAAAGTCAAGTTTCCAAAAAGGAGATCTTTCTTTTTCAATAGGCAGCACTGCTCCTTCTGCATACCTTGGAACATCAGCATGCAAACCCACTTGCTGAATCTCATCGTGCCCCACAAAAACATGCCATGTCTAGTTTGTCTATGGCAACACATCAACAGAATGGAAAAATTTATACCTAGTGACCAGGAAGGCCACTCCTATTTCAGCAGGAGAAAGAACCAAAATTCTCATCTTTAGATATTCCTAACAATGAAATATTTTAATATAAAGACCTGCTGTAACTAACATTTTAGTAAAGGAATATTAGAGCAGTACTTACTCTGCCCATTTCTCGTAGCTTAGTGAGCATGACCACAATTGTAGAATTATGCTCCCAGAGCATTCTCCAAAAGTCTTCAGTTGTTTCTGCTAAAGGACCCTGTGTAGCTATGTAAGCTTTTTGTTGTCTACATAAAAAAAACGTAAATTAAGAATAATATTTTAATCAAAAAAGTGAATTTATACTCATGTTCTCTGTTTATGTGTAAGCATTGTCTAGAGGGAAAATGTATATACTATTAATAATAAGCACATTAAAATCTTATTATGATTGTTTAATCAAACTATGGCTTTTTATTTTTAGAACTCTGAGAGGAAAATTACTCTGTTAATATTATGATGTATGACTTTATCATTATTATTTAAATTGTAATGCAACTCTAATTGCTCAATTTTGTGTGCTGTTAAAAGCACTTAAGAAACACTTAGTTGTGCTGGTTCATTTTATAGAAATAACTGTCTAACAATCTATTAAGTTTAGGAATTATAGCATCAAGCAGTTTCTTTATTAACTTCTCTTCAACAGTCTGATGCCTTCAGCAAAAGTAAGGCAGGAAGAAAATTTGGGTATGGAGTGTGTATTTCCAGGCCCTAACATCCTACTAGTGGAAGCTACCACCAAACTGTTAAAAGACTGGATCAGCAGCTTTGTAAGATGATGACCAGTTTGCATTGCTGCTTCTTTCAAGCCACAGCAACACCTTTGTAGGTGATAGCGGAGATGAAGTTTATTTTCAATTATGAGCGGAGGCTCATAAAATTATCCCTGGGATACAGATACCCAGGCACACCTAAACTGGCTTAGGCAAACCATACCACTTCCCTGTCATGCCTTTTTCAACCAGCTGCTTAAGCCAGCTGAGGACATACTGCTCCATGTGTCATGAAGATGCTGGTGGGCTGCCCATGTGTTTACATACAAAAGGCTTTTGGTGGTTAGGTCAAGTCTTACTCACTACTCTAAGATCACAAATTATCACAAAGAGTATATCTCCTACATCTTATTTCTAGATATCCTTTTAAGCATAATAACTGTGAAGAAACAGGGATCCAAATCATGAGCATGCTTAAAATCTCATTAACTTTCAGCATGTAAAGCATACTGAGAGCTCTCAGTGGTTTAAAGACAGGTAAAAATATAATGTTTAAAATTCTATGTAATTTACAAAATTTTTCTATATTGCATGGTGAAAAAATATAAACCCTTTATTAAAATTTAAAGAAACACCCAAACATGCCCTGAACAGATAACAAATACTAGATTTCAATAATAAGCTTTGTTATTTTCAATGTAATTACAGAAACAATTTTGTAAACTTTTAAAGCAGTACAGATAAGAACACATCACTATTTGTACCTGTATCCATCAATGAAACTGGCATTAATATAATCAGAGCCTTCTACTCCTCGGATAGGCTGCAAGCATACCCTTGTGGACTCATATGGCATAATATTGACAAGGCGATTTTTGAATTTATTACATGGAAGATTGGCACTGATGAATCTTGAAGTGTGAGCCTTAGAGCTAGCAAGACGCTGTAGAAAAAATTAAAATAAGTAAGGCCAGATATAACAAAAACAAGTAACACTATAAGGTTTTATAAGCTCTGCTCAGTATCCATTAACGCATAATTTCAATTTCAGATGCTTACTTTTCCACATTCTATTGCATCAGCCAAATATTTCTTGTAACACCTTATACAAGTGTCTGCTCTGTTAGTGCATTTGGACAAATTCCAGTATTAAACCACTACACGAACACATATTTCAAGATATAATAACAACAATAAAGGAAAAGGGTGGTTAAATCACCCTCACTGAATGGTTCTTGTCCAGACACCCATTGAGAATAGAGTGGCACTTTTTTAGAAAGAACCATCTTCCAAATTAAAAAATTTAGTCTAATGGTGTCTTATCTTCTGCTTACTGATTTCTGAAACAACTGATGGAGAACAGAGCAGCTTTAGTGTTACACCATTTGGTTTTGGTTACCCACAACATAAAATCCCAGTACCTTAAATTCCAGTTCCATTCCTGTGACATTCTCTCCTGTTTCTATCTGTGTCAGCTTCTGGATATATGCATACAGGTTTCTGGCTGGCACTTCGGTATTTCCACATGTCACTGCTTCCAGCAGTGCATCATGGATAAAGATGTATTGGTCCTCAGTTTGAACCATGTAATTCCTCTGTGCTCTCATTAGAGTTACGTGGCCATAAATATCTACAGTCTTTTCATGCTTTATTCTCTCTAACATGGCATCTATCACAATGAAACAGCCAGTCCTGCCGACTCCAGCACTAAAAGAAATGAACACGGGAGAGAAAACATGGACTGTTTCATTCACTGTGCTTACTTTTATGTCACTCAAGTTTCAAGGTTTTGTAATGCTGATTTGAACAGCACAAGTTACTGAATATGAACATCAGCTTTTATGAAAGAGGTTGGTGCCCTGAAATAAGTAAACTCCTTCAACATCCATTACAAGCAATTGAGAACACAGAATGCTTTTATATGAGGTCTTTGCATCTTGTGTTTTCAGGTTTGACTATAATAGAAATAAAACATCTTGCAACATGTTCTCAAAATATATGTTCTTAAAAGTGGAAATTGCTGGAGATGATGAATCCTCTAAGAATTCAAGCTTTATTTGTAGCATAATTTCTAAGTCATTAAACAAGCTGTTGTAGCTATTCTCTTTACAGAGGTAAATTTATAGGCAAACAATAATCTTACAGAAAACGAGTGTTACATATTTCTATCATACTTTGGTGGTAAACTTTCCACCCCTCCCCCAACTCTGCTGAGGGGGCTTCTATTAACACAGTTTGTTCTGTCCTCTGCTGTTTCAATTGGCTAGGACATACTGTTAGTCTTTGCAATGCAGACCCATGACTAGATAGCTGTGCTATAGCTGTGCTATAGTTGCAGGCTGGGGAAAATCCAGCTGTTTGGACACCAACTGTACTGAATCAAATCAGACCATCTTTTTGCAGCCATGAGTATGATTGAACTTTATGAAGTTTTGTTTCAACTATTTGGATACATGTAGCTCAATGAAGCTAAAGTGTAACACGGTTTTGTACATAATTTCTCTGTCCAGGACCACATCATGCCTGTAACAATGAATGACAGTTTCAGACCTTCTAAATACTTAACTTTTTTCAGTTAGTGGCATGAAATTAAGTACACAGTATAGTAAGCAACAGTTTATAAACTCTCAAGACACTGAGATTAAGCTAAGTTAAGAATATTTAAGAACCCCACAAACTGCAATTTTTTGAATATAAATAGGAAGAAACAAAAATAATTACAACCTAGTTTCTAGAGGACAATTATATAAAAGCCAAATCTTCTCTATATTTTCCTAAGATATTGACTACCTTAAGTCCATCCTGAAATCTTCAAGCAAGGTCAAACACTTATTTCTTGCATGACACCTTAAGAATCTTTGTCAATTACCAGCAAACTGAATTTACTTATAATCAAATCAGAAGGAAATACAGAAGAAAGATATTTTATCTCACATGAGGTAAGTCTTCTTTTTAAGACTGCACATCTACATATTGTTAATCATGGATTCTTGCCATGGATTACTCCTCCAAGCAGCAGGCCCCCTTCAAACAGCTGAAGACTTCTGCTAACAGACCAAATGCATCAGTCTCAACTTTCTTAGATGCCACTCTGACAAGAACTAATCAATATTCTGAGTTTAAGGAAATTTACCAATCAGTGATATTCATCAATGGGAGTTGTAAAGAAGGAAAAATAAAGAGAAACAAAGTGACGGCTATCCTAGATAAACGGTACTTCCTTTACCTTGTATAATAAAAGTTCTGCCTTCCAGGAAATCCTGTTGACATTAACATTGCTAAAAATTATGGAGAAAACCTCAAAAAGCCTTCTCACTTTTGCAATTTTCTTTGGGTTTTTTGTTCTTGTAATGGCAATGAAATTACCAGAAGTAGCACACATTTGTATGTCAGATTGGTTTATATCAGGTTTTAAACCATTCCTTCAATGATTACTCTTCACATTCAGTTTTCATCAGTTTAACAAGTGTGGGCCAAGTGAGAAATATGAAAGCTTGGCAGTGCAGATTTTCTCAGTAATGCAGAATATGGTTCTTTTTCCTATAATGTATTAATGAATTGCTGTTCCAGCATCATGTTTATAACTGGATATGCCATTTTTCAGATCAAACATCAAAAAAGTTCACTGGCACCTGCAGATCACAACTGCAAAATCCCAAGCCAGTTAAAAGCTTGCAGCTTCAGCTGGAATGAGTAATTTTCAGTTCTTCTTTTCATGTCTTTTATTATCATTTACATATTTATTTTTCCCATGAGCAAACTCGAAGAAGAATAGTTATTAACATACTCTAGCACAGAAGATACTTGCTGGTCTACAGGTTTATGCAGAAGTTGTGAAGATCATACATCAGATCCAAACACATCATTATGCACTGACTTCATGGTAAGGATGGAGGGACTGACACACTTCATTTATGGAGGCATTTGGCTTCACTGGGCTCCTGACACACTCGTCTCTGGATCATTTTATCCAGCAAGATATTTTACTCCTTTAAGATGTTCAGTACATTCTAATTCTGCCCGTTAAAAATGAGCTGCGTGTCTACCAAACTACTCTTTTCACTTTCCACATAAAAATGGATGCAGCGTTACAAAGATTTTAACTTAATTCCTCTTTGAAATATGCCCTTTTGCCCCCAATACCTTCTAACTCCAAACTCCAATAGCTTATCATATAAAAGAAGAAACTATCCGATCCTAATTTTTTATCCCATTACTCTTTCTCTTCTACTATCACACAGCCTTCTTAATATGATATGATACACTGCTGGGAAGCCACATATTTTGAATCCTCACTAATAAGACACTGAAATATAAAAAAAATTCCCTGTATTTTGTCTGGTAACCATGCTACTTCACCTAATAAGAGTAATTTCACAAATTATTTCTACCTTTGTTATTGACTTTCTTGCCCTTTTGGTTTGCATCTTCTGGTTTGCATCTTCTGATGTTACTCTCAAACTTAGAATTTTTAAAAAAAATATTTCAGCTAGTGAAAGATACTATTACACTTTCAAGCTGAAAACCTAAGATATCCATTAAATAGACATGCCTACTAGGAAACTGTTACTGCTTCAAATATTGTCATTTACAGTATTATAACATTTGTTTTCAATTTCTAAAAACATGACTGACTCAGTCCCATGAGCTGAAACATGCTTAATGTCCTGCGATGCAATACAGCTACAATAGCTACAATTCAAAAAAGGAAAATGAAGAGGCATAAGGGAGATATTCTGAATTCAAATCACTGTATGGATGTGTTAAAGGTTGGCATTTGTGATTAATTTGTAGCTGTTTAAACGATGACCCTTTACTGATACTTCAGTGATTTGGCAAAGGAAGGCAGTGTAATTACCAGTATTCACAGATCATTTAATTGGAAGCAAAGACAGTAAAATATGGACCAAAAATCATGTAGGACATTTTTGACTCATATCAGGGGAAAATTTTATTGAATATTACTGCTTCAGATTGAATGAAGCTTGCATTTATGAACTGAAAGTACATGAAATTGCTTGTGATATGGGAAATATATAAAAAGGTCTGGATTTCATTGAGGAACTTCATATGATTGATTAGACTCCAATCCCACAAAAATTCTGTAGTAGCTCTGGCAAGAGCAATATTTAGATTATTTTCCCATTTTGCCATTAGGAAATTAGAACAGAGTAGAAAATCACCCCCCTGTCCAGGAAGCAGCAAAAAAAAGCCCCCTATGAAACCACTGAACATCCTTTTGAAAAGAAACATCTGATCAAAATAACATAAAGACCTCGTGCAAAGACATAAATTGATACTTTGTTTTAGAAGAGATACTGGACTGCTTCAAGAATTGTGTACCATCTTATGGTACATAATCTTATGGACCTTGAGAATTTATCTGCAAGGTGTTTGTGGTCGGATACCAGACAACAAGGATGGTATACAGCATTTTCTTAGGTGCAGTGCTTTACCAAATGGAAGACTTTACTGACTGAATTTTCTTCATCCCTAGGCTATGCATGGAGGCAACCATATTTATCACTGAAGCCACATAAAATGTCTGGAAAAGAACATGAAATAAAAAAAAAATCAGATGACAGAATATTTCACTACAAGCAGATAAAGCTCAGTCTAGAACTCTCCCTAGTTTTCACAGGTAGTGGACAAAAGCTCAGGAGGGTCACAACCCAAAAGCCAGCCTTATATCTTTCTTCCTTTATGGAGCTTTAATAAGATTCTTCCTTTCAGTTTGTACATTCTCAGAATTCTAGTATTACCATAAATTCATCAAATATAACTGCCCCAGATTTAAGCCCATGTTTTTTTGTAATATGGCAACTGCAAAAGTATCATAATGTTCAGGAAGTAAACTTGTTCTTCATCTAATCCCAAGTACAACTCTGGAGAGATCAAGGACAAAAAGCTGTCTTACAAGATTGTAATTTGAACACAAACAAACAAACTCTCAAGCATTAAAACACACAGAATCAAAACTCCCAAAAACTTCTCTAACAAATCCCATGCACAGGGAATAATTATTCATTAAAATAATTTTAAAAGCTGAGTTTTCCATGCAGGCTAAAAATGTAGCATTTGTAATGTTCAACAAACCTTCAAACAATGACATTCCATTACAACACTCCAAATCCTCACACAGGCATAAATTAATGTTACATAGAGGAGATGAAAAGAAAATGACTATTCGTTCTTTACTTGCCAAAGAAGAATAAGGATCGTGAAGTGAAATGATGAGAACTTCAAACAAACAGGAAGTAATTTTTAAAGTAGTACATAATTAAATTGTGAAACGCATTGTTACAGAATACTATGTATGACAGAAAGAAATTCAGAGAGGAAAGGATCAATTAAGGGATATTAACCAACATGTTACAGACACAACTTCCCCTACAGAAATCCTTTTATTAGATTTCGCTGGAATTTGGATAAGGACCCTGAAAAATACCATTCTAGACATGTCCAGGGAGAGAAACTGAAATGCACTGTCTAAATTTGGTCTCATGGTCCTACATAGTTTTAAAAGGCATAAGCATTCCATTTCCCAATTGTAAATCAGATCATCTTAGAACTCTTCAATCAACACTTCAGCCTCCAGACACCTGACACCTTTAGGAACTCTACCATTGAAAAGGCACACCATTAATTTTGATAACTTGCTTCTTCTTTCTTGAAAGGGACAAATTATCATAACTATTCCACCTGCTTCTTTCCTGAAATCATGAATTGTTGATGAAAAAAATGAGATGGAATAGCAGAAATTATACATAACTGAAAAGTTCATTGACCTTATTTCATACCACTTATTTTTCTTATCATGGTTTCCCTTCAGAAATGATTGTTGATTCTATATAACAATACATGCCATAATCCTGCTTTTCATAGAGGATTTTTACATATACACCTTACTTAATCCCTGTGTTATCTGATTTCTTCAATTACCCAGACATATAAAGAAAAGAAATGAAAATAAACTTTATTCCTCTGTACTACTTTATCTGTGTACAAGGATTTACTATGATTTTTTATTTCAAAATTAATTCAGTTCTCAGATATTCTCATTATTTTCCTACTTCTCTAAATACAGTCTTATATATACAACGTACTGAATTCTGTATCATCAGAGTAACTATCCTGAATGTATCTTCTATATTTGTTGAGTTTCAGTGTATACTTTACAGTTTTTGTACTGTACAATGCATTCACAAAGCCTTCTTGACATCATGCATTCCACTAAAGAAAGAATGATCTAAAATTTACTGAAATAGAGTTTAGAAAAAGAAAGTATTTTAAGGTTAACTTTAAAAACACATCTTACTATGACTTGTTACCTTCAATTAAAGATAGATCTATGCCTGAACAGCTGTAGTAGATACAGAAAATGATACTTCTGGGTAATTTAGCAGAGGAAGTACACTGCGATCATATCGTCAAAAAATAAAAGTGAAGATTACAGCACAGCAGAGAAGTCAATGAACAGCTTTGCATTCTCAGGGTGGAATGTTTTGAGAAGTTGCTTCCTACTTTTGAATATTTCTTTCTGTGCTTTGATTACATTTTCATGGAGAAGAGCTATTAGCCTATCAGTGAGAGTAACAGAAGGTGAACTGATGCTATCTGATAATGAATTAAAGAATGTGGGAAGAAATGTGTTCTGTAGTACTGGATAACTGGAAGACCTTCAAAGTACTTGCTAGCCACCAAGATTCTGATTCCAATTTTCAGAGTCCTCTGGACCCTTCCCTGATTCTAGGTGTTTGTATTCCTATTCCTATTGTGGCCAACAACTGTTTCTTTTCGTAACAGCAGCTGCCCTTGGGATTTTTTCTGGTTTTGTTTTAGACTGATGGAGCAGTAATGAAGGCTGAGGTTGTCACCCAGACACGGGACTTCATCTGGTAAGCACAAAGTAAAAGGAAGATGTATCACCAGGACTCCTCAGTCCACACTGGATTTTTTTTTTTTGGTACTAATTACAGTTCAAAGCCCTACATGAATCTGTCCACAAATCTTTTTATCTTTTCTCACTCCCCTGCTCCCCCTTCCCCTACTCTGAAAACTTGGAAATAATCAGTAAATTACTCCTGAACCTTGAAGCTGATATGACTTTGGTAGTAGGCCTATTGTTTTAGATGTCCATCTCAGAATGTCTCTTCCTTTTCAATTGAAAACTGATGTACCTAGAGGATACACTCAGAGGATGAGACATACATGAAGTTGCCACCTCTAGATTTGGTTTAAACTGAAAGGGTTGCAATATAGTACTAATGCAGTGAGATGCTACACAGTAGAAAATTGAGTTTAAAAAACCCTGAGGCTTCTCTAATGAGCTCATGTGACGGCTAGCCCTGTTTTTTCAGACCAAGTGGTGAAAAAAATAAATACCCTTTTTAATATCTGACAATACTCCACTGACCACTGAAGAGCTTGGTTACTGGTACTCATTACAATGTTTCTTAACCTCTGCAATCTTTATACTGACATGAATTCTCTGTAACATAGAAAATCAGGTTGTGAAAGGTTAATACCACTAAGCATTTCACATTTCTTAATCATGACTTGTCATATAGAGGTTAGACACTAATCTCTTCCCTTTTGTTCAGGATTTTGAACTTATGAGCAAAAATTGTGGACAAGTTATAATGAAAATAATGGGAATTTTAGTGTAGAAGCTTCAAGGTAGCTGTAAAATGAGCTTGGGTATTATTGTGACATTAAAAATTATTTTTAAAATTCAGGTGAGGAAAAAAATAGACATCACAATGCAGAATTCACTTGGAACAGCACTCACTGCCAAAATCTGATAGTAAATGATGAGACCCTGAAGTAAGTCTATAAAAGTATGAAAAATGAAGAAAGATTAATATTCAGGGCAGAATACTGATTGGAAAGCCCCATGAAAAGATAACGGGACTATTTTTAAAGCTGCATTTTACTTCTAGAGACACGGGGAGAGGATCTAAAGAGACTTTCATGCTGATTACTTTAGATAAAAGTACAGCCTGTTCAAAGTTAGCCAAACATGCCGGGTAGCCAAGTTGATGCAATGTGTTCCAGTATACTCTGTGTCTATGGATATTCCGGAATTTAATGTAGGTACAGCTGGGAAATCTCAGAGATACCCCTTTCCAGAATTCAGCTATTGGGTTATAAAAGTATTTTCACATTTCCTGCAGATGGCTGGATTTTTCTTCACTCATAATTTTAATTCAGAATTCATTATGGACAGCTGCTGGCTCTGATAGAACCTAATTGCTCTTTTACTAGACTCAGCTGCAAGCAGTCAGATTTCCTTTTCCTTTGTAGAGTATATTATATATAAACATGGGTGGGGAGAGAAATAACCAATTAACTAAATACATATGGATAAAATGACTCACTAAGAGTGCTGATCAAATAATGTATCAAACTACAGCTTAGGTCAAAGGAAATTACAGGCCTTGTAGGACATGATAATATATATATGGAAATAATTATCAGCATCAACATATTTGTAATTTGAGATAACACACGGAAGAGGCATTGCCTTTGTTAAAAAAAAAAACTTACAGACAATTACTACATTTTAATGAGAGGCAGGTTATGTCGCCGAGTGAAAAGTCATCAGTCTTCAGCAGACCTGCTCAATTGAAACCATTTGTTGGCCAAATCAAAGTCAGGCCTCAGCATGTCCACTGGGAAACTTAGAAGAAAATGTGGCATAATCAGGCAACTATTTTTACTGCCTTACCTCTTATAAAAAAATATATATATATATATAAATATCCCCTGGGAATAGTTACTGTTACTCAGGCTACCAAAAAAGGGTATGTCACAAAATGAAGGAACAGAGACAGCCAGCAAAAATACTAAGGGATGTGAGAACTCACTTCCACCTCCCTCTGCATGACAAATACTGGAATGGGTTAGAATATTTTGCTATTCCAGTTTTCTATAATGGATGAACTGAAGGAAAAGTCATGTAAAACATGAAACAGCATTAAATAACACATTTTTTAATCCTTTTGTCCAAAGACATTTAGTGAAATGAAGGGACACATTTAAATTAAAAGTAAATAAATATCTTCTAACTTAATGTGTGAAACAACTAAAACAAGGAAAAACCTCAAAGAGAGTTAATACTCCCTGTTTTTTTCTTTAAAATGTATGTACAATCATGAATATAAGCAAAAAAGTATACACCAGTTTCTCTATGTAGCTAAAGGAATAAAGGGGAAAAGAATAAAAATCCTCATGAAGTAACTACTCACTAACTGCTTGCTGCTGGAGAGGAAACTTTACCGAAATATTGTTGACATTGGAGTTTTGTACTTTCCCCTGAAATTTCTGACATTTGCCATTGTCAGAGACAGGATACTGGCCTATATCGAATACTGATTCTATCTAGTAATAGCATTCCCTATGTTCCTTTACAGACTTCTGACTGCTACCAGAAACAAATCTTACCCTATGCAGTCACAGCAGCTTTTTAGGATTTCAAAAGATAATCCAGCCCTGAGTCACGCCAGTGGGGGGTATAATCCCCTGAACCACAGGCTAAGTGCCAACCAAATATGGCTTTATACACATGTGACCGATTTAATCAAAGAGGCCACAAGTGGGTGCTTTTCATAATTTGAACCTGCACAACGATATATTGCTATTACTTGTTATTTATATGTTTTTGAATTTTAATAATGGTTCCAGTGATACTTTCTGAGTTTTAATGCTTATAAACAATGGAAGCATGTACTGTACATACAGCAGCTTCATTCAGGTTTTAGAAAGGGCTTGTTTGCTGTGCAGAACTGGTTTCTAACTCGAAAGTGGATCAGCATCAGTTTGCTTGTGTCTGACACCTTAGAGAGGATTTCTAGATAACACAGCATAGTATTTTCCTAATCTTACAAAAAAACCTATCAAGGCCAATTTTAAAGGATCCTCTACACTGGCACATTAACTACGGTATGGTAGTTCTTGTCTGTTCATACTTCCAGGTTTTCATATGCAAGTACCTAAATTTAAGGAGAAAAATTAGAGACCTAAACTAGTAAGACCCAGACTGCTGTTAAGTTGAAGAGGGATTGAGCTGGGGAATGGCATCTTTGCTATTGAGAAGATTCTAACTAGTGACACTCCAATTTGAAACAGAGGAAAGAAAATCCAGCATTACCCATCCATCACCGGCTCTATCAGCATACAGATGAGGACACTGCTTTTTGTCTGTATAATTGCGTGAACATATCCCAGTAATCAGGTGAGAGTTCCTGCACGTTCAGCATATAATATCCAGGCTCTTCAACTGTAAGCTTTCTGGAATCTACATTTTCACAACCTTGAAAGTATTTATGGTGAGAATATGAAGACAAATCAAAACTCCTGCCTATTTGTGACATCTGTGACATCTCCTGTCCATGTATTACAGACCATACATTACAAAATTACCAAGGAGTGTCTTGCTATACCATTTTTTTCCATCTAGCCTTTCTCAACTTTTCCTCTAGACTCTCTTTTTCCAGTAGCTTCTGCAATTCCAACAATTGATCAAAGACAGAGAAACCATCAAAAAATGCTAAATCAAGTGAATCCAGTTCCACTTCCCTAGACATAAATCAAGCATCAACAGCATAAACTCTGCAAGCCTTGGTATCATATCCTCTATAACATACATGTTGAAATGAAATAACTTCTAAGAATAAAGGTATGTGTAGAAGTGAAATTACTCTCAGTCAGTTACTCCGATTGCATGGTCTGAGTAGCTGAGACTATTGATACAGATGAAATACAAGGAAAAACATGGACATTAGCTCATTGCTATATTTTTATCCTAAGAGGAACTAAATATCCTCAGCAAGATCACCAACTATACATTTTTTCAATATGAAATTCTAATAACAATCTTATCCCTCTCTGCTTTTTATTAGTGAACAGTGACTATGAGAAAAAAAATATTTATGAGGTGTACAGTGATCCACAGCTAACAGCTGAAGAGTAAATAGTGTTACGGTGTTTTTGTACAGGCATGATAGCCAGCACAGTTTAATATACGTAGCAACTCAGTAACTTCTGGACAAAGACATGTGGGTGAAGCAGAGAAAATTTAGAATATTTATGATATTAAAATACTTGTCATACTAAAATGCTTTCACTGTCTTTTCCTCTCTAGAGCTTTCAGCTGTCCAAGGAAGTTAGGAAGGGTCCTGAATTGAAGGATCCTGGGAAGGGATGAGGAAGATTCTAGTATTTTTCAATCTTATTTGTGATATTTCTGAATATGTACTGGGGAGGTTTTTTTCCCCCACCGTGAAAAAGGATAGGCAGTCATCTGCAACCTACTCACTGCAAGGATTAAAAAATGAGCACTTGTAAGGCCTGTGGCAAGAGAAGCAGTTCAAAGGATACAGAAGTGAAATAAAACAATCCACTGGAAATTTATTGCCTTTGATAAGTGCATTTTTTTTCTTAAATGTTCCATTTTTTATTCACAAACACTGAACAAAATTAGGTAAGTACTCTACTTTAGGAAACAGAATATGGTGTTACGTTATTTTTTGAAAATTACCTTGTTTTTCACTCTGCTAACTGGTTATGTTAGTGTACTCAAACACAGATTTACTTAAAACAGTCACATTCCTCCAAACATCCAAGTTTTTCTGTTTGCAATAGCAGCATTAACAGTACCTGCCAAAGCTTGACAAAGTATCTTAGAGATATGCCCCCTGTGCTGGTATTAAAAGAAAGACTCAAACATATGGGATTGCACTAACATGTTAAGCTTTTAGGTAGTGTTACTGAGCCAATGACTACTAAAGTGTCTGTGATGTTTTGAAAACATAGTGGCATAAAATTCCGAACACCCTCCAGTGCTGGTTTATTGTGATCTGATTAGTACCTGTTTGCCTGCACTAATCCAACTTCAAACAAAAACGTGTGTTTTCCCTGCTATCATTAGACCACACATTAGAGTCTCACCAACGCAGAATCCTAGGGTTTAAGCCTGCATTTTTTCATTAAAGAAACAAGTTTTTCTAGATCAGCTCGGCAAATTAGGGCAAGTCATACAGATGGGATTGTGGTATTACTCAACTTCTGTGCAAAGGGACTGAAAGGGTAGTCTTAAAATATAACTGTAAATGAAAAAAAGCATCTATGTGCATCAACTATTTCAATCACCATAGAAAAATATTCAGAAAAATTACTCCAAATAAGCGAATCAAGATTTTGAACACATTGTGTGAAGTACCTACAAACAGGATGGGATTGCTAAATTTAATTTCTGTATTTTTTTTTTTTTAATACAGCTTTAATTTATCTGCTTTTCTCTTCCAATTCTCACACTGAGAATAAGGATCATGGAACACTTTAACTGAGCCTTGACTGAGGCTCTACTGAACTATCTTTCCCAGTAGATACAGACAGAAAACTTTATCTTTTGTCTTGGGAAAAATGTACAGTGGCATTATGCATTTATGTTACTACAACTATACCTTTTCATGGAGGTAGTCCTTCCAAAATATCTGATTACTTAAATTAAAAAAATCTGCATTTAGATTAGGCCTTGATGTTTCCCTTGGTGCTCCATAATTCTTTTAGCAATAATCTATGCTTTTTTTCCCTTAAAAATAACATACCTATGAATATATTTTAGCCACTTTTTCCACTTAAAAACCTGCCAACTTTTCTGCACAAGTGTTCTGGTTTTGGCTGGGGTAGAATTTATTTTCTTCACAGACTTCTTGCCTCTGTTTCCCTGTGTGGTGCAGCTCAAGGAAGCTGGGGGTGCATGGGAGGTTGGGAGGAGACACAGGTGACCCAAACTGACCATAAGGGATATTTCAGAACACATGGCATCATGCTTACTATATAAAGTGAGGAGAAGAAGGAAGAGGGGGACATTTGGAACGATGTTGTTTGTCTTTCCAAGTCACTTGTATGTGTGATGGGGCCCTGCTCTCCTGGGGATGGCTGAACACCTGCCTGCCTGTGGGGAGTAGTGAATAAATGACTGAATTCCTTCTTGTGTGTGCAGCTCTTGCTTTCCCTATTAAACTGCTTTTATCTCAACCTACGAGTTTTCCAGCTTTTACCCTTCTGATTCTCTCCCCAATCCTCCTGGTACAGGAGTGAGTAAACAGTTGTGTGGGTCTTGGCTGCTGGCTTAGGTTAAACCACAGCAACAAGTAAGAGCTTTGACTGGTAGAATGCACTTACGAAATTCTCAACGTGTTTTTGACTTCATTAGATTCATGTTCAATACTGTACAGGCAATCAAACTGTTATCAAAAGTAGAGGTCTAAATAACATGTAAAGATGCCTGTTGCATATACATTAGTAATAAATAATTACCAATGTTTTTGCAAATTCTGATAATTTAATTCTGTACTTCTTTGCTATCATCACACAAAAATTATTAAAAATACTTCCATTTGCGTATCTTTGACATACATCTACCTGAACTTGCCTTATCAGGTTTAGTCTTTAGAATGGTAATATGTACATACTCAGTTAATTTCACTAGTTAGAACTCCGCTTTCTTTCTTTTTCTGGTCACTGTTACGTGAATAGAGGGCATTCAAGTATCTACAGTGTGGGTTCTTCAGTAGTCAGGTGTTTTCAGCTCAGACTTCTTACCACTAAGCACATTGTAAAATTATTAAAGAAATTCTTCACACATGCAAAAACCATTTCCTAGGAACAGGATATTAAACTAGCTTACCAGCCAATGAGGCTTTGATACAAACTGGTCTGGGGCCACTCGTGAACTGGGTCTCCAGCTACCTTGATTCTCTATTGGACATCTACTGTATCCCAAAACAGTGGAGCAAACTAGAAAAACTTTTTAATCCCTTAAAGGGAAATGGACTGAAAGACAACTGCTGGCCAGTATTAAGGCAGATGGGTAGAAATGCAGTAAGGAAAAGCTTGGGCTAAACCTTTCACTTGCAATGCCTACCTATAAATACAAAATAAATAGGGGGTTGCTCTGTTAGGAACAAAATACAGACAGCTGGCTCTTGTATTCCTCACCCATGCAGGGTGAGAAAAATTCTCCCTGTACTTAGTTGTCTTTTTTTTCAGTTTCTGTGGTTTAAAAGTTTGCAGAAAAAGGCTACCACAGATTCTTCAAGCTAACTCTTTCTTTTTATCCAACACATTTTAAAAGGCAACTCCCATTCTGTCTATACTTATATAACATGTCGTTATTATAATTTCTTGAGCTCTGATAGTTTGGTAGGTACTGGAAGAAACATAAAAGAAGGTACTAGTGATGTCTCAGATTGCTTACAATTGCCACTATGAATCCTGTGTTCCTTCTAGAAACTAAACTGAAATTACTCCTTCAATGAGATATTGTTCAAAAGACTACCTACTATAGGCAAAGGATATAAGATACGGTTCTGTGTTACATTGTTTGGCTCTAGTCAGAAAAGTCTTAAGTACTTTTTAAATCTGGATGATGAAATGGGTGAATTTAATGAAAAGAGATTTAGGTACTCCTGAACACAAAATAGGAGACAATGACAGACAAGATACAGAACAAGGACAAGAGGAATATTAAAAAGGCTGCAGAGGCAGACTAGGGGACAGCAAAAGAACAAATGAAAAGCAAGAAGTTTGTCAAGAACAGAAAAAGATCACAGTGGAAAAAAGCGACTAGTAGAGGGCAGTAAAAGGAGATGCTTGACAAAAATCAGTAGGAGAATGCTACCATTAGAATGACAATCTTGCTTCAGAGAATACACTAAGAAAAGTAGGAACATATTTCATGAAATGGTACAGAAATGTGATATTAACAGTGAAATGAGTTTGAGAGACAACGGAACTGAAGAACACAAATAGAATATATGTAGAGGGGTCCACAGAATAAAGATCAGTCCAGACTAGGAGAGAAAAAAAATTGACAAAAATGTGAAATGATTTATAATAAGCAAAGAAAAGACTGGAATGGACAAACTTACGAAGTGAGCAACAGAGAAGAGAAGGAAAAAAAATTGAAAGCAAGTTCTAATTAAAAACCAGGTAACGTGCAGAGCTTGTACTTTAGTGTTTTAAATTACTTTTTTATGAGCTTGAAATGAAATGTTTGTGCATGTCCAGCACTTAAATTTCAAAACAAATGGGAAGAATTTTCATGTTGCTGTATGAAAGACATATCCTTTAGCCTAAAAATACTGTGGTGACACTCTACAGTTGTTCCTCTTTTGATTTTTTAAACAAATTTAATAACCACAGAATCATAGAATATCCTAAGTTGGAAGGAATCCACAAGGATTATTGAAGTCTGACTCCTGGCCCTTCAGAAGACAGCTCCAAGAAAACCATGTAGAATTCAAAATGATAAGGCAATACAAATCTCTGAATATAATGTTGCTACAATATGCCTGAAAAGTGACACTCACATTAACATTACTATTGTGAAAAACACTTGTAGTAACTTCTTGTTAGTCTATCAGTTGGATAGCCAGCACATTACATTGATGAGTTAATTAGCACATTCATAAACTTTGGACTGTCCAGAACACTTGCTGCTAAATGTCCAGCCAGATAAGAGTTTTAATTACAGAGACATAAATTTTTAAATTTTTCAGAAACCTGATTTCATTAATTCTGCCCACAGACAAATTGTTAGGAGTGGAATTTAAAAACCCTGCTAAAATAATAGGATATGTGAAAGTCTGTTTTTTAGAAGTTAGGTTGTATGAAGTGACTGAAATCTTACTGTCTCAAGTTAACTGTACATAAGGAAAAAAGCTTATGTATAGCAGATTATGCTTATTGCAGAGTATTGATAAATAAATTAATAAGAATTTGGGAAAAAAAATCCCTCAGGCATCAAATCATATTACCTAGCATGACCACCACTTTCAATGAAATCTGTATGCAAAACTAATGAAAAAGAGAAAATAATTGTACTTCATCAGTACCTCTGAGTGATAACAAGCAATGTATTTTATTTCATCTTTTCCAATGACTAGCCATAAGAACTGATATAATTTGCCTATTTTTGCATTGAGGTAATTTAGGCTATTATATTAACTTAAGATCTCTCCTAGTGTGGGAAGAATCATGGGAAGAATAATTTCTTATATTAAGTTCGGTTTTGATTTAGAGTATAGCATCTTCACTGTTGAGCAACTTTGGAGGTATTTTATATATGGATCAAGCTAATGAGATTGTTTCTGAGGAAATCTAAAATCCTAGAAAATAATGAAAATGTTTTAAGACCCTGTGAATGCAAGTACAAAAAGTTTTGGCTCCATTCAAGAAATATTCAGCAAACTTTATGAATATATTTCTGTTATTATTTATAATTATTCCACATTTTTAATCCTGGTTTTTCAATAAACATTAAATATCTGTGTTCCATGTTCTCTGGTATTTTGTAAACAGTCTGTGCCTTTCACCATTGAAGTTCTGCTTATTTTGTTTTCCTGTTGACTTTATTTTTCTGTCTTGTTTACAGGAGCCTCCTGCAATCACTTTAAAAGTGTTGAAATTACCAGATTCCATGGCTGGGTTATCAATATGCTAAAAAGTCAGAACTAGACACAGTGGTATGCTGTAATTACTGTTCCTCAGGTTTTGGATGACAAAAGCAAGACTGGTTTTCAAATATGCTAAGCATTTTTAACTTCAGTGATCAGTGTGTAGTAGCTCTCAGCCTTACTAACTGCAGGTATTCCAAAATTAAGTTCACAAAAAACAGTGATCTTAGGAACTTGCTTTGAAAGGGGCCACGCAGCAAGCTATACAATATATGACAACATAGCCCTAGAATGAGGGAACCCATCTCGGGGTTTATTTCTATCTGAATTGGCACATATGTTCTGATAATGTCCTTATCAACATGATTTTAAGGCTTTCTCAAAGATCTGTTCAGCAAATTCCAAAGAAGCCATATCTCTTCCTCTTCATTTTCTTTAGCCCCAAAACATTAAGAGCTGCTGATTTTTTTTCTTCAGATTTTATTAATTCATACCTTATAATGCCTGAAAAGGTTTGCTACTTTGCAAAAATATATGGAGCACTCATTTCCCTGGAACTGGGTTCAGCTTATTCCCCAGGTACATCCTTGGCACTTTCAGCTCCTCAAAGTCCTAAACTGAGGATTTAACCTTGAATACAGATTTAGGTCTTACCTGTTTTCAATGAAACTTTGAATTTATCTGTCTTAATTCTCATGTTTGCTACTTTCTCACACAATATAAGTAATAATTTCAAAAACTGTTTCATTGCTCAAAACACACTTTCTTCAATACTTAGGCTCTTAAGCCAATACCATCCTCTTCCTTTTTCACATTACATTCTGAATGCCACAGATACATTTGTATTTCCCTGCACACATTCTCCCTGGAGATCTTTTGATGTTCTAAAAATAAATTAATTGTGCATAGACAAAATAAAATAATTCTAGCCTACCCAAGTTGGCAGTGCCATACTCAGGTCCTTGATTTGCAATGCAACCATCTTTTTCTTTGACAGACTCAGAAGTCTACTGGAAAGAAAATCATACCTTCACCTGCAACCAACCAGAAGGCAGTAACCTTGACATATAATGCTTTGAAGAAACTTCTGGGCTTACCTGCAATGCACAACCATAGGTCCAGCATCAGGTGGGTTGCAAGTCTTGACTCGTCGCAGGAAAGCTAAGAACGGTGTTGGGTGTTCTGGGACACCATGGTCAGGCCAGGCAGTGAATTGGAATTGCCTCACTTCCCTTTTCTCACTTGAGCCATTCTATGAAATTTAAAAGTTTCATGACAAAACTGCTACTTGAGATGGTATCAGCACATTTCAATGAAACAACTGCAGAAGCACATATACCAGTGAAAATTATTTAAATAATATTTGTAGCCAGAAAGAAAAAGAACTCAGGCTATGGAGAAAAATACAAATAACAGATTCAAAAAATGTAATATCTTTAACTGTAATGTACACTTGTGCACCACAAGTGCCAGAAATCTAGTTAGTATTCAGGTTTTCCATGGGGACAGCTCTGCATTAACTTACAAAACTTTATGTTATAAGGAAAATGTAGAAGCCTCAATGTTCACTGCTGTTAGAAGGAAACAATGGAGGAAAGTAAAAATAGGGGAAGGGAAGAAAGGGAGTAAGGAAGTAAGAAGAAAAGGCATGCAGGGAAGGCAGGAAGCAAAAGGAAGAAGAAGGACAAGGTGACAGGAGGGAGATAGGTGAAAGGAAGGAAGGAATGGGAGGGAAGTGAAAAAATTGCCAGCCTTTCAATTTAAAAGTATATAGTAAGCATATGTAAGTATACATACCTTGTAAAGTGCAAATGTACGAACGCAGTACGTTGCCAATTCAACAGTGTCTAGAAGGGTCACTTGGATTAGCCCATAAGTTTCTGTGCCTCTGCTTGGCCAGTATTGATCACACTTCACCTGCAGTGAAAAACATGTCATCATTTAATACATTTAATGCTGAAATTTATTACATATCTGAGTGTATATCACCATAGGTTTTAAAAGTATGTGGAGACAGAATGGCCAACTTCCAACACAAGAAATTTATTTTATCATCCACAAGAACTGCTTTTCTGGTAGTAGTTTATGTAATGTCTTCTTCCATAACCGGTAAGTTCAGTAGGACAGATAATTGAGAAATGCTAATAAGCATAGATACACTGCAGAAAAAAACAATTTAAAGTAGCTTAAAATATGACCTATATCTTCACCTTTCACAGTCCAGAATTTAATAACATTACTAATCCCTTCAACATAGATGGAACTTTTTAAATATCTACCATATTTTACATTAGTCCCCAAACTTATAAACTATTGCTTGGATGTTAATATTTATTATGTATAGAAATAGCTCAATACAAACATGGATTTTTTAGAAATAATTTCAGTACATTGATAAATGAAAGGGCATCATATTAAGTGGACTGTGAGAAAAAAAATTTCCTTCTGAGATCAGTGTTCATCAGAGAAGAAGGATATAATGAAATTGGGTCCACAGGCATTTAAAAAACATGGTTTGGTGTTTAAAAATTTTAAAATTTAAAAAACACAGAACATTTCATTCAGAGGAATCTTCATTTTAAAGTTCTGTAGTTTAGAACATTAAAAAATGCAATAATTCTGTATACGATGACACATAAGAGTACCATATTTTTATCATCATTGCTAAGGCTCAATAATTTGTTACAGTTAAAGAAGGTATTTACAATGAAAGCTGTTAAGAAAATAGAAATGCTGAGCCCCTAAACCCATCAGAAAATGCAGTACAAAGCAGTATGGGGGTCAAGTAATTTAAAGCATTTTACTTTCAGTGGCTGATACGTGAAATTGAGACAGTCAATCTCTATTCTATTTATAACAACACATTCTTACCAATTAGGCCTGCCTACAGTACAGAAAAGAAGTTTAAACTGAGTCCAGTAACAACATTACTTTTTTTTAATGTCTTCATTAATCACTCCAAGCCAGACTCATGCCAAATTCAATGAGAATACACTAAGTGTAAAAAACATCAAAAGCAAAATATTGCACAATATTTCCAGAAAAAAAAGTGAATTGTCATGCTAATCCACGAGAAAAACTGATTACTTCCCCAAAATGGAAAATTAAGATATGCATCTTTGAAACGCATGTGTTCTCCAGGTTTTTCATTCTACACAGTACTTATTGAAAGAAGACTTGGTATGCTTTCCAACTCTCCAGTCCCAAATAGCTTTTTCTCACAGATCATTTTATTTTGAGATCAGAGGTCACAGATCATTAACAGTTCACAAATCACAGTCTCAGAACAAGTAATCTAGATAGAGAGGAAAAAAAAAATCTAGCCACTGAAGCAGGTGATAAGAATTCATTAGTGGCAAAATAAAGGGAAGCAATTTTTTACAGGAAATGGTACTTTAATTTATAGATAAGGAATTGCAACAAAGTAACTAAAACTGTTTATTGATACGGCACTATTAAAAAATGGTATTGATAGCGAAAAAAATTCTCATATTAAGAGGGATTAATTACTTCCTTGTGTCATTCACTGAAAGAGTAAGTATTGCAAATAGTTCACAAATATCTGTGATTCATTTGCAAGTTTCCTAGTACTTGCCCCCTTGGTCTTCGTAAACCAAACTGAAAAGCATGTTTTCAATTGAGACATTTAAATATAATTACAGTAAATCTAGTTTCACTTTATCATTAATATAGACACAATGCAACATGTCTGTATTGGTTACCTGTATTTTAAATGAACAGGTTGTGGTTTATTGTTTATTAATTCCCATAGAATGACACATTTTTTCATGGGAAATGTTGATACATAATAACTGTAATTTGTAATCTTAGCACCTAGAGGTTTAGCATAAACCTCTAACTAAACCTGGGTTTTTGGAAGATTTTTTAATTAATAATAATGAATTTTTAATTAAAACAGTAAAGAAAAGTGTAGCTGTGCCTTTGCATGCCCAAATATGTAGTTCTTTTCTTCACTCTGCAGTTCCCACATAAATTGTACGCTCATAGAAGCAGTGCCAACTTCTAGAAAGCATTCCTGAAAAATTAACCAGCTTGCCGTTTGCTAACAACAAAATTTGGCCATCTTGAAAAGGACAGAAAATACTTGTTTTATTTTTATTTTGTAGAGTAATCTAATGTTAAGAATATACTTGGACTTAGAAGGCTATAGACAACTTCTCCTTTTCAGTTAGGCTGGGGAAAAATAAATGTGCGTTCTCCTTTAGGTGCAGATTTTGTTTGGGATTTTTTAAATGTACTAGTTTATCTAACATAAACTGTAATTCTGGTATAATTTTTCTAAAATACTTTCTGTGAGAGCTACTTGATGCAGAGGACTGCTGCTGGAAGCAGCCACAAAGTGTTCAATAAGAAACTCAATTTGTAGAGTAGTATATATATTATTTGAAAGTGGAAACTGATGAAAATAAGTATCGATACTTTTAGAAAGAAAATCTGATTTCAGGTTGATGTGGATTTGACCTTCTGGAAGAGTACACAAATCATAAGTGGATTGAACTGCATCTTTTGTCCCTTTTGCCTATTGATTTTTCTCAGAACAAGAGGTCTTCTTCAGATGCGTCCTTATGTATCTCCTACACTCTTTTGCTCTGTGATTATAAACCTTATATTCCCAATACTCCTAACAATTTAGAGTCCAATTTACCTTTGTGAGAGATCAAACAATGTTTTCTATTGGACTTCACTGGCAGCAGAGGACCAGATAATACAAGTTAATTGGTAAGACACTACTTTCTGAAACAGAGTTCTTTTCAAATGTTTTATTCCATATTCAGATCCCAGTCTTCAGCTCTCAAAGTGGGAGAGGTTACATATTCTACGTTCTTTTCAGAAAAAAATTCTCAGCCCCTTTGAGTCATCCAAAATTTAACACTAAATGTCAACAAGTCAGTCTTGAATTTTTTTTGCAAAATGTGTTCTTGCTTTAGCTTTTTGGTCTGTGTTTAATTTCTCTGTAGTAAGGGCCATTTCCTCCTTGCTTGGGTAAATTGTTTGGGAAAAAATTAACGTGGCAAAGTATGGTGATGATAATACAAGCCCTTGCCAGAAATACAATTACAGTGGTTTTTAACAGTTTTTTTCTAATATACCTTTGATGAGTCCTCACCTCATAGTCCTCATCTTTCTCTTATCCATGTAGCTCCGAGTTTTAAGGGTTGATCTTTTCCCTGGCAGACTATATTCACCTGCGCTCAATGAGAGTTTTTCTGTGCTACTAACTGTACACGAGAACAGCTTACACCAGTAATTATCTAATGTTTCCTTGCCTGCCAGTAAAGATGGCAAGATGAATGAAGCAGACACATGAGTGTGAAATAATTCACTGGTGATTTAGGAGTGTTTTTTAAAGAGAAATTAAATTAGAAGTACTGACATGCTTTTTACTACTACTTTCACTATCTCATGATCATAAGTTGCACACTGCCAAGACCACTACACACAACATCAGAGCAGCTCTCAAAAGACTAATAAATATATTAAGAAATCTTTTTAAGTACCACAGTAGTAGATGTAACTAGAATGTATAACTAGTGATAGGCACATTCTCTTAATCTGCCTCTCAAACATACATGTATTTTCTTTCTCTACATTTCTTCCATTCAGAGCATGCAAATCCTTGCTCTTCATGGAAGTACAAGTATTCACTGAAAGCAAAGCTGTAAGAAAATGTAAATGCTTCCTTTTCCATTAAAAAGGAGAAGCTTGAGACATTTTCAGACTTGAAGGGTTTCAGCTACAGAGTCCCTAATATTCATGGATATTCACACTTCAGCAAGTCATAGACACTAGAGAACGTGCCACCATGCATCAACAGAGCTGAAGGAAGTGTATTTCCATATGAACATATGAATACAAAGATTCCTGACATTTAAGGGTAGAGAAATAATTTTCCAGTATAAAGTTCCATCATTCAGGCTAAAAAGCTACTTCAGGTGATTCTTAACACATGAACCAGTTGTTACAGGCTATCTAAGATTATAAGGACAAAACATAGGTCTGGAAAGAGACAGCAAACTAGTATCAGGCAGATACACATAGCACATTATTTGCTGTAAGAACAGCATATGAATTATGCTGAATATAGAATACAAAATATCAGTAGCACATAATGAATTTCTTGCTCTGGTTTTCTTACTAAAATAACCCTTTTGCAGACAAAATTTGCTATATTATTTTCACATGATCTTCCTTCAATAAAGGTAGAAGAATAAAGTGTCTCTCAAATAATGTTGAATGGTAATAATAACTATGCAGTAAGAATGGTAGTGCCAGTTGTTGGTGATGGAACCTGTCTCAAACCCTATCAGGCTAGTTTACTGCCTCAGACATTTCAGCTAATGTTGTCTCCAAACAGATGTTACTCTGAAGCCATTTCCTTTTTTGCAACAATGCCTTGCCACCTAAAGATTAGGCTGATATGACTCTAAAGCTCAAGGACACTGGTAATAGTATTTGAGATTATAAAGCAAAGATAAAAAACTAAAATCAGAATACAGACACAAGTTTTTAGATCTTACTTGGAAAAGATTTGCTCTAGTGTTACTCTTCGACTTCAATCTAAGTCTAAATGAAAGATCAAAATATAAACTCATAGTCATAAATAAGTTTTAGATTTTGGTCTTAATTACAGTAGCCACGAAAAAAAGTTACAAACAGAATTTGGAAGCAACATAAATGAACCATAGGCTAATCAATTTATAACAAACTTTAGTCCTCTACAAAGGCTTCAAATCCACCCTCAGTACACCCCTACTTTCTGAAATTTCTGAGACATGAGTAGTAGCTAAGAGTTAATACTGACAGATAATTGATAAATTAAAGAGATTATCCCCAAACTGTTTCAACTCTGATCCTTATGAAAGAGTGTGGCATGGTTATTAAAACAAAAGGAAATAGATATTAAAAGGAAGCTTGGGCAAGGTAAAAGTGTTCTCTATCCCAATTTTTATCTTTATCTATACAAGCAAGGTACAGTTCAAAACTGTATTGCTGATATCAATGTGAGATGCCCTTTCTGAGCTCTTTTTAACAGCAAGCAAGGCATGGTTTTAATGAATTCATTTTGAAGGATGAGTCTGTCAAACAGTTAAGTTCAGTAAGGTTTTCCAAAAAGGTCTTGAAAAGGTTTAAATGAATGGACTGACTGGAAAAGTGAATGTGCTGACTACTTTTTGTTTCATCCTCTTGTACTCAAGGCTGATCACTGTGTGCAGCCTGAATAATCCCTTCACTGAATAAGATATTACAGTATGAAGAACATATTGAACAATGCAGCCTGCTATTCAAGTGTTTTAATGAAGATCTAGTATTTTCCATAAAAGAGAGCTATCTCTTTAAGCTGATATGAGCTGATATATTATATAAAATATCAGTGAAACAAAAGGATCAAAAAAAAGAAACAATAGATCAAAAAATTCTATTATTCTTGTTTTTGGTTCACTTGCAACAGAACTAATACAAGAAAAGGTACATTGGAAAGCATTTTGGGGACCTAGATGTCTTAGTCTGGATTTTGATTTTTGAATGGAACTTCAAGTCATGGTGAGCTTTCTATAGCTACTTTAATACACAGATAAAATTCTTAATCTCATAAATGTATTTCATACAGTTCTTGTTATATTAACCAGAAAATTACCCTAGCAAAAGCATTGATCACCAACCTCAGTACCCAACTGTATCCACTAACTTTCTTAGAACATAGGACAAGCTCTGTAAGTGATGCAAAATATAAATCATAATATTGTCTTTCAGAGACACCTGTTGGAAGAACTTAAATTTTCAGGATTTATTGCTTGCCAGAAAGGAGAACTGGCCCTGAGTTTTTCACCATAATCTGCTAAATAAGGAAAAGTACGATCACTCACTGATGTTTTCAAGCCTCAAACTGCTTGACAGGATACCGTGCACTGAAGTAATACATTACAATGCTAAACCAAACAAGAACTTATCATGTGTCCAGAGAAGGGCTGTAAAGATGGTGAAGGGTCTCAAACATAAGTCCTACGAAGAGCGGCTGAGGATACAATGGTTGTTCAGTCTGGAGAAAAGAAGATTCTGGGGGTACCTTATTGTGCTCTAGAACTACCTGAAAGGAGGTTGTGGTGAGGTAGGGGTTGATCTCTTTTTCCAGGCAGCCAGCAACAGGACAAGAGGAAGTGGCCTCAAATTGCACCAGGGAAGGTTCAAGTTGTGTATCAGAAAAATTTCTTCACTGAAAGAGTGGTTAAGCATTGGAACAGGCTTTCCAGGGAAGTGGTGGAGTCACCATCCCTGGAAGTGTTCAAAAAAATGAGTGGACATGGCACTTTGTGGTATGGTTTAGTGGGCATGGTGGTATTTGGTAAAAAGTTAGATTTAATGACCTTGAAGATCTTTTTCAACCTTAATGATTCTAAGATTCTACAGTCACTGAATTTTGAAAACAAATAAGCAGAATTTTTAATCTTCTAACTCAAAATGCCAGTGGGCATTTTCTACGTGTGGCATAGTTCCTCTGTCAGTATTAAGAGAAGAATTACGGGAGGTAGTAATGTATGGCTTACCTCAAGCATATAGCGAAGGAACTAAGAAAATAAATTCAAATTACAGTTAGAATATGGTTTTGACTAAACCACTTGCTATACTGTTGCCCCATGGAAATGGTATTTTTATAGAAAACCATTAGTTTACCCTAACAGCTAAAAGAAACCACACAGAGTAACACAAAAAACTAGATGGTTGCCTTGGAAAATACTTTTGGCAATATCAGGTATTGCCAGCTTGAAACCATTTCAGGTAAGACTCTGGTGCAAACAGTTCCTGAAATCTTACGATGGAAGAGACTGCATAAAATATCCTACAAAGCTTCCTCCATTCATGACATTACATTTTGGAAGTTCTTTAATAGTTCAGAATAAATCATCTTTGCTGCAAAGTTTATTTCTTCTTCCTTAAACCCCACAGGCAGGGAAAATGGCTGATTACTATGACATTTTTTAGCAGCTTTTAACATGCTGGAAGACTACTGTGATTTCCTTGACTCTCTTATAATATGAAACAAATCAAAATATTTCTGACTATTTCTCCCACATCTAATCATTACTGTTCTCTTCTAGATTCTCTGTAATTTACCAACATCTTTTCACATGGGGCATTAATTCTGTATGTTCTCCACTTCAAATGTGTATGAGCTGAAATAACCAGACTTCCAGCCTATGCAGTGTGTAAAAGCAATTCCTTCACACAAAATTAACCCTACTTATAGTACGGCATTTCCATAGCTATTTTACTGGATGATATTAACAGTCTGAATTTTTAGCTGAGGCACCTTGGCACAGCACTTCCACTTGAAATGTGCCTAGAAGATGAACTCTAAGCTTTATTGGCTTAGATTCTTACATACATTAAGCATCTATGACTGACTGCATTTCAGTGAGAGCTGACCATGTTCCTGCCCTTGTGCCTCTGAGAATCCTTCCGTAATAAACAGCTATGGTAAAGTTTTACAATTCTGACATTACAACTGGTGACTCCACCTCATACAATGGTGTAGGAATTCTTGGACTGTGGCCATGGCATTCTGTCACAGTGAAAAAAAAATAACAGTACAAACCTACACATTTTTATTTTTATTTGGTAAATCTGGTGAACACATGGCGTACTTGATTTTGTGTTTTTCGGTTTTTTTCCCCCCAGTTCTCTCATTCATTCTTCACCTAACTCATGTCTTAGCATGCACCGAGCACTAAAGAAGTGAAACAAAATTCTGATAGTACATTATTGATACAGAAGGTATTGGTTTGCCATTAAAACTAGGGAATGAACAATGACAAAACTGCACATTTAATTCCTCTTCAGTAAAACAGTACAATTCAGTATGAAAAATGCCATCTGCAACATGTCTTATCTACTAATATCTGCTGAGTGATAAGTTAACTTACCACTTACAAGATAAAGACATGTATAATTTTTTCAGTTGCTACAAAGCATAGCTAAAATTTTTTTACATTTTCCTATGTTTAAATACATTTCACAACTTAAAAACCCTAGCACACTTTTACACACCTGTGCTGCCCAATAAGAAACATCAGTGAAAGCTTCCTGCAAAAATAAATTACAATTTGCCTAAATACAGTAGAATACAGGTGCACTTGGGACCATACTGATAATACTGTTAAATTAATTTTTAAGTGCACCTATGGCTGACTTCTCTACTCCTTAGAGTACAAGATATCTTATTGTCGCTTATTTTTGATGCAGTATTTTGACTGCACTTTTACTGGAGCAATACCTCCAGTATTACCCAAACATATTTAGAAGGAAAGATCTGAAATTTGCTGCAGAAGCTCTGCACAACAAATAGAGAACTAACTTCATCACAATCACATAAAGTCTGCTGCATTCCATTCATATAGACAGCAAACTGTGTTCTTAGTTTTCTGTGCTTATTACTTACTGCGGTGCACATACTCTTGCTTTGTCTTAGCTATGAAGCCAGATACATTAGATATCAGTGCCTAGTCTGCCATCAACAAATGAAGATTCATGAAAAATCTTGGCAACGTGCACATTTTGAGCAGAAAAATATAGTATTCTTCCCAGTCCTCCCTTAAATTTTTCTTTACCTTGGTTGCCAAAGTTTGTTTCAAAGCTTTTTTTACTAAAGAGTCCCAATGTACAATTACATTTTCCACTGTGTTTTCAATTTGTTGTGGGTTTTGTACTAGTTGAATTTGAATAAACCTTCCCTGATTTAATTTATTATATACTCCTTCAAAAACCTCAACCAAACTCAGTAAGCAAAACAAACCCCAAACAATTATTTTACTCCAGCTTCAAGACACATTTCTTCACCTACTTGATATCTCTATTGTCACCTATTTTCCGTTTTTCTTACACATGAAATAGTCCCTAAATCTATGAAAAATTAGCTGAAATACTCGGATGGGAGTGTTCTGATGCTTGACACTTGGAACAACAGGACCTCCTGTTTAGCATTTCAGCAATACCAGGAAAAGTCCATTTACCTTTTCTTGTGACAGTGCCATCTCTCCTGACTCTCTCAGGCATCAGTGACAAGTTGAGAGAAGTCCAGGGATTTTCAACTATCTTTTGGTCTTCTTATGGAATAAATACAGGACCCGTGCAATTAGTCCCATGTGTATCAATAACAGGGAACAAAATCTGAGACAGGATACCTGACTTTTCTGCTGGGCTTTTTTTGTTCTACCCCTTCCCAACGAAGAATCGGGATTCAAGATGATTTAACCTTGACAAACCAAGATGATTATTCTATGCTTATGGTTTTTTAGATATTTTTTGCTTATAATTTTGATGATGATATCTACATCATGACAGTCAAACAGGTGTTTGGACAAGGCTAACAGATTGCCACAAATGTAGTTTCCTCATGTATTCTCTTAGTCATCAGCAAATTTTAATGAAGCTGATAGTGTCTCTATGAAAACTAAAGCCTTCCTCACCAGTAAAAAAGTTCAGAATCTGGCTCATATTTGAATACTTGATATTGACATTATACTGCCATTTACCTGCTAATATTTGAATACTTGATAGTGTCATTATACTGTCATTTAGCTCTGACCTGATTGGGTTTTTTTGTCAAAAGATTTTAAACCGAGAAACTGAGGTCCCAATATAGAAAATATTGTAATGAGGTTAAGGAGGGAAATAAGTATTATCTACCAGTTCCAAGACGACATAGCAAATGTATTCCAAATACAGAATTACAAAGCAAAGAAGGAAAGGATTGAATCCTCTTGCAAATGGACAATCTACAACACTATCCTATCCTGAAAAAGGAGGCAGGACTAAATGTTTCCTGTTGGAGGCCATGTTATCTTTTGCTATAAAGAGAGATTTTTCATCTGATCACTCATAAAATTCACTCCAGCACATGAGTACTCAGAACATTCAATCAGTTGAGAGGAACAAGAAAAACCCCCAAACAACACCAACAACAAAAAAATCTAGTCTGCACTGCTTGGGGTAGAAGACAAGAAAGAGAAGTGGGAAAGAGAGGTATCACACATTAAAGCTTTACATGTTTCACATATTTCCTAAATATAACACACAACTCCTTTTTTTTAAATCTCTAATTTACAACCTTCAAAATTGTTCTTTTATTTCACTAAGATTAAACTTGTATCTGTGACAAAAATGCTACTAACCCTGTTTCATGCACTGCCAGTGTGTATAATCCTTTTTGATACAAATTATTTTCATGGTAGCTGAATGATGAGACTGAATTTCTTTCCGCAGTCTGGTTTAGGTCAAGGGAAACTCAGGTGATGACATTTAATATGAAATCGACTAAGTGTGAAAGGTTAGAAGTGAAAGATACTCTTTTTTTTCCCTGCAGCTTCCTTATAGGCAAACAAATGAATAATGAATTCACTGTAATATCTTCATTTGATCTACTCAGCTGTAAAATATGAACATTTTCAAATCTGCAGTCACTCAGACATCTAACACATAATGAACCAACTTTGTTTCTGCAGATGCAATTAAAATCCTCATCTTTATCTATGCAGTCCAGGTTAAAAAGGCTGATACCAGGCTGCAGGACTACATAATGAAAAAAAGCTAGCTAAACAGAAATGACGACATGGAGCTGGAAAGCAGAAAGTCCCAGGGAGAAACAATCTTGCCTTGCAGCAGGAATAATGATCAGGCTGCCAAGACACAAAAGCAATCAAAACAGAATCAAAGGAAAAAGAGAAACAAAATTAGCAAAGCTCTTCATCCCTAATGATATGTAACAGTGCTTATATTTCATGTTTGAAATCTCACTTGTTTTTCTGCTACAAGAATATGCTATATAAAAATGATAGCATGAGAAAAAATAGCAATAAAATGTCATCACTGGGTTTTCTTCCTACACAGGGATTCCCACTGCTGTCTCACCATCAATACCATTAATTACATTACGTGCAGCTACTGTATTAGAAGAGGTAACTGGTATGCCACATTCACAGAGCTGCAGACTCTGAGATTGGGAGCTGAATTACGTACTGGATATCTGGTATGCAATGCTCTGCATTGAATGCATCAAATTCAACCTATGAACACAGAAGGCGCTAGATTATGCACAAAAAAATACACAAACATAAGCACTGAATGCATGAGCAATCCATTGACTAGAATGTCTAGTTTCTCATTCCACTTAGGGAACATATTGCTTCTGAATGCTAATCACTTCTGGAGGTGATTACTATTCTGATCAGTGTTTTTTTAGGGTGCAGCCAACAAAGGCTAGAGTTAGCTTAAAACTCTGTTAGGAAATTATTGGAGAGAATGAGAAGAATTTCATTTAGTTACATTAAAACATCTTTCTAGACAGTGGCTGCCTGTGGCCTGCAGTATTAAGACAAACTCTCAAGTAGTTAAATATACCTTTTGCAACGGGCTGCTTACTTGTATCAGATTTTTCTTTGGTCTGGTGTCCTTTAACAGCAACTTTAAAGAATTAGTTAGTGAAGAAATGGGCAACATTTCATTTTCTCAATTCCAAACAGGCAGTGCGTGGACTAGACAAGGCCTGTAGACCCAAGATAAAATTAAAAATTCTGCTAAAATTACCCTCTGCTATGTACTAATTGCCATAAGGTATGTAAAGGCAATGGTGTTAATGTGGGTTGAAGTTACATGTGGGAAGTGATTCTATAATTAGAATGCTATACATTGCTTGAACTGCATAAAGCCTACTCTACTTTTAGAAATGATGGAAAGGGTAAAAGAATAAATATATATGTGTTTTGGTAAGCCTCCAGAAGGGAATGACTGCTGCCAAGAGGTTCAAGTTATGTAATCATTGCAATTATAGGTATCCAAGCATACAAAAAAGACATCAATGCCAACACAGTATAGCATTAGGCTTTATGGTGCACTCCACCCTCTTCCAAGCTTACACATGCTAAAAGATTTTCATTTTGAAATGGAGCTCATCCACAAACTACTGAAATATCAACTATTATCTAGTTACCTCCGTAAGATGCTTTTACTGATTTAAAACCTTTCTGGATGATAAATCTTCTATCCTCCACCCTAATCTCTTTATTACTGAACTGTTCTTGATCCTCTGTATTTATGGCACTTTGTAACTCATTGCACAGAGCCTTCAATACCTTAGCTTTTCCCACCTTCCACCGGCAGTTCTACAGCCTGCTTCCCACCTGCAGCTTCCTACCCCTTCACAGAGGCTTCCAGAACAGTGTACCTCAGAATGCTTGTGGCAGTGTTTTTCCTGTTTGTTATTCATCTCCTGGATTTGAAAACCCACCGACTGTTGTTATAGCAGGGTCCCAAGGGAAGTGATTACCACTGATGTTAGAATCACCCTTCTTTCTCCCCCTTTCTGATTTCTACATTTTGTTGAAGTTTCTGGCTAACGATATAGGACTCATAAACGTGTTTGTAGAAAGTTCAGCAATGAACCAGCTGTGTAGCACTCTCCCTAGCCAATGTGTGCACCCAGCAATGGTAATAGCAGCACAAGCACGAACAACCCATGAAGACTGCAAGTACATCTTGACACAAAATACAGTTACTGTGGAAAAAGTTGGATGGAGGAACACCACTGAGGGCAAAATACCCGTTTGTCTTCCTGATTGGCTGCTGAGGATGAGTTTTCCCATTTCTTTTTCTCCCCATCTTTCTCTTCTTCTTCTCTTTTGTTTTTTTCCCTTTTACTCTTTCCTCTCCAATAACATCCACTCTTAGAACTGATAAATGCCACCAAATATGGACCCAGTAGTAAATATTCATGAAACATACCATGGTCTGTTACTACTCTCTCTATCATTTTTTTAATCTCACAACAAAAACTAATTACTATTTTTCATTTCCCTTTACATATAGCACATATTTTATTATAACTCTTCTAATAATAGAATCTATGGTTCTATTATTTGAATAGTATCCTTATGCTATTATCAGAACAATATCCTTATGTTTTAGTGCTTTACTTTCCTAATTTTACTTTGGTCTGCAAAATTGAATTTGAAATACCACAAGTAATTTTGTACTCTTTTATTGCATATGTTGTTATAGTTTTCCTAGCTACCAGCATGTGCTCAAAAAAGAAAATGTTTCTCAACAAATCCAAATCCTCACTGATGTTAAATAATACTGAATCTATACCATTTAAATTTGAGAACTGAATGCTATTGACATACTTCCTCATAACAGGATGGTACAATTATATTCTATTACTACAGAGGAAATAACTCTTTTGGTCACCTCCTAAGATTTCCAACATGATTAAAACAGAAAATGACCCAACAAAGTCACTGTGATCAAAAAATTAAAATTTTTCCATAGTATAAAAAAATACTGAATAAGTGGCATCACTTGGCAGTTTCATAGTGAAAGCAAGATTTCCTACAGGTAAGTGATTTTCATAGTATAGACACTTTTGACTCATGGTAACCTAAAAAAAAAAAAATCAGTTTTTACACATATAAAGAAGGCAGGCAAACTTACATGAAGGAAACAAAAAACTTACATTAGTAGTAACTCAGGTACAGTATTATTAACCTTGCTTAAGCTTTCCTTACCCTGGACCTCTCCTCTAGTTTTGTCATCATGACGACAGTTGCACCTCGTTGTTCCCACATCATTCTCCAGAAGTCACCAAAGGTTTCTGGCAGTGCCCCCTGCGTTGCTATATAAGCATTCTGCTTCCTGTATCCATCTATGTAGTTGGCATTGATATAGTCGCTGCCCGGTATGCCTGCAAAGAGAGGAGAATGAAAATACAGGGAAGAACTTCCGTGCTGTCCTATTGTACAAGGGCTGAAAAATCCTGTGACACAGCTGATTTGGTGACTCTTGCCTGGCTGTGTGCCATGTAGCACTTGGGTACTTACAAGTGAGTGTATGCCATTTGTGGAGTCAAGATGCATGGTGGTCTCTCTGAGAATAACTATTCTTTTGACACAGGAGACTTTGTTTGATAAGAAGTATAAAAAAAGCTGGAAAATCTGTATCAGGTGGAGAGACCTGGGGGTCAACACAGCAGCATTTAAAAGCTGGTCTGATGCTGCCTGCAGACACCCAACAGTATGGCAGTCTCTATCTGGGACAGACAGGGAAGATTCTTGAGCAGACACCCTGGATAGTCTCCTTAAACATTCTTGTTGAGGTCATTGCATTTCCTTTAAATACAGGAGGAAAAAAAAATATTTTCAAGACTATTAATATCACTGCTATACTCATTTTTTCCCATTAAATGGGAAAATAATTATTGTAACAAAACACATTATGTAAGTCTCACATTTAAGAAACAGTGAAATTTGCTATATGGTGTATGCATGAAATAAAGACCTCTGCAAGACTGAGTAAGAACACAAAGCATGAAAAAAAGGTGGGATCCAAGACTTGTGCGCACATGGGACCTACACCATTATTTGCTCGAGGCTTGGGTGTTTGGGACAAGACTTACACAGGGACTTTGGCTGTGTCTACCAGACACCTGTCCATTCTTTGAGCCACACAGGAAGCAGGCCAGTTCCTAACTGCAATCTATTTAACTCAGGGTATGCAGTAGGAAGCCTGTACTGAGAGTGAGAACATGCTGCCTACCAAGGTCAAGGAGGTGTATTAGCTGTAGCGAGGGTCGCATTTCTAGTCTGCACTAATAAGGCAGCCACGCTAATGGAAATGGTAAAAATGGACTTAAAATTCTCAGACCACTGCTGAATTCAGCAGTGCAGTGCCCAGCTTTCAACTCAGACTATGTGCATGTTGAAAGATAAAGCGTGGAGGGATCAGTTTTTATGTCACTGCTGGTTTTTTAACTGATGACTAGAGAAAGAAAAGATACTCATGTGAGATCTCAGTGTTGGCTGAATGGCAAAGCGGTGTTAATTAGCTGAATATAGATCTCTGCATCTTAGTAAGTTTTGTTAAAGTAATTGACAGAAGTTCCTTCTTTGAGCAGAAATTATTGATTTATATTTATGCAGCCAATCTGCCATGCACAAGTCTAAAACACAAGAAATGGTGCAGGTTCCACAAACTCTTTCAAAAGAGAGTCAAGGTGGTAATACCAGCTCCAGATTTATTCTAAAATTATGACTGTTTTCATGCCACAAAGCAACAAAATTGCGTTTCTTTGGCTGTGAAACAGAAAAAAATTGTAAATAAATATTTCCCAAGCTTTCTGTCAGAAACCAAATCTTGAAATCTATTCTGATGCGTTATCTCCTGCTGGTGATCCCAAACCAGGAATTACGGGAGCTGCACATTCCTGTCTTTCCTGACTGTAAGTGGCACACATCTGAAAATGTCTCCCAAAATAATTTGAATGGAAATTAGCAGTACCTTTTTAAAAGTGACTGTTCATTTTTAGCTACAATTTTAATAAGTTTCAACACTCATTCTGGGTAAGCTTAATGTTTCATTCCACCACTTACTTAGCAGTGAACGAACCCACAGACTACATGTCACAGTAAGTAAAATCCAATATAATCTGTAAATAATTCAGATTATGGGTTACTGCAGCTGTACTCTAGCGAAAATTTTTGCCTTCATGCCTGATGAAGTTCCATATATGTTCTCGTTATATATTCAAAAAATATTTAAAGTAAAATTTTAATTTGATTTTACTTTTTGTACAAAATTAGAAGAAAAACCTGACAAAGTATTTCAGAGATAGAAAGACCTTGTAACTTCAGGGTTACAAGAGAGGCAGAAAATGGCACTCCTCAGGCAAGATGCATGAATGGACATAGGAAGACTGTCTGACTGATTTGACCTGATTGAAAGTCTCTTCCAGGAGAAAAACAGAACAAAATAAAAAACTTGTTAACCTTCATAGTCTATAGCCGAAAAACATGATTTCCCTCCATGAAAGGTAGCAATTGGAGTTCAAAAGCATCTGCTCTTGTAGACCTGAATCAGTTTTACGTGACACTTCTTATTGCGGATATTGGAATTAATGATATAGAAAATACAACTGCTAGGCACAATGCTGTATTTTCTTCCTTTATCAAGATAATAAAACCTTTTTTTTCACAAAACCGATGAGAAAGAAGAATGAAGCTAACAGGAGAAATCTACACCAACTGGGTATTATTACCAAAGGAACTGAGAAAGCTGGAAGGAAATGTTTTCTGCATAAATTAGAATTATATTATTATGCCTGCTATCATACTTTGAAGACCATATTATAAATAAAAGCCTGAGGAAAAAATGAAAAACAACACTTTGTAAAGTGGTTAAATGATCTTCTGGGAAAGCTGTCCTCTGGAACTGATACTGCACAAACTCAGTGTGAAAATTAAGCATGAGAACTATTGCAAGCTGTTCCCCAAAGAATGACAGTTCCAAATTTTAGCAACCAATCCTAGTACCTGATATAAAAAAATTCAGAATGCCTAAATTGTAAATACTTTTTCTACTTACTGATTTGTATTAAATTTATTGATAAATCATATTAAAACATCTGACTTCTAAATTAAATAAATACTAATTCTTTAAATTAGAATGAAGAAAAGCTTCCAGATTATACCTTCCTTGATCTAAGATTCAAGTAAGAAAGAAATAAGATTAACAATTACTGATAATTGCAAAGAGGATTTCTTCAAATCTAGGTTAAAGTAGAAACTTTCACTCTGTTTCTCCACTTGATTTCCATAAAGTAGATTCTGTTATGTCCTTTAGCTAGAAAAATTATTTTACAAGGAAAGTTAGCTTCATGGCAGAAAACAAGGATATACTTGGGACATGGACATGAAAATCCATTTACCACAGGCCCTGAGCAGCTATTCATGAACTAACCAACAAAGTTTTGAAAAAAAACAAACAAACAAAAACGTGCTGCTCCAACACTTGCACTGAGATTTTCATCAAGGGTTTATCTCTAGCAGAATACAGTACTCAATAGGGATCTGCTGAGATCAAGAGAACAACTTGATTCAGAATGCTCAGCTCCATTGTCTCTCTCACAGACAGTATCCATTAGGTATATTCTTTGTTCTCCATCCATTCTCATAGTCCCTTTAAGTATCATACCCATTTCTCACAGAGTCTCTTTTCATCACTGTTTTCATGCATGACCTCAGTTTCACATCCTGCTCCAAAATCCTTAAAGCCCTCTAGGGAAGGTGTCTTATGATAAGAGGACTAATGAATTGTGTGCAGTTCAAAAACAACAAATACAAAACCTGAATATCTGTAAATATCTACAATGACGAAGCATAAAAATTTATCAAAGACAAGTAATTCTAATTATTAAAATGTCCCTTTCTGCAATGACTTTTCTGGCCATAACCTCATTCTGAGCTGAGAAAACTGAACAATTTTCTGTCAAGTCTAATAGTGCAAAAACAATCAAATGACAACCAGTCTGACTGCAGTACAATGAAATCCTGCAAACTTTTGTTAGCTGCCATAGCTTGAAGGCAACATATCCACAAGCACAGAAGCAATTGCCATCATTACTTAAATTTGGGTTTCATATTTAAGAGAGGTCAGTTGTTCTATAAAAGCATGGGTCAAGAAGGGGACAAAGCAAGCAAATTCTGCCTTCAGTAATACTGATATGAACCTTACCTAAATCTATTGGCATCAGTGGGTACATTTAGGATGGCACACCTGAAGTGTAAATTTAGGGTAATCCATGCAGTATAACCCAACTTTTACAAGTTGAAAGCAGAGACACAGTTTCTGCACAAAAGTCAGATAAAGACCAAGCTCCTGACCCATGATTCTACTGCAACTATTTTCTAGTAGCATTTTCAACTATGGTGATGAATGACCAGAGTCTGCAATCTCTTTATTTAGCCAGATGGGAGTTGAGCACAATGGGGGAAGAATCAGATAAATAGTTCAGCAAAAAAGACAATCCATTTTCAAATATCTCAAAAGAACAAAGAAGTTTAGTTTTTACATAGTAAGAGTGAATGAGCCATGAAATAAAATTAGCCAATGTCACAATTAAAGTACCAAAGATTAAAAATCCCATGAAGTGTATTGCTCTCAATTTATGCTGAGAACTCATGAGCAGAGATGACAGTACAGCTTACTGCAACATAGACTCAGATCCACAAGGCTAATAATGTAGACCTTAGGAATGATTCACTTGGCTTCCTGAAGAGAGTTATAATCTTGAATAACTTTAATAAGACTTCACGTTTTATTCACAAACTGAAATGAAATAATGAAATTATTTCAAGTCTTTACAAAGGCTCAGTACTGAACAGCCTTTCTATTTGCAACAAATTAAACTACAAAGCTTTGTTTCTGTGCTGCTTCCCTACAACATATGCTTTTAGTCATAAATAGTGTGAAGTAATAGGATTAAATTCCATCATGCTTGTAAACAAGTTGGAAAAATACCATGATGAACTCAAGTGCTGATGAAGTTCTACTATTGGTTGAAATCAATGTCTGGTGTTTTGAACAATGTCAGAGCAAAAACCACAGGCTGGTTGTGCATGTGTGAACAAAACAGTGTGAAAAATCTAATTTACGTAAGAGGTATGCACCAGGTTAACCATAAAAGGATGCAGATCAGGCGCCTCACTATCCTCTCTTTTTCATCTGTCTCTCTTTTGCTTTCTTCGTTGCACAACTCCTGCTCTGCACCATCCACACGGCAGGAACAACGTGGAATCTAAGGACTGGTGATATTCTTTGTTCTCTCTCTCTCTTGCTTTGTCTGATCAAAGCACATCTGTCCTATTCTATCCCATACTCCATACTGAACTTTATTGCAGGAGTGAGGAGATTGTAGACGTGTGTTGTGGCTTGTGAGACAGCACCTTTGTATAATGGTGTATTGTAGCTTGCTAGCCAGCACCTTTGAGGAGTTTATTTCAGGAGCTGAGAACTGTTTGAATGTACTGTACAAAATTAAGGGCTTGTTAGCCACCACTCTTGTGGAAGCAGATTGTAAGAATGTAAAGGCTTGTTAGACAATACTTTTTGAGTCTAAACAATGGTCTGATTCCTGGAGTTAAGGCAAGTCTACAATAAAAGCATAAGAGCCCTGACTCATGGTCTGGTGTTTTTGTTCAGCCCTATGAGAACTTACCACAACAATGTACCCCCTGCCATGGGCTGTGACATCTCCGGCTGGTGATGCTGTGCCTGATGCTCCCCAGGACACGGGTGGCCCTCCTGGCTGCAGGGCACTGCTGACTCATGTTCAGTTTGCTGCCCCAGGTCCCTTTCTGCTCTCCAGCATCTCATTCCCCAACCTGTTTGTACTTCCAGGGTTGCCCTGTCCCAGGTTGCCTGTCCCTGTCACTTTCTCTTGTCGAACTTCATGCGGTTGTTGATTGCCCAGCCCTCTGATTTGTGGAGGAATCTCTGCAGGGCCTTCCTGCCTTCAAGGGATTCAACAGCTTCCTCAATTTTGTATCATTTGCAAACATGGTTAGTATCCCCTCCAGTCCTGCATCCAAGTGATTTATGAAGATGTTGAAGAGCACCAGCCCTAAGGAGGAGCCCTATGGAACCCCACTAGTGACATGTCACCAGTCTGACGTCATCCCATTTACTGCAACCATTTGTGCCTGACCAGTGAACCAGATGCTCAGCCATTGCATGCTGTGTGCTGGACATTTTTTCCAGAAGCATATACCATGAGAGAAGGTATCAAAAGCTTTGCTGAAATCCAAAAAAAATTACATCAACTGGCACTCCGTGATCAGCTTGATCAATGAACAGGTGCTAGGTGCCAGTAACAAATGTTTATGTGGATGTTTTTATTACGTAAAATCTATATAATTAAGGAAATCATCAAATTTAAATGGTTTAAGCACAGATCTATACTTTAAGAACTCACTGAAATATGAAGCAGCACAAGACCAATGAAGGTACTCTAGTAATATTTGTAAAATGAGGCTTTTTACAAAGACTCAGGAAAATGTATTACATATCATCCTAACAAAGGTAAGAAGGAAAAAGAAATGTCAGGAAAAGAAAACCTACAGATAGCTGAACTGTGAATAGACTGTTAAGAGGACTAGGAGAGTCTGGTGAAGAGGGAAAAGATGAATGATATGGAGTCTCAAAGACAACTGTTGAATTATAGAGAATTATGGAAAGAAAGCAATGACAAAAAGGGATAGACCAAAAGATGGAGAATTAGGCACGATAAAGAATAGGATTGTTTACAGGACACAGTAGAAGTATTTGAAAGGAAAAGGAAAAGGTGAGAAAAATGAAATGTAGGTAGGCAAACTAGGAACTAAGAGTGTAGAAGATCTGCAGGCAAGATGAGAAACTTAGAAGATCAGCAGGTGAGAAGAGAAACTTGGAAGGTGACCAGCAGAAAAACGTGTGAAAAAGGAGGAGCTCCTTTAGGAAAAAGAAAGGAAACGCGAGTTTGTTTTGTTTTGGTCTAAAAGCTGTCTAGTCTTGAGAAGTATAGAATGAAAATACACAGATTGTTCTGTGCAGGTTCTCAGAGGCATAGATAAGAGCATTGCACCAGGACACTATCCACAATACATGGAAGTATGTGCAGATAGCAGCATGGTGCACAACACTACAAAGCAGATACTGAAATCTAACATGACCTCATCATACTGTGATTACTTCAGAGCTGTCTGAAGCTGTGTTTAGTGATCTCTTTAACTCCTAAACACTGATTAATGTTGCTGTCCTATAGCATAGCAACATACCCCTTGCATGTCAATCACAGAAGTTTCAAGTCCTCTAACAGGTCAGCATGATTTGAAATACCCTCTAGCTGTCTTGTTACTTGTTGGTTTGTTATTGTTCCTCCCCTGAGAGGTCTTTATTGGTTTACTATCATGTACCTTCTTTCATGATTGGTTCATTCTGTTATCTCTACCTGATGATGTAACACTTTAAAACTCTCTGCGAGAGAACAAACGGGGTCTCTCTGCTTTAGCTCCCCTTCAAGCTAACTGGCCCCTGCCCTCTCAAGGGCAGGAGAAAATAAACTTGGAATGCAGCTGACAGAGTTTCCACTCTTTTCTCCGTACCTTCCGCTGCTGGCTACAGCATGCCTACATGCTGTGAGGAGGCGTTGGGCTGCACTGGTAAACTGAGGCACGCAAACCTCAGTTACCATCTTCCCGTCGCTAGCTCACGCGGGCTCGGACCCCGTTAACCTGCAAGCCAGGCTGGGAACAGCCTGGCCGGCAGAGATTTTAACAGATTAACACAGCAGTTAACAATCAAAGGAATCTTTTCTTGAACAGAAATTTAGACTCTGAATGATGCACTAAAAGGGATGATGACTGCCTCTACTAATACGAAGTGAAACGATATCTGGTTTGATACTTCCTGCAAAACCCAGTTTCAATAAGAGTATGCACAGTAAGCAGGTACCAAACCTTCATTAGTCAGTCAAGAACAAAGCCACTGGATGTTTTCTTGAAGTTTTCCCCAATGGGAAGTACGGCTACATAAACAGGAAAGATTGTTCTGAGCAGATGTCAAGGGTATCAAGAATGGCAGTATCAGTAGACTCATACACCTACAGCTTGCCTCAGCATTGTTGTTGAGACAGCCACCCTGAAGTCTACTCTATGAAATCTACTTCACAGGGGCTCTAACATCACGAAATCTACTTCACTGATCTTTGTGTATCCCGCTACTCAACACCGAAATACCTTTGTCGTTTTTAAGGCACTCCAAGCTTGTAGGGTGAGGGGCCATATAATTACTCTAAGTGTATGTTATGTTAGCAGAAGGCAACATAAATGAAATGTGGGAGAGTGCAAATAATTTGCATAGGTCATGACTCTTCAGTAGTTATATTGCTCCAAACAACTTCTAAATCTAACAATGATAGTCTGCATACTCAAAGCCAATTTCCTGGCAAATGGCCATCAGACAAATAAGAATATTAGCAGCTTCTTGCCTTTTTTTTCTTGACCATTTGTATTACAGTCAGAGCTTTCTAGTGTTAACAGCATTTTAAAGTCACTGAATCTCCCACAAAAAAAATTACCCTGCTGAAATATGATAGCTTTTTTTCTTTTAATAACTGGCATTATGTAAATACATGCACATATAGAAGACTTTTAGTCATGGATATCTTCTAAAAGAATTGGCAAGACTTTTTAAAATGCAGAATGTTTATCCATTCCCTCCCCACCCCCCAATTTTTATTTACTTCTTAGAGGTTGAAGAACACAGATCTCGCTGTTTTAACTCGATCTATTTCTCTTTTAATCAGTAGATTCTCCCTTAAATCCATTTAGATGCATATAACAAACTTCATCACATTCTAACATTCTGTCATTGTACTTTAAAATTCCAAGTGTCCATCTCAGAAATAGCCAAAGACAGCACAATATGAGCTGATTTCAAGACTTCAATCAGATTTCAAGAACATGGGAACAAAATTTTGCAAAGTAAAATTTTCTTTCAGGAGGGAAACCAAATTACCACATCCAACCTGAGGTTTCCCTCCAAAGGGACATCAAAAGTAATAAAATTTAAACAGTGATAAGAAAAGATTTCCTGTGAAATTATGTTGTGGAACTCCATGCTGTATGTAATTACAGAGGTCAAGAACTTAGTGGGGATTCAAAAACAGGTTTGAACAGGAGTTACGAAAGGTACCAAAATAAACACCTTGAAAGTGTTAGCAAACCTTGTGTTTCAGGGCTAATGCAATTTTTAACAATTTGATATTATCAATAGTGGGAAAGAAGTAATTTCAAATCTCTGCAAATTGCTTCTTGATACTTTCTAGTAATCACTTTGAATAGGCTAGAGAGTTGTGCAACTGCACAAAACTGGCCTTGTGTCTCACTCTAAAGTACAAATTACAATATTCTGTATTTCTGCAACACTGTTAAGAGGCCAAATATTCATCAGTGTAGGATTACAGTTTGGCAGATGCTCAGTCTTCTTTTCATATATATTTGCTCTTAAACAGTAAGCAACTGCCTAGGTGTAAAATGAAGCTCTTCTCATCAGAAGGGGCATAGTTATTATTCAAACCTCACTAATAGTATTAGTTTTCTTGTGGCCACCAAAGAAATGCAGATGAGGCCTGCACGTAAAATCTAACCAAATATTCTCCAAATAGATATAACAAAATATAATGTAGTCCAAATTTAGGTCCTGATTAAGTTGTATAGTAACATAGGTAAAGGAGAATGTATTTTAAAGAAATATTCCAAGTATTGATTTCCCTGGTAACACGAAAAGAAACACAGCTGTCAACTGAATAAAGTGCTGGCCAGACTGTGTATTTTCATATCTGAAATATCTACTTAAAACCTGAAAGAGCAGTATTTATTACTAAATGCTGAGACCAATGTATTAATCTTACGAATGTACACACACAAAATTTCAGCAAAACAATCACGCAAAATCCCAGGAATAAAAATTTTTAAGACGATAGTTATATATTAAATTATTTCTGTTTTCAAGACTAGATATAATTTTATAAAAAGGCATTTACTATTTGATGTACTCAACATATGCTTTTTTCACCATAATCTAAAGACTTGGAAAATACTTAAAATCATGCAAATCAAATGGGTCAAAATCCCATTTGTGGTTTTACATCTAATACTAATATTACAAAAGGTTATAATATTTTTTCTCTGTTTAGAGTCAATGACTGTCAAAGATTTTGAAATTTTAGCCTCATCGTGGTATTTCTTACATAAAAAGGGGAATCAAACATGACAGTTTAACTGTATTTTGTCCCTTCTCCTTAAAATACTCAATCTTTTCCAGGTTCAATGTAAATTCTTTTCCGTATTTTTACTATCTCTTATTTAAAAGCATAGTCCAATGTACTGTGTAATTTCATACTTTCAATTACTTTAACTAACATTTTCTGTTTTGCCTCTTAAATTTTCTTCCCATTCTCTGAATATGTTCATTTTTTTTAAGGGAACCAAATTTCATGGGTCATTTACATAAAGAGGAAAATGTCCAGTTGTCTATCATATAAATTAATAAATAAATTTGTTTGCATGTAATTTTTTTGCTCCCCTTCTCTCCCCCTTCACACAACTCTTTTTCCAAACAAAATTGCAGGAAGAACTTGAGTCTTCTTTTTGTCAGCTAAGACTTATTTCTGAGTTAAGCATTTTGTTCTGAAGAATTTTATGAAACATTCAGAAAGGCTGACCAGTTTCTATTCCTGACCTATCCAGACCATGTACTTCAACCTCTTGTCTGGACCAGTGAGACAGAAAAGGATATATTTATTAGTTACATCACATATACTGCTATCAGAATACCCTCTCTTCTGTGTTGAGACAGGTAATTCTACCAGGTAGTGACAGATTTCCATACAGCTATATTCTTTTACAAGGCAATAAGAAAAATTTTAAGTGATGTTGCAAAAAAATCCTGTCAGAACTGCTATATGAGCCTCAGAGGTGTAACAAACATAAGCAGATTATCTTATGAAAATTCTTCAAGGTAATCATTAAAATTTGCTAATACATTTGAGAAGCTCTTATCTGTGTTATCAAAGCCTATGGTAGGCAGCTGCAATAAATGAGGAAAGATCTAAACTTCAGTCAGTGGGGTTGCCTTTTTTTTACCAAAGAGCTAATATTTAAGTGGATTACACTTATAAATCCAGTGTCTTTAGGTCTGGAGTAGCCACAGATAAGCAGCTGTTTATAACCGTAAATTGAAACACCTTGCAGTTTAACTTGTAGCATGTTATGACTGAAATAATTACAACCTTGAATACAGATCCCTCTATCTTATGTATTATACGTAAGTCCTGTCAGAGTTCACTAAAGACAGATCTTATTTTCATTTAAATTGTGTCACTTAAATATATAATTTGTTTGATTATGGTCACCAGTAATACCTCACTGTCAACAACATAGAATAAACTGAAAATCTGTCTTCAACCCAGGAAGCAGGTTAATGGTAAGGTAGAATTGGAAAAAATAAAAAAGTCCTCCAAGTGAAAAACAGTGCATCCTGGTGCTTGGTAAAACAGACACAATACCTAGGGCTGACTACCTGTAACAGTTTGCTTCAGATAAAACTCTAAAGTGTTTAAGATTTTGGAAAGCTTTTTAACTGAGAAAGATAAAATGAAAAGTTCTCACTACATCCCACTGTCAATCTTTAGTCAGTGAGACACTCCCAACAATGTCTATATGTGGGCATTTGTTTAAAAACTCTAGTTTAACATTTAGATTGGAAATTTTAAAAAAGTTTTAGGAGAGAGTTTTTAAAATTTTCACAGAGAACATGAAGTTGAACTGATTTTTTTTTCCCACATTAAGGTCTTGAAAAGTAAAACTGAACGAGCAGATATCTTGATAATTTCACTGATCAACAAACCCCTCAATTCATGTGTTTGTTTACTGCTACATTTGGTTCATAGTGTTAGTATAAGTAAACAGCAATATTAATTAACTTTAGATAACTCACTGGCGTACCCACAGGGACTTAATGCATTCAGCGTTACACATGAAACTACATTTTAGTGCAACTTCATAATACATTACTGACAACATGTAGCAGAGATGGACTTCATTACAGGAATTTACTGGAAGTACTTTAATTAACACTTCTTTATATCATTATATAAATATACTGATTAGTAAAATTATCCTAGATTTTAGGAGTTAATTAATTTAATTTTAAAGGTCTCCTTACCTTCTATTGCTGAGAGTAGAACACGAGAATGGTCATATGCAATTACATTCGCATATCTGTTCTTTGGTTTGTTTACTTCCAGGTTAGAGTGCTCCCATGTGAACTGCTGACCAGGATCAATAGACTTCAAAAGACAAAGACAAAAAAAGGAAAGGAAGTTTTCAGCTAGGGAGTACATAATTTTTTTATTTATGATAACTACAAACGAAATTCCAATAGTTTACTCTGGAAATAATCAGCTTTTGAAAGAAAATTATTACTTTAGGACACACTGTAACATATTATTTCATATTATATTAACCATTTTGTATTTACGCATCTGAAATTTCCATGAGGAATTTAAACCGTAAGTTTTTTAAAGTTTCTTTCTTCAGAGAAAGCAAGCTATCTATCTTTTTGTCTTTTCTCTCATTTTGGCAAGTGAGCGGTTCTAGCTTAACAGAGAATTAATAAATACCAGAAATCTCAAAAACACGGGGATGAAGGAGAATAAATATTTTTGCCTTTATTAGTAAGTGCATGTGTTCAAAAATTTCACTGTCCTGTTTATTAAATAAACTCCAAACATTCCTGAAGAAGTTTTCCAGAAGAAAAATAAAATTTCTATTCTTTCATTTTGTTGCCAGGCCAACACATGATACTAGTGTTGCTCAGGAAACTAGCTGCGTTTCATCCATAGACAACATGAAGAAACTTGCTTTTTATTTCTTTGAGTCATAACTAAGTAAGCAATTCAGGCACATTTGAAATTTTAATGATATCTTATTCATAAACATAACCAATCTTATTCATAAACAAAACTACATGTTTCCTGATTCGCTGTTTATTTTCTATTTCCTTCATGTTCCAGGGTGGAATTACAGAAGCATGCCCCATGCTCCTTCATCATTCACCACTAGGGAGGCTTCAGACCCTAGTACCTTAACCTCTATGGTTGAACTACATATGCAGCAAAGTGAATACAAAATAGGTAACAGATGGTACTTGTTTACGCTCACTATGGTAGTGGCTGTATGAAAGGTCATCTCATACTGAGAAGTCATGAATAATCACCTATTGTTTTACTTTCCCTTTCTGTAACATTGGAGACCTTAAAATTGTTTCATCAATATGAATACACAACTATGGCTTGAAGTTTATGCCCTTTATTTAATCCTAGTCAGAACTGGCAGCTCCCTATGCCAGCTAGTGGCAAACTATTAAAATAATAATGATGACACAGATAAGCTGAGTTGGGGCAGTTCACCAACACTATGTTCATTTTCCATGAGCAGAACAGCAACATGGCACAAGCCAGAAGATCCATGCTGCCTCTACAGCATCAAGCAAACAGCTTTACTGACTCCTCCCAAGATTACAACAGCTGCAAGTCCATTTCATGTTAGTGGAAATAAAATATGACCTGTAATCTATTAGAGTAGGTATTACCTGACAATGATCACGTGTGAAATTAATTAATGTGATTTTGCTAGGACTTATCCCTTAGACTAATAATTACTATTTGGCAAGTCTGGAAATTGCTCCATTCTCATGCACCTTTACATATTTTATACAATTTATTTATTTAATATTTTGAAAATGACTTTGCTTCTTTATTGAGATTATTCTAAAAAAATAATCATTTTGCCTGGCTGCCTGATAGAGAAGCATTTGTCTTTAGGAAAACAAATACCTCAGGAAAACAAATACCTTATCCTATTAAGCAATACCCTAGGCTCAATTGACTTTTATAACATAAAAATTATAAAGTCCTGCATAACATAGCTACGGAGAGTAGAGGAGAGTGATGGCTCAGATTCTGGCTCACCCTTTATCTACAGTAACTGAGATAGAGTGCTTGGCAGTTCCTCCCTCAAAAGGAAATTAAGTGGGTTTTTTAGAGGAATGAGGAAGAAATTAAATGCTTGGGAGCACGATGAAGGCCATGAAAATTCTACTTGTGCTTTGGATATGATTCATTTGAATTGTAGCACTATGTGTGTCACTATGTGTGTTCAAAAGGCATTCTTAAATGCAGCTCTGAATGAACCTGATTTTTTAACCTTCCACATAATTTCTGACACCAAACTATTTGGGTTCACTATTTTAAAAATTTGCATGACTGTGATTAACATATCTTAAAATGTCAATAGCATTAGTTTATAATTATCAAGTTAGTATCTTAACAGACTAATGACTAAGAGATTTGCAAAAATGGTGATGGATTTTTTGGAGCCCTATTGTATTTTGTTTACCTATAAAGGGACAACAACTATCTCCCAACTAGTATTCTGCCACTTGCAAAGGTAGACATCACTTTTGTGCTGTGCTTAAGTAGAAACATAGTGACCTGATCCAAGATTAGGGCTTCACCCTTCTCCAACAAAAATATTAATTTTTCTGTCTGCAAAGTGAAATTCTTATTTATCAATAAAGCAAATGGTAAAATTTTACTGTCTAATTTCACTCTAAAATTTTTATTCCTTTTTCTTACGATTTAGTTTCATCCCAGTAATGTTTTCCCATGCTCTGAGAAGGATGGCTGGTAGAATTTTGAAGCAGGTATGCACCAGATATGCACTGCTTAGTTTAAAAACAGAAGTATTTTTATCTTTACTTCTAAGTGCTATTTATTTCATCAAAGGTGCAGAGAAAGAATTGGGAGAGCACTTCCATCAGTGCTGGGGAGAGAAAAGTTATATACATATATACTCTATTTAAGACATGTAATATACCTCTTTATCAGCAGGCCAGCAATTCACTTATATCACATGGCTTGAAAAGTAATAAAATTTACATAATGACTTCTCTCAGCACAAATCTTCCCTCTTCCCTTTTTGAGTTAATGGAGGTGAACAAGAAAACTTATGCAGGATATTTGCAGGTCAAGTTTTCAGAACTTTGGAAAATAATTTTTATGGATTTATCTCAGAATTCTAGTAATAATTGAGAACAGAAACATAGTACAGAAGATGCTAACTATATATCAGTGCATTATTCTCTAATTAACTTTTAAAATAAAATTAATTCTTTGACCAGGAATAATGCATATCTATAATATCTGTGACTACCTAGTCAGTATTTTTTGAAGGAAATATATGGAAACATGATATCTAAACCACAGTCCCCTGCCCTAGAATGGGGCACACAACTCTGCATTGTTCTAGACAGATAACTGAAGCAGACCATCTGTCTTATCTTTTAGGTTTTTACCTATACTGACAAAATATTCTGGATATTACTTCACAATGTAAGATGTCACACATACTTTCTCTTCATGTTAGACAAGAAAACTAGAAAATAACAGAATAAACTGGCTGCCTAACAAGCTGCTAGTCTTGAGCCTGGACTGCAGGATTCTGCCTTTAAATCATTAAAAAACCAAAACAGGATGTAAATAATAAAAAAATACTTGCAAACAGTAAGTTTAAACTGTAGTTTTGCATATAGAAAGATTATTTTGCATATACATAGAAAATGATGGTCTACAATTCTTATCAATTATGAGAAACAGCTTCAGCTCTATACTATACCTATTTTTCATGTGAATTTACAGATTATTAAGAAGACTTTAAATTTAAAGCTCAGCTTCAATTGTTCAGTATTCAGTATTATTCTTCCAATTTTCACTCCTTAATGTTGAAGCATTCTAAAGCTACTGTTCAATATCAAGAAAAAACCCAAACATACACTTTGCATGATGTATGGCCAGATGGTGTAATTCAGTGATTAATATTTAAGTCTACATGCAGACATAGTTAACATAAATTATCAGAAACAGGCAAATGGATTGAACTTTAATCCTTCCTATTTTCCTCAGCAATCTGAACCACTTTGTGGCCTTCCCATCCTCCCATAAAGCACCATTTTGTCAAAAGAAAGTTAATCTGTATTTCCTCAGACTTAATAGCTGCACTGGAACAAAGGGTTGAGTGGTATTGGCAGACACATTTCAGAAGTGTGAAAGACCAATAACTCATGAATAACAAGTCCATACTAACAGTTTTAATGAGTGCTTTAATGGTTTAACGGATAGCACTTCAATAGGATTTCTAGTATTTTCATTCTGAAAGCTTGCCTTCAATAAAGCTGTCATTAATAAAGAAATGGATTTCTTCACAGTGTAACTGTGTAGTATGGGTGCTTTGTGCTAAAGAAATAAAAGTATTTGTAATACTGTTATTTCCCTCCCATGCTTTGACAAATCTTTCAGCTACTGTGTTCTAAATGGCTGGCTGCTGAAACAAGTGTGATCTGTTAGTAGGAAAATACTTGAGAAATATTTACTAATACAATGCACCATCCATAAAATTGACTAATAATCACCACTGACTAATAATCACGGTAACCAAAATTTTCTGGTGGTAACCAAACCAGAAGACTTTCAAACAATCAGGTAACTATGTACCTGCTCACTGTGCAGACTTCGTTAACACCACTTAAACAAGAGGCAAATGTTCCCTGATGTCAGTCTTCCAGGACTATATCCTGGTTCAGCACTAAGGAAGGAAGGAGCATGACAAAATGCCACCCTTCCTGGTGTAAGCTGACACATGCCTGCCTGCTCTGGAACAGTGCTCTTCCAAGGGTCACTACGGTAGCACATTAGGAGCCAGCAGTTTTAAGTTTCTGCGGAATGTGGGGATTAATATATACTGCACAGCTTTCACAAGGAAGCATGTCCTGTAAAGCACTTCCAAGCACTGTAGGTGCAGTGTTTGTGGCTTGAATTAAATCACCAAAGACCACTGCTTCACAGAGAAACCTAGGACCAGATAGGCAAAGAAGAACGAAAAAGAAAAATCTGAGAACATGTCAATGCAAACAGACTCAGCACAACTAGGGAAAGTACACAGCTATGCAGAGAAATGAACAGTTTGACCCTCTTTTACCAATGTCAGCAACTGATGAGAATTTCATACCACAGCTGATGAGCCTATAATAGAATACTATGGTATTATGCAGGAAACTTGCAAATAGAGTGAGATTTACATACTTCATTACCAAAATGTGAATGCTAGATGCATGAACATTAATTTATGATTGTGGCAATTTGCCAACTGGAATTATGTTTTTTTTAACTAAAGCGAAGAATTTCCCATTACACTGCAAAGGGTATAATTCTCAAGAATATGGGGGAAAACCTTCACATACAGCTAAAACTTCTTTTGACCTCAAACATAAGTTTGCATCCTGCTCCTAGAAACAGTTAAAAATGCAGATGAGACCTTTTCTGTTAACGCTCAAAGGAAAGTGACCTAACTGTTCAAGAGTAGCAGGGAATATAAAAAGCTTTTTTCCAAAAGCTTTTGTAAACGCCTTTCAAGAAAAAAAAAAGGTATTTCTTTCACAGTATCAAGCTAATATTCCTATGACTAAATGAAATTTAACACAACCTGATTCCAATGGAATCAAACAAACTCTATACGCATATAACTAAAGAAAACTGAAAGAAGAAAATAAACATTATTTGACAACATCCTTGAAGGAGAGTCTCCATTCCAAAATGCTATAAAACTCTTAATTTTTTAAAATTAATCATATTGGTTTGTATTTCTTTGCCACCAGTCTTAAACATAAGCTGTTTATTCCCTACCTGCAATGAAAATAGTTTGACCCTGATATCATAACCAGTTGTAACAGAAATAATTTTGTGTTGAAGACTGGGGATTACAGACAACTTCAGATAGAAAATAAATATCAGGAGCAGACAAATACCTGAGTAATGAAAAAAAACTTGCTTTGTTTAAATATTTTTGTGGTTAAAGCTTCCCGCTGTTTTGTTTTACATAGTGTATGAAATGCAGCAGGTCTTATAAACTAAACTTTATAATTGTCTCACGTGAGACACTGGTGCTACTTTAAATTTTCAACATACTTTTCATCATATTTTTAAAGCACTGTCAACAGTTTTTATTTCAAGGAAAGATTAAAGGAAATTCTTCATTGATTCCTCCATTTTTCTCAATAAGCCCCTAAAAATACTGCAAATTAATCCTTCTAAAAAGCCCCTGCAAAACTCAATTTGATCTATAATGACCTACCTAGTTTGTCCTTGAATAATTTTTCTTGCTTCAGGAAGTAGATTACTTTTCTCTTTCTACACATATCGCTGCTTTCAGTTGGGCAAAATAAAACTGATATTTATTACAGTATAGAATCATAGAATTATTAAGGTTGGAAAAGACCTCCAAGATCATTGAATCCAACCTTTGAATGGCCCCCAGCACTCCAACCATAGTACTAAATGCCACGCCCAGTTGTTTCTTGAACACTTCGGGTCATGGTGATTCCATCACCTCCCTCTGTTCCAATGCTTTTAGTAAAAAATTCCTCCTGATGTCCAACCTGAACCTCCCCTGGCACAGCTTGAGGCCGTTTCCTCTTGTCCTATTGCTGGTTGCCTGAGAGAAGAGGTCAACCCCCACCTGGCTACACCCTCCTGTCCGGTACTTATTTGACTAATTAAACTGTCTCTGTGAAATCCCTTGACAAAATCACATTAGGTATCAGATCAAAACGCTGCATCCTAATATGTAACACCAGCTTCTTATACTTGATTAATTATATGAGCATAAACAAATGCTGTTATCCCAATACAGCATTCACAGCAAAAAGGAAGGAGATAATACACCACTCCGAATCTTGACAAGCAGGACTTCAGATTCCTGCACTGTGGCTATGCCCTGTTCTCCACCATAACTATATTGCTGGCTCAGATACTACCCTAGGTGGAACTAAGCACCAAGCATCCTATGTGAATGCAACAGCATACGTGCTACTAATAAGAAGACAACTTTTCATTGTTCACTGACTACGCTAGTTGTTTCTGAATATATGGAGCACATCCTATGAAAGTAAAGTTAGAAATTACCAATAAATGATGTTTGTAATATTAGAAAGAGGAAACCAACATAAGGAAAAAGAACAAAACTGTATTTTTCCTGAGAAAAAACCTGATTTTTGCACTATTATCTATGAGTCACTATTATCTACAATGATATAGCAGTTAAGTGCAGCTGTTTCTTTGATAGAGATTCATTCAGTGGATTATCTGTTCTTCCTGGACTTCTAAAGTGTATTATATTGATAACAAGTTTTATATGTGCTTCTACTATACAAGATTTACTGTGTTTTAGTATCCAATGCTTATGTTGTTGCAGGTTGAGATAGAAAAAGAGAAATATAACATATTCAGTAAACTGTGTTCCCATCACAAATCCTACCAACTGATTCTGAAAAGCTACAATAAAAAAAAGTCAAAATTCAACTTCATGTTTTCCAATACTCAATGTTAAAGCAAAAGAGTGGCTGTAATTCACAGAAAGAAACCTGATGAGAGAAAACATTAAATTATATACAACTTCTTGTAACATTTGTTAACCAGTGCATATACACACATTCACCATAAATCATACAGTGGCACACGGAGTCTAATAGTGTAATTTTTGTGTTGCAGTGCCAAATTCTCATGCAAAAATAGTATGAATATTAATCTACTTCCTTAAGGGTGTGAAACTGTATGTACAGATCTCAGATGATAAATGTTAAATTATTTTACACAAGTCTCAGAAACCTGCTTTGGAGAAACAGATTTTCTGTCCTGTCTTATAGGATGACATGACTTTACCAATACGCCAGAGAGTAGGCAGAACATTACTGGTTTTATGCAGTTTATCTTCATGACCACTTTTAATTTTCAAATTCCGAAGTCTCAGATAAGAAGGAGATACAATATAAAGGTCAGTTTCTTATAAACACAGATTTTTTCTTCGCAGCTGTCAAGTCCATATGGACCCTTACATTACATAAAAATCCCACTGAAATTGCCAAAGTCAGCAAAAGCTTCACAATAATCAGCTGGGGTGAATCCTGTCTTTAAATTAGAGAACAGAAAAGAACTGTGTGACATGAATTATATGATATGTGATGTTAGCAGAGTAAACCACATTTTGTTTAGGCTTGGGGATTATGAGCTAACAAAAAAATAATGAAGGATTATGAAAAATTTATTTTGAAGTAGAAATGAACCTCATTGAGAGGGAGCACTATCTATGTTAACACTATAGAAACGCTTTATACAACACATGAATTTTAAGTTTATTTGAATCTTGCCACAATCCTAATCCTTCAGGCTTGGGTCCTGTTACACAAAAGCTGGTATTCAAGGTAAACTTGTGAGAGAAGTACAATGGAAGAAATCTCTATTGTTCTGCTGATATGCTGTAAGAGCTGGAATAGGAAATGCCCTGGAGAAGACACTATGGAATAGTTTCTGAAGACTTGTAGAAGTAAGAACTCATCCAGTTGATGACCCTAAACTTTAGAAAATGTTATACAGGTAGAAGTTGTTCTACACTGGACAATACACTCCTCTTAGCAGATCATAGCAATGAAGCAATTCCACTCTTTTCCTTCCTTTTTTTTTTTCCTCTGAGGATATATAGTTTACACCATGCATACTACCTCTTACTTTTTTGTAATACCTCTTTCCCAACTTAAAACATTACCCTGAATATTACTTACAGAACCAGAGTGCAGAGAGATTGGACTTATTTTTTTAATGACAATTTCAGGTTCTTTTTCAATTAAATTTCACATGGCATGAAAGCAACAGATTCTCAGGAAAAAAGAAAAAAGGGAAAAATATCCAACACCACAAAAAATTTTGCACCAGAAACACCCTGTAAACACCCTTTTTGTGAAGCTTTGTGTCAGGTGAGTGGAGAACAGTGGGTTCACTTTAGGATTATTTGAAGAAAGCAATCCTGTCTTGTCTCATGGTCCAGGTGAATTTTTCTTCACCTTCACAGAAGTGCAAGGAAGTTATAGGGTTTCATTAGAAAAAGGTGCCAAGTTGGAGTCCAGAATGCAGAGAATATCTCTCTGCCTGTTTTTAAGGGTTTAACCCCTCTGGACAGCCTTGTTTCTGACCTTCGTCCGTGGAGAAAACTATATACTCTCAGGGAAGAATTAGAATCTACACTGGTTGAACTAGGTGATGGGATATTATGTAAAATTGTCACAGGGTGAAAAATCTAGAGCTTTAGGTTTGTTAATACAGTAAATAGATAAAAGCAAAAAAACTTCAAAATGGAGGATAGTTGTTGTCTTTTAGACCTTTTTCTTCTTCATTCCTCCATATACTGCAGTAAAAGTAGTTTGAGATGATTGGATAAAGAATTCCGCCGTTCCTGTCTACGTGACAGGATAATTTATTGAACATTGGTAGAAAAAAGAAAATATCTTTCGTTTTAAGTTTTAATTGGGTAATTTACCTTTAAAATACTGTGTAATCTGGATTAGGGGGCCACTTCTGGCATTCTTTGCTCTGTGCTATGTCCAAGCTATGCTAGTGGCTACATTTCTCTGATAAGACTTAATAAACAACTATCTGCAAGCAAAGAAGGTTGAAGGTCCCATTCATCTCCATGCCGCCTGGCAAAAGGCTTCAAAATTTCCCTCATCAGGGGAGATATAATTTGAGGCATGAAAAGTGTCAGTGTCAGAGGGTATAACTCAGCAGGGAAGACTCTTTTGCTAGTTTTGAAGAGACAGGGAGGTTTGCCTGTCTGAAGAGAAAGTGGAAACAGGCAAGGAAGTGATACTCTTCCAAAAGGAAAAAAACAAACTTGTATTGAATTTTGATCAGAAATTCTGATCAAAAGTAAGTGGACGGAACATGAGCAAAGATGGAAGAGGAACAAATATTCAGGCACTTCTGAACAGTTGCAAAGGGTCCTCAGAAAACAAAAATATATGTTTGTGTGGTGAAACTAGTAATTCTTTTGAAGTGGCAACCAAAGTAGGTTGTGTTAAAAAAATAACTTAAACAAACATCCTTTTGAAATGGAGCTAACTTCCTGATAGAAGGAAGAGAAGTCCGAGCTTATCAGAAAACCATCAATATATATTTTATTTTATGGTATCACAAAGTTGTCATAACAGTTACTGTATACTATCAATATATCTTTGAAGAGTTTCCTCCATGCAATGCAAACAATTCCATAAAAAGTAAAATAAAATAATTAACTGCCAAGGAGGAAAGGGCATTACTGAAAAAAAAAAAACCCAAACCCAAACAGAAATCATCAGTAGTAATTGATGAAAACTGTTTGCTTCCCTAGACCGGAATTAATTGGAGGATTTTGCTGGTATCAGTAAAAGTCAGTGGTTTCCTGTTGCATGTTACACCTTGAAATTTTGAATATTGAAGTATCTCTTTTGAGATATTTTGAGTAAATTTTGAAGTATCCCTTTTTCCTTCTGTCTCAACAGTTCTAGCATTATCTGAAGTGATAATAACTGAACAGTTACCATCTGTACCTCTTTCTGCCTTGCAATCAGATTTAAAAAGGGATTGTTTAAGGGATGTTAGTGAGAACTGCTGCTGAAGTAGAAGGTCCTAATCCCTGACCACAAATATACCCACGACTTCCCTTTGCTGGCACTAGAGCTTAAGCAGACATGTGGTGAGCTAGTTCAGGGAACTGATCCAACTGAAAACAGCAAAGAAAAATAAAACAATTAGTTTTCAGCTGAATCTATTTCCTGAGATAATCCTCGAACAGCTGCACATATGCTAGTGCCAGGACTGGCACAAGAGAGACAACAGGAATGCACAGCCAAGACATGGAGATGACTTACAGTGCTCATCAAACTGCAGCTTTAGTCCACTGCCTAGCCTAGACCATGAAACCAAATAGCAGTGCTTTTCACTAATTCTATTTCAAAATGGATGAATCTTGGACTAGATGGAAATGAAGTGGTATCTCTAAAGCTGTGATTTCAAAGATAAATGTTCAACCTTCTTGGGCAATGCAATATGAATGAAGCTCAATGTTGACCCACAGTTGCTCATACTTTAATCTTGAACGTCTGACCATTCTGCTCCAGATAGCATATTTTGTAAAGACAAAAAGAAAAAAAAGAAAAAAGAAAAAATGAAAGAAAAAACCAAAGGAACATGAAAGTTGTCCTGTTTACATAGACTAGAGAAACTTCTGCAGGGACAGATAGTAAGAATTTAACGATTCAATGTATCTTTCAATATTGATTATAAATTATTAAAATTACACTGTCAAGATGATTTTAATTACTTAAGTAAGAAAGAGATAATATAAAACACCAAAACTTTTACAGCATAAGAAAACCATGTCATCTCCACACCGTGTTCAAGATGTAGTACAACTGAACTGTTTATTTGTATACCGATTATCCTACATTATATGACTTGTAAATGACTTGGAATTTCCTACACAGAAAAAACCAATTAATTTGCCCACAGTACAACAGGAAATGGTTTTAAAATTTGTACCAAATGTTATCTTTCATTATGGTGAACATTCTGCTACATAAATTTCCCTGTCCAATTATTTATATGCTACAATCTTCATACTTAAGAACACGGGGTTTACACACAGAAAAGTGAGAAGGTTCTTCCACATTTTTTGTGATTTCAACAGTAAACAGCAATCCTAAATTGCTCATCAAACAAATTAATTTCCAGGAATTGTTGAAACTGTGTTTTCCTTTTAATATCTAATGAGATTATTTCTTAAAGCAGTCTTAAGGACATTCTGAATAGTGCATTCAATTAAATAATAAGCAATTGTAGTTCTTTATCATAGCATTAGTATTAATTTTTAACATCTTCCATCAAGACTTTTAAAATACAATGGAAATGTATAGGATTTCTGTACCATGCAGTATCATGGTACTATGAAACTAACATGTGAAAGTCATCTTGAGTCTTTCTTACTCACTGCCAGTGTCCATATGAACCTTCAAATGCAACTAATGTGCAGTCCTTAAAAAAATAAGAGCAACACAGGCTTTTACTCCACCATGCTGACAAAGTGTTGGAGGGTTTTAAGCAAGGATTAGTGACACAACAGAATATGAAGAAAATACTGTGTCAGTGATCCCTCTGGGAGCTGTTAATCCTTGGATCACTGACATGATCACCTATAGCTGATCTAAAGATGGTTCAGTGCATACTTGATCCACATATTTTTGACATAGACAGTATTTTGGCATTAAAGAAACAACTGTAATTTACCAGGTTTAATGGATGGCTCCCTATGTCCCTTTAGCCACAAATTACTGACCTGAGAGGCTGTTACTCTCCACTACAGCAATACCTATATACTCCACGGGTTACTGACAAGGTGGCTTGTAAATGATTACTCTCTTCCAGTTAAATTCTTTCACGCTCTTCTAGACCATCATTCACAATTTATCAAAGTGGTATTGTTGACAGGAGGAAAATACAATGTCCTGAAACTGTTACATTAGAAGAGACACCATGCACTTGCAAATCCTTTTATCTCATGCAAAATTAAGGCAGTGGACTGAACCTTCTTTGGAGGTTTGGCTGTATGTGTCCTGTCAACATTACAATGGAGATTTTTAAAATATTCTAAGGATCTTTAAACTGCAGGAAAGATAGATATTTGTGTATATTAAAACAAGTAAGTGCTGTACCATTCTCAGACTACTTCACGTATGTGTCCATGGAATCTGCCTGACATGTATCCTTATAAAAAGAGAACAGGATTTTATGAGCAAAGGAGCCACCTCACCCATGTAGTCATTTTACACAGTTTTTTATCATGGTTTTAGTATCATACAAACCTGGCACCATATCAGAGAGAAGTCTTGGGAAAAAGCAAGCATGACAACTTCAATAGTAAAGAAGTGGGGAAAATTACCTCATACTCCTGTGAGAACTTCAAATTGTCATTTGCTTTCAATCTTTCAATGTGATCTGCAAGTTCCAAGATAGGTATTGGGGGGTGACTGGCCATACCTGTTGAACAAGAAGGAAGAACAAAATTTAAAGTGAACTACAGTGATGGCACTGCTCTAAAATTTAGAAAATGCAGTAGTTAGAATGTCTAGAAATGTGTAAGTAGTAAAGATGTCATATGTGAGAGAAGCAGGCAAATAGTTTGGTTACTCAAAGCAGGACATGCTCTGGATAGATGAGCACTGAAGCCAAATTAAAAGAAGTCACCAAGCATATTCCCAAAGCTAACATTCCTAGTGTAGAGAAAAGAGTTACTGTCATATGAGTCAATGAGTTTAGCTAGGCATGGAAAAATGAGACAGTTAGACCTGATGTTGACCTCTGCTTTGAGTAATGACTCTTAATGTAATTTCAAACTCCTTCTCCCGCAATGCATGAAATGAAAACTCTATTGAATTAGATGAGGAAATGTGAGCTGAGAAACAGACACTGAAAGAGCCCTAAAGGGGAAACAATAGTGTTTTGACAGAAAACAAAGTGACTTATGCAAAACCAAGAAAAACGAACTTGGGTAATGAAGGTTACCAGGGTAACCAGAGACACCTGAACCTGCAAAGGAAATGGTAAAAAAAAAAAGAGACCTAAACCAACATAAAACTAACTTATATAATAAAGCATAAAAAATGAAATGGAAAGACTGAAGATTAATAATAATAATAATAATAATAATAGTAATGCATCAAGGTCTAGAAGACTGACTATGTACTCTAAATTAGAAATACTCAAATATTTCACGGAATTCTGAGGTGACTGACATGCAACTATGAATGACTAGAACAACATGCATCACTGCTTTTAGACAACAATCACTTAAGACAACATTGGACATAAGACAATTAGAACTTCAAAAATGTTTTCACTAGTAGCAGATTGTAGAGGCAGGGGTTGTACAGTTTGGCTGGACACACATGCTGACTGCACTAGTACCTTAAAATATGCTTAATCTGAAACCCCATTTATCAACCCCTAAAAGTACCTACAATCTACTTCAGGTGTAAACATCTTTGTCCACTGATGAAGATACTAAGTGAAAAAGAAGAAGAGCTTGGAATTGGAAGTACAGATGGGTGTGTAAGGGAGTACAGGACAGCAAGGCAAAAAAAAAAAAAAAAAGAAAAGATGTGGGGTCAACTAGAACAATCTGCCAGCTTAAGATTTGACAGGCAAAATTTTGTAAACATATTTATTTAAAGCCATTAGTCTTCATGAGCCTTCTCCAAAATGCTTACATTGTTCTCTTTATACTAGCACGCCTAAAATGAAAGTGAGGTTTCAATAGCTTAGGGAAGAAATCAGAGCTGGCAAGAAAAAGTTAAGCTAGTGAACCCCAGGATCTCTTGAAATTACAAAGGGAAAACACTGATGACTCAAGGGGGCTCAAGCTGGAAGGCATGTTGCACAACGCAGTTTGCTTTGTCACTGTGACTTTCAGAAGCATGCCTAGGACAGCTAACTTGCATTTCCTTTAAACATAGCTGAAAATGACCATGTGGCTACAACACAGTCACACTGTAGCATGTGTTTTAATTCTTTTAGTTTTGTTTTTAATTCTTGTTTTGTTTTGGATTCATTTCAAGCATCATAACAGACTCCAAAATAATGTCCAGCAGCACTGGCCCTTATTCTTCTGACCCCGTAAATATATATTTTATGGAATCTTCATAGCACATTTGTGATGGTAAGACATTAAGGCAAGTTGTCAGTCAACTAACAAAGCAGAATATTCAGATCAGTGGGGAGATTCCTTAGAAATTTCAATTAAAAAATTAGTCACTAAGTACTAATTTATTTAATGCAGCTCTGCTTCTCTCCCATTTTCTTACAAATTTTACTTAGGACTTGGCTACTGTCAAAATGAGTGTGGGTGACAGTCATCTAGCAATTACACTGACTGATCCAGATCAAGCACCCCCATGGAAAATATGTGAGTGAAAAGGCACAAGAGAACTCTAGATTGATCCAGAAATGGAGGTGGACTGATGTACATCTAAAACAGTGCTTGAACAGAGAAAATAATAGAGACAAAGATGTTTAGACCTTTTCGAGCGAATCGTGGGAGAGAGTTATTATCATATAAGGACTGAGTGGTAGTTTGGCTAGAGAGGGAGGACACAGAGCCAATCAGGGAGGCGTAGGGGACTGAATTACTGCTCAAAGCTGTAAAAAGTAAAAGCCAATCGGAAATGGGAAACAAATTAGTAACAGCAGTAGACCATCATAATCAATCAATCTTGTACATACAGGCACTTCAGACATGCACAAAACAGCGTCTGGTAACTCAACTAAGATGTTTAAAGGTGCAGTTCCCCTACTGTAAACATAAAGGACATAAACCCAGTGAGTATGAGACTCGCTTGTCACACAATGAACCTGACTAAATCACCAGCATCATGAAAACAAATCATAATAATTAACTTACTGTGAAGGAATGTTTTTTTAGAGATGCTGAACATGCATTTTTTTTAATTATTTTTTTTTATATGCTTCTCTATATGCTACTTGACATTTCCAAGGGGAGATTTCATATTAAACACTTTGTGCAAATATGAAATTTGAAGGCAAATTTTTCTAAAGCAAAAAGAGGAACTACTTAAAACTTCAGAAAATGACAAATTTTTACTGCATATAAACCCTTCCTCTACGACTCATTTTCAGCAATTACACTTTGAATAAATTTCCTCGAATAATATTTGGCAGGTAACTTATGAAGTAATTGCATTTGGTCTATTTTCATACTTTAAGTATATAAAATGTGCGCTACTGATATGATAAAAGTAGCTGTTTTTTAAAAGAACTGCTGGAGGACTTTTATTATGTAATCAGTCTGTGAATCATAACAGAATATGCTATGAATGAACATTTAAGGTGTCATCACATCTCATGCAAAAGCATGAGGCTCCTATTGAGCAGGTGTAGAACTTGACTCAAAAGATCCCACTTAAAATACAGCTAAACTCACTTCTTTTTGTGGATACAAATAAGAAAATACACTTATTTGATGACACACTCCCACACCAATCAACATATGTCATGACAACACAAAAACTTAAAGACAAAATACAGCTAAATTACAACAGATCCTGTGACATGCTAAAAAGTCAAAAGAAATACCATGCTGAAAACATGCTTTCAGAATCTCTTTTAAATAGGGTATCTCTTTTTTTAAAAAAAAAAAGAGATAAAAACACCTGGAAACTCAAAGAAAAGAAAACCCCCAAAATCACCACATGCAAAACACAGTTGAAATTCTACCCATTAAATTTTTTTATTTCCAGATTTGGTAGAAGATTGCCAAATGTGATTGATCTTATGCAGCCTAGCAGAAACCCCTTTACATGAATTAAATAACAATGTATGGTTTGATTACAGTGTAGAATTATCTTCTGGTTAATCTGTGGTAAATATATGATTAAGGAACACGAAATACCATTTGTGCCACAATTTCAAGGAAAATATAAGAGAGCAAGGTCAGAATTCATCTGCATATTAACAGACATTAAACCTGTTAATTATATTCCTTTATCCCAGCTAATCAAGTGGGTGTTTTAGGCTTGTCATTAGTGCGTTAAATTAGGATTTTGTTTGTTGTCAGGGTTTTATGATAAGGGCTTTTAGAAACATTTATGAAACATACATTTATTTACCAAATTGGAACTGTAGGTTGACATACCCACAATAAACAAGAACAAAGTTAGAAATTAAACAAAGAGCAAATCTGCTAGTATACAGACTATAATCTACATGAAGTGAAAATGTGACACATGATTGTCACTGAAATTTCTTTAGGAAATGAGTGGTACTTTAGGTCCACATTGAATTAATTGTCTGTGACTTTACAAACTCTTCATTTTTATTCAATAACACAGAACACTCTTCTACATACCAATCTATGTTGATTAAGATATCCTTTATAGAAAAGGAAGGAATCAGTAATGGTGGTTGTTGAGACTTATCAAAAAAGATAGAAAAAAATAGCTACTTTAAATTCAGACATGGGAAATGGAAAAAAGAAATGATGACCCGGATTCAATAGGAATTCAGCAGGAATTCAGCATTCATGAAAATTTATCAAGAATGCCTTTAGTACATGACAAAAAAATTACTGTTACTTTAAAATTTTTTTTTCACAGAGTTGGAGCTAGGCCAGAGCAGGAAATTACAAAGGTAAATTTACAAGACAAACTCTAGAGAAATATATCATTCTGCAACAGCTATTTTAAAATAATTGCAGATGCATATATAATATTGCAAAATGATGCCACTTTTATTCCAGAAGATTTTATGTTCTTCAAAACTTGATCAATTATTCTGGAATGAAAACAGCTTCTGTTTTTCTGTGTCACAGACTGAGCTCTAACAAGGAACCTTAGGATCTCCATAGCCTCATAGCAGAAGCACCACTTCTGAGTGATGTGTAAAGGTCACCTATAGTGAGAAAAGGGGAAACTTAATTTTCAGATCCTGATCTAAAAATATTAAATACAGTAAGATGTCACAAAAACTATGGTCTAAAATCCAGGTGGGGAAAAAGGGGGTAACTCTTATGAAGAGAGTAATTTTCAACTTCATCTCCTAGCTAAGCAGATTTTGGGTTTCTCTAGGTTTGACAGCAATGAAGTGGGATTTCAGAGAAGTGCCATTTGCATCTGAAGCCTGTACCTCTTCTAGGTGCCTAAATCCTCCATCTGACACATGTTCATATATAGAGCTACATTAATGATGGCTCATTACGAGAAAGCATTTTAGCCTGTTTTTGCCATGGAGACAAAGCACAGTAATTTCCTTCAGCATTGCCATGATTCTCATAAACAGATGTTGAGAGGATAGGCTACACAAAGAAATTTCCTGCTGTCTTGCAAAGCAGGTGACTAAATCTAGACATCACTTTTTCCACCTTTTATATGCACCCTTTTCCTCTGAACATGTTTTGTAGTTTTTCCGCTTTATCATGGAAATAAGTTTGTGGAAATTCCTTAGCAACTCAGGGAATAAGTGTTTAGTGAGCACTTATCTAATTAAAAAAAAAAGTCTTTGACTTGGAGCTGTAATAACTCTATTTATTTTTCTTGTATTTCAAAGCATCTTATTTAGTTCATAAGATATAATGAGATAATTGTTTAATTGGCACCCAATTACAAAAATTACTTATAAGTGTGACACATTTTATAGCTAAATGAGGATAAAAAAATCCGTGACTTTTGAGGCATGACTCAATTTATTTCTCTGGCTGATTGGCAGATTGAAGTCTGCCTGAGCCTTGGATCTCTCAGAACCCACTCAAACTACTTAATTTCAGTTAATTTTGCTCTGCAAAACCAAGCTGCCTTATTTGATGAAACCTTTTGTGAGGTTTAATTATTACCCCTTCTTTACCTTAACTTTCCCATGTGGCATAGAGACTTCTAAAATTTGTGCGCCAGGTTAATGATTTTAATCCTGTGTTTCATAGGAAACTTGTAGAATGGTAAGAATGTGATAGACTTTTCCCCAGTTATTGCAGTTAGGGAAGAATAACAGACTTAAAAGTGAAATCCTACTGAGATTGGGTATTTTCATGTTTACTCAAAGAGAACTTGGCACTGCTGTGACCCGCTCACTAGCATATGGGCTTATCTAACACATACACATTTTTGGATAACACACACAGACATGGGATCTTGTTCTCAGATACAGAACAGTGGGCTACTCCAAATGCCAAGGCAAAATGTGAAATTTATCTATGGAGTTACTCCATCCAACGAGGAGGGAAGCCAGAAATGAATTTGATCCTTCCTGAACAAGGTAAGATGGGAAACTCTTTAGGTTAGAGCTCTTTAGGTCTCTTTAGATTATTGAAGAATGTAGCTCTTTAATGACACAACAATAAAAAGTGAAAGGAAAGCAAGACATTTCCTGTGCTGGTAGTTTTGACTGAGAAATTTGATGACATCTTCATGCTGAATTGACAATATTATGATGAGTAAAACATATTTGTGCTGAAATTAATCTCTAAATATCACCAAAGATAAAATATTGCTTTCCCATATTTTCTGTAAAAAATTTATACCTAATCACCTGTATTGGGAGTAATTTATAACTGTGGTTAGAAATTCAAATTTACCCCAAGGACTTAACTTTCAAATTATTTTGATATCTATATCTGATCAGGTCTTTCCTTATACAAAATATAGGATTGATAGCATTTTTGGAATGAGGCTGTTCAGACATCTTTTAATACACTAAAGTTTATGACAATCCATAATTTTATAGGAGTGTCTCATTCACCTCTCCAGGTGAAAACTGCCAGTCCAGATAAGCCAATGTAATTTAGAATTTTTTTCTCAAACACTTCAGTACATTACAGATTCATTTTAAAATTTTTTCCTCTCCCACTGGAAGCTTGGAAAGCTCCAAGCAAACTGTGGATGCTTTAATAATCTAAAGAAATAAATCATTAGAATAACAATGATGTCAAATCATCTACCTTGATGCACTTGTACTGAAAGTACATTCACCACTCTGTCCTTTATTTTATCTGTAGGCAATGTTGAGAAATGCCTCATTGGATGAGGGCAACAGCAGATTTCTCAGTAAAAAGAACCTAACACACAACCACATCAGCCCTTCCCTCAGTTCCCTCCTCTGCATTACCTCACTACCTAGTTCTGCTACCTTGTAGAAAATAAAACCCATACATTTGAAAGTGAAAGTACAACAAACCCAACAAAGCTGATATCTGGAATGTACAGCCTTTCTGTAGTTTTTCTAGGTTCATCCTAAAAATTTTTCTATTGCATGCTATTTGATGGTGTATTGCTGGCTGGGAGTTGGATAAACATTCCAGCAGGATCTAAACACCTAAGCTAAATTTAGCCAGATTTTAATGACATGGTAGCCGTAATTGAAGTTAATGTGAGTTAAGTGAAATTCTGCTTTTGAAATTCTGCACAACAACTGTACCTTGACTTCACTGGGACTGTTTACATACTAAGAACATGTTAATTAGCAAGTGTAACAGAGTAAGACAAATCTACTGGGGTAAGATTTTTTTCCTTGATATTTGGTTGTATGCTGAGTAGTATAATGGCCTCACCTGTGTCTAGGGGTCTTAAGTGGTACAATAATGGGAAAAAGATCGTAATTTGATATCTGTACTGTATTTTTAATAATAATTGTCTTTCTCCAATCTGTGAAAAGGATTATAGCAAAGAAGAAGAGTTCCTAGTAGAAACAGATCACAGATGTTCTGCTCAAATAGCTTCATAGAAAACTGCAAGCTTCACAGATAAACTATAGCCCTGCAAGAAGAAGTACGCCTTAAATCCTCTCCAGTTCTTTTCAGATCAATGAGGTGGAATTACAGCGTCTACAACTGCCACAAATTCTGCCATTTCTTAATAACTTTACCATCTCAATGTAAATTAAGAATTAATTACAATAAATTAATTTTATATGTTAGCACTTGGCAGCAGGGGTTTTTTTCCTCACGTTTCATTTTAATTATGATGAATACTAAACAGATAGGTAAGATTACGCATCTAAATAAATAGAGCGCAGAAAATTAGGCTTATATATCTAGTTATTATTCCATTATTTATTGGATGCAGAGGAAAACATAGTGACGATTGATGAGGAAAAGGCTGAGGTAATTAATGCCTTCTTTGACTCAATTTTTAATAACGATATCAACTGTTCTGTGGGTACCCAGCCCCCTGAACTGGAAGACAAGGATGTGGAGCAGAATGAAGCCCCCCAATCCTGGAAAAAATGGTCAGCAACCTGCCACACCACTTAGACACACACAGCTGTGTGAGATACACCCAAGGGTAGCAAGAGAGTCGATTAAAGTACTCACTCAGCCTCCTTCCCTTATGTACCAGCAGTCCTGCCTAACAGGGGATGTTCTAGTTGACTGGAGGTTTCCAAATAGGACACCTATCAACAAGAAGGACAGGAAGGAGGATCCAGGAAACTACAGGCCTGTCAGATGCTGGGGAAGGTCATTGAGCAGATCATCCTGGCATCCTGGCTTTTATCAGCAATTGTGTGGCCAGCAGGACCAGGGCAGGGACTGTCCCCGTGTACTCGGCACTGGTGAGGCCACACCTCAAATCCTGTGGTCAGATTTGGTCCCCTCACTCCCAGAAAGACACTGAGGTGCTGGAGCATGTCCAGAAAAGGGCAACAATGCTGGTAAAGAGTCTGGAGCATAAGTCCTATGAGAAGTCCTGAGGGAGCTGTGAGTGCTTAGCCTGGAGAAAAGGAGGTTGAGAGGAGACCTTACTGCTCTCTGCAACTGCCTGAAAAGAGCCAGGTGGGGGCAGTCTGTTCTTCCAAGGAACAAGTGATATGGGAAGAGGAAAGGGCCTCAAACTGCACTGGGGAGGTTCAGATTAGATATCAGGAAAAAATTCTTCATGATGGAACAGTCATCAGGCATTGGAACAGGCTGCTCAGGAAAGTGGTGGAATCACTGGCTCTAGAGCGTTCAAAAAGCATGTGGGTGTCACACTTCAGGACATGGTTTATTGTTGAACATCATGGTGCTTGGTTAATGGTTGGAGTCAGTGATCTTAGAGAACTTTACCAAACAAAACAATTCTGTGATTCTATTAAGCCATTTACTCTAGTCAGTATATAACTGTACACAAATAATTAATTGTTTTAGGCATAAGCTAGACTTCAAGAACAATTTTTTTTCTTCTCATGTTTCAAAGATTTATACGTATATTTCTTTCACTGTAAAACCCTTTAAAACTTCTATGGAAGTGCTGAGTAACAGATGAAAACTTTACCCAGAAACAATGAGCCTACATTAAAATTGTAGCCTCAGAAGGACACTGAATAAAAACTTTCAATTATTTTCATTTACTGTATTTAAGTTCCTATGATAGAGAGGTCCCAGAGCATGTCAACAGGATTCCCACACCAAGATGAAATTAAACTAGAAGACATGCTCCTAAAACACACCTAATTTGCCCCAGCTGCTAGGAGTAGTGTACTGCAACAGACTAAAAAAGCAAGGCTGGAGCAAAGCTCAAGCCTCCAGATTCTTCCCTTTCTACTTCTGCCATGTGCATGAAGTATGGGTCTTTAGACACAGCCATTACTCTGCAGATGCACTCCTTCTGGGGCAACATTATCTCAATACAGTCACTGTTTAGAAGACAGGAATTCACTTAACCCCTTAAGTAGAATTTCGTACGTCAGCTTCTGCAGCTAATCCTCAGCAACTCAAGAACTTACTTTCCTATTTTTATGAACTTGAATTCACCGCCTTTTGTATTTAATGTAGTAAGTTTGACAAAAACACGAGGCTCATGAAGATTCAGCACGTAATTAGCATCAGACTCAGTGCAAACCTATTGTAATAGAAAACAAGTCTACTGGGATATAACTTGATCAAAACAAAGCCAATTTAAGTAAAGTTGACCCCTACAAAGGTGGTAAAAATACTATTTTAAGTATTTCTCTCTTGGTGCTTCTTGACTGTCAGATCAAACAGCTTTAACAGTGATTAATGAAAAAAAAAAATTAATAAAGTATTTGGGAGTGTGTTGCTTCTGACCTCAGAACTACTGATATATTAATATCTTCCTTGACCATAACATATAGCCTTATTTTCAAATTTATCTAGTTATGTATTTCTCTTCTGTATTGTACATTTGCAAACAGGTGGAACTCACAATGATGTTAATATATAACCTGATAATGCAGTAGATAAAAGGGAAGCTTATTTACAAAGAAGTGTCCATAAAAATACCATTAATAAACAGAGGGATGTACATTTCCCAGTAATATTTTCTAGCATTGTTAGGTTTTACTTGGAATTTTAGCACATAAAACACATCCATACAGCATATGAGTCTTTGGGCTCTTTTTTACAAAACTTCAATTTTGTTTCATGCAGGCTTTTCTTTTAAATAAAGAAATTATAGAATTATTTCCAAAGCTAACAAAGAAATATATTTGGCAGCAAAAAAACCCCACCAAAAAACCCCAACCCCCAATCATAATGCATATTTCCAAACAGTCAATCTTTCTTTTCTGTAACAGCATCAGTAATCAGCCTGTGACCACAGAGCTCTCAGTGAGTTATTACTGTCTCTTACCCGGGGTTTGAAAGTTAAGGCGTCGCAGCTCCACTGGATCTGTGGGATGGTGAGAGGGGACCTCCTTGCTGTTGGGTATGCTGCTCTTTCTAGAATCAGATTCAGCCCTCTTCCTGCATGGAGAAGGTGAATACACATGAACAGATGACAGACATGTTAGCCTGAAAAAGGTGCCTGAGTGTTTAGCATTATATTCTGAGGGCAAGATGTTTATTTCTGAAAAAATATTTGATCCAGTGTAAAGGTAATACAATTATGCATGGTGGGTAGGAAAACCTCCCATTTTCAATGGCAAAATCGTCAGAGACAAAATAGCTGCATTCTGCCCTAAACTGATCCTCCATCCTAATACTTTGCTATTACAACATTAAACTTATAAAAATCCAGACAATTCTCTATTTTAAGTATTATCTAGCTATAAGTTTATAAAAAAGTAGCCAACTCTTGAACTAGAACACCCCAAGTTACTGTCATTAAATATTTCTTATTTTATACACAGAGCTCTGCATTATTATAAAGAAAACAACTTGCATTCTTTAGATATTTTTAATATGAGAGAGAACAGTATAGAAGACATCTATTCCAGAAGACATCTATTATTTTCACTTTCTAGGAAGCAAGAATTTGCTCTGTTTCCTCTCATCTCTATAAGAGCTGAACTATTCAATCTTCCTATGTCTGATCATGTCTACATATATTCAAGGCTTAGATCTGCATGAATATTTCTAATCAAATTAAGGCTTTCACTGCAAAGCAAGGAAAATAAAAACAAACTGAAAGAATGAAGAGAAAGAAAGAGAAAGAAAGTTGTCTATTTTTCCCTTTCTCTAGAGTGAAGCAGAGTCCATGTGTGTTCTGAGTGACATTTTTCTTAAAACCAACTCCCAATATCTGTATGTATCATTACCTGGTGTAAAACATGGAGAACCATGTTACATGAGGTGTAACCACTCTGCATTTTTATACAGAAAGTGGAATTTTTCTTCCCTAGTTATCTGTGGGGTCCTGAATGAAAACATGTGGCTGATGTTTTTTAGCTAATATAAAATGAAGAAGCAAACAGAGGAAGAGTTACGTTGTGAAAACAGAACTGAGATTATTTTAAGGGTAATGATACCAGAATATTTTCCAGGTGCCCAATATTTATGTTAACATAATGGTATTTTTTTTTCTAATTGACTCACAATGTGACAATGCTAAATCTGATTACTCCAGTCAATTTCTTGCTGCTCTTGAAATAATGAAGACCAGGTGACATACAGTGATATTTCAAAAGTTATGCAAAAAAGCCAAACATCAAGACTATTGCAGGAATTTTTTGAAAGTCACTAGTCCTATGGTTTTATTGAAAAAAAGTAAGAATGTTTTACTGTAAAAACACTCTATCTGTTCTCCAGCAAATGCCTTAATATATGTATTAACTTCTCTTTAGTGAAGCAATAAAAATTTAAATTTCATTTTTCTGTCTTTAGTCTTTTTTACACAAAAGTATTGTGGATAAACTCATTTGAGATTCCTTTCTTTTGACTTTGACTATTCCGAACTCCTATCACAGTAGCACAATGCCCTGGTGCCCTTTCTTCTCACTAAAGATGTGTGATGTAGCTTTCAAAAAGTCTTTTAACCTGTATTTCCTTCTCTTTATGTCTAGGAGTCTTAAGTTTCTAGAACTGTCCAGGGACAAGCTCCATATAACTTTTTTCCACTTGAAAGTTAGTACCAGGCTACAATTTCATATTAATCTAATAAAAGCACTAAAATCTCTTCTAATCATGTATCTGAATATTTTGAATACTTATAGAATAAGAGAATGGTTTATTATGTATTATTAATTGGAGGATTATTCTTGGGGGTTTTTTATCTCTCCAGACTATAGAAGACATCACAATTCTTCCAGACTGTGCAATGATATCGAGATAGGTGGGGGGAAAAAAATACCACAAATGATATCACTGTATCATTTTCACTTGTAGAACTGTAAGCTAGCATTGAATTTATGTGTATGGAGCATTACAAAGATTCAGAGCAGCAAACACTTCAACTACAACCATGTAATCCTTAGAGAACTTTGGTTGTTGTGTACAACCACCTATTCCACTTCACTAAAACACAAATAAAACCATACGAGCATTGTAGAGCTCTTCTATCTCTTGAAAATTTACCCTATGGAGACACAAAAAAACCCCCAAACCAGTGAAACTTTGCTGCTTGTATTACATTACTTTTCAGTGCTGTAAATAACATAGCAAATCTTGCAGTTGCCCTCCTATTGATAGATTACTGCCTACATTCACTTAAGACTGACAGATGCTTTGTCTTAGATCACTATCATGATGACTTCTTTTTTCTCTTTTTTCTCCTTTTCTGTATTAAATGAAGAGTGATTATTTTTCACTTCTCACCTGTCAGGTTTACTGCTCCATTTTAATGCAGCAAGGAGGGAAGAAAAGGTGAAATATTAGTTGACCAATAGCACAAAGGATAAGCACGAAAACAGGAGACACAAGAAATTTTGATTTGCAGTAAAGATATAAAACTAAAGCAAATTAAGAAATGACAGCTCATCAAAATATTCAGTGTTTGGAAATCATAGAATTAATGGAGGACACAAGGTCAGGTCCAAAGCGAATCTTCTGTTGAAAAATAAACCTCTTTTAAACACTATCTGCCAAGAAATGAGACTTCAAATTTTAGCCAGTGAGATAATGGAGAATGGGTGTTTAATATGAGCCATGAAAGTAATGTTAACATTACACTGAAAAATTACATCTCACTAAGATGTATCTCCCTCTTACGTTCTAGAGAGAAGAGGGATGAGAAGTGAGAGGAGAGGAAAAATGGAAGTGGAGGGCAGACTAGAATGGGAAAGAGGGAATGGAAGAAGAGGAAGACAAAAGGAAGTGATGAACAAGGTTAAATACATGTTGTACTAAAATGAGTTGTACTAAATTAAAAAAAGTAATAGATGAAAATTTCTAAAACTGTTTTACAAAACCAGGTAATAAAATAACAAGAAATTTTTAACAGTACCCTGGAAAGCAAGGGAACCATAAATCTTTTTCCAGTGAAGTATTACACGCCTTTTTAGATTTAGAATGAATGTCATGTAGTAGAGGTCTACAGTGATCTGTATAAGATCTGTAATGATGTCTGATCTATAAAGATCAGGTAAAAAGGAAAAATAATTTATTATCTCTCACCAACATGTTCTATTATACACACACACACACTGTAAATGCAGTGTTTAACTTTCTGTGTGTTGATCATAATAAAAAGGGGTTCTACAAATATTTAACAGCTTGTACTCTGCAATGACCAGATTACACACATTATGAAAAAGTCTTTGAAATTCTTCATCATCACTTAAGATTTCCCTTTTCCCCCTTTTGCATTTCCGTGGTTTTTTTTAACATCTGGAGTTTTTTTCCCTTGGAAGCATGTTTCTTCTTATAGCTCAAGAGTAAGCAGGGGACCAACAGGTCAAAGGAGGTGATTCTGCCCCTCTACTCCACACTGGTGAGACCCCACCTGCAGTGCTGCAGCCAGTACTGGGGTCATCAGTACAAAAAATACATGGATCCATAGCAGTAGGTCCAGAGAAGGGTCACAAAATGATCAGGGGGATGGAACAGGAAAGGTTGAGAGGGCTGAGATTTTTCAGCCTGGAGAAGGGAAGGCTTTCGGAGATCTTACTCCAGCCTTCCAGTACTGAAAGGGAGCTTATAAGAAAGATGGGGACAGGCTTTTATAGTAGAGCCCATAATGATAGGACTAGGGGTAGCGGTTTTAAAGTGAAAGAAGGTAGATTCAGACTAGCTAGAAAGAAGACATTTTTTATGATGAGGGCTATGAAACACCAATTAGCTAGATTCCCCAGAGAGGTGATAGATGCCCCATCCCTGGATGCTTTTAAGGTCTGTGGACGGGGCTCTGAGAAACCTGACCTAGTTGAAGACGTCCCTGCTCATTGCAGGGATTTGGACTAGATGACCTTTAAAGGTCCCTACCAACCCAAAGTAATCTATGATGCTATAATTCAGATGGCCAGAGTTACTATGTTCAAAAGATTCAACTTTAAGCTACAGTCTTCTGAACCAAACCAAAAAGCTGCACTTTATAAAAGCAAACAACACAGTGTCTGTCAAGATGGCTTTAACTTCTCTTCCTTATAAATGGAAAGGTTTATAATGACGAACTTTTTGCTCTTAATCAGTGGAAAACTGAAATTAGGGAATTTGTGATTTCTTAAAAACTAGGAGGAATAGCCACATAAAATCATTTGTTAAAAAAAAAGAAAAATAAATCCAAAACCCAAGAATGAGATGACAGGATGCTTCATGGGGACATTCACTCTTCTTTCTAGTTTGTCCATTTCTGAGGAACACCAAACAATTTCTAGAGCTCTTTAACATTCATTAACTAAGTTCCTAATCAACAAAATCCTATATAATTGAACCTGTATCTCACACTTAAAATATATGTAAACTCTGGCTCAAGCAGACCTCCTAATGGTTAGGTATTTCATCTAGGGCATACACCATCTATCTAGCTAGGTTTGTTTTTGTTTGAGATTTTAGATATAAATCTTACTATGCTGTGTAAGATACTCCAAGTTTGAACAAAGAAAAGATTTATTTTGTTGTCCACAAGAAAATGGCCAAAAAGGAAGCAAGATTTATCTACTTTACTTGTATCTCTTGATTTGATTGTTTATAAAGTTTAATAGATGGAAAGATCTACTCCAAAATAGGTGTCTCCCTTTACTGTGTCTGCAGGGTGGTTTCACTGCTGCAAGGACAGAGAACACTGAACTGGTTAATGGCTGAGTCAGTTCCATTTGCCAAGACATAGTCACCTGTAACTCAGGAAAAACCAGTTTTCACTGTGAGGATAGCTGAATATGGGAACAGGTTGCCCAGAAAGGTTGTTGAGTTTCCATTCTTAGCTATGCAAAACTTGTGTGGATATCTCTCTGAGCAAACTGCTGCAGGTGGCCATGCTCTGAACAGGGCTGGGATGAGGCAGACTCCAGAGGTGTGGCCCTTTGATTCTGTGAATCTCTTTGATTCTGTGAGCTCTTCTGCACACAGTATGTCTATTAATTGGGCTCATCTGTGTTGGCTATTATACAGAAAGTATGTCCAATGACAAGAAAAGGTACTCTTCAGTATTTTTCCCATCTATCACTGTTAACTTACTGAACTGCAATGACCTTTCGGCTATATTCTAATGTGTGATCCAAAAACCTGTCTATGAAATATCTTTGCTTTCAGATTTTAAGAAGAGTAAATGCAGAGGCAATAACCTTTATACAACTTAGCAACAAATAATAAAGAGTTCAAACATGCATTCCTTGTCTTTGGCAGAGTTAAAAGTACTTCAAACCAACCCATGCAACTTATCCACACCATCTAATAATGTCTGTTTTAAAGAAGGGCAAGACTTCTCCCCATAAAATTATTCTTTTGGAAACTGCAGTCATAATTTCTCTGTGATTGTAATTAAAATGTGTAAGTAGTATTGTAAATCATGAGCTTAGTGGTCCAAGTCTGTTCAGAAAGGTTTCTACGAACAAAGGGAATTAAGCATAGTTGACCTTTATTTGAGTTACTACTCTTTGCACTTCAGAAGACACGGTCATTTCTTGGTCATCCTCTTTGCACTGCACATCCTTTAACATTATCCTCTTTAATATTTTTTGCATATATGTTCATAATTAGACTGATGCCCTCATTTTCTTTTCTCACTATACTTGTTGCACTTACACCTCAATACATTCTAGGAATATACTTATAAAATTTTCTGTATCCATAAAAATTGCTTGTTTGCCTGCTTTTTTTAAACATATTTTTCCCATCTAACTCCTGTAGCCACAGTAAATCCATTTAACTCAGAAGTTAAATTTCACTGTTTTCCCAAAGCAATATGTTAGGTATCCCAACTGCCTCGTCATTGCTCTTCTACAGTCAGTAAGTCTATCAAAATCTAGCAGTAAGCTTGCATTCAGGTTACATACTCTTGAAAACAAAATCCAATTATATACTACATTTTTACAGAAATGAAAGCTCATAGAGGACAACAGGCTGCTAAAACTGCAGTCATAATTTCTCAGAGGTAATTTGCCAAATCAGTGCTGTTTAACAAATTAGAGTAAATAGCTGAAAATAGAAAAATAAATAAATACATATGGACATTTGCCCAAACAGTTCTAGTACAAGTAGTAAATAACAGATGGAAAATATGTCCCCCATTCTCAGTGAATGACAATCTCTTCACACTACTGATGAGCAAATTTTACCTGCTCATATGTGGAATATTACCTTTTTTTTTTTGTTTGTTTGGTTTTTTTTGTTTGTTTGGGTTTTTTTTGTTTGTTTTTTTTGTTTTTGTTAATAGATTTGAAGATTGTTATTTTGGTTCCATAAATGCAATTAGTAACCCCAGAAGCAGTTGCACATCTGCTTAATATATTATTGTTTAGATTTCTTTTGTAGGGAGACAATTTACTTTTAATACTTCAAAGTATTCAGAAGAAAGGAGTATTTTGCTTTTAGCATGTCTATAATGACCAGTTTTTGAAGTGATGGACAGAAACAGAGTTGCTAACTAATTAGATTGGCTGACACTGTGCACTAACAGAAACATTCAGAAGACAGAATATCTGAAGCAGCAGACTGTGCGTTATGCTGCTGTCTGATTACAGCCCTAAAGCCATTCTATAAATGTATATCTATTTGGAATCCAAAAGTGAAGTTAACTCTGGACTGGTTATTTACTGCTGAACAGAGAACTCTTTCCAAAACCTGAAGACAGTTCTCTTCATGAAACTTCAGGGGTATTTGACTGGAGACACTAAAGGTGGGAAGAGGATACAGGCTTGGATTTAAAAATTTCTATGCAGGTAACAGCATCATAGCCATTAGTTTTAGAAGACATATTTCCTTTAATAAAATTATTCCTAGTGTGCCACCTCCCCAGAAATTTACAGTGTCTTTATAATATTCCTCAAATATACTTTATCAATATATTTCAAAAATGTATTAGGAATGAAATACAAAATTTGAAAAACCTTTTTGAGTTTTATTCTTTGGTTTTGATTTAGTATCTTGACCCCTGTTAACTCATTTACACTGTAAAAGGCTGCTACATAAAAATTATGGCATCATACACAGTTTTCACTGAGTATGTTGTAAGGCAGAGGGAAGTCCTTCGTGTAATAGCAAAACTACATCTGTGTCACAGACAGTGAAAGAAGAATGAGTGAAATTTGATCTCATTGCAAGATTAGTAGAAACCAGCTATTTGATATCTCTTTAATCTCTCAGATCAGAGCTTCAAATTCATATAGATACACTGCCAAATTGAGGCCAACTGTCAAAAGTTAAAATTCAAATTACTTGAGTGGAGATGAAAATCACATTTAACAACAAGCTGAATGTAACCCCTAATGTATTGCTATTATACATCTATAAACAAGTTTTAAAAAGTCAAATGTGCAAATTCCATACATATTTATGTGCAAGCACATATTTATTTTCTTTGCATACAAATGTATCTTTGCATACAAATGTATGCAAAGTGGAAAAAACATTTAAATGCAGAAGTGTTAATATAGTGTCATCAGCAGAAAAATGTACCCACATACCTGTAATTATTGGAAACTTTTAGTCAAAAATTTCTGCAGCATTCTGGAAACCATTAATAAATTTCAAAATATCCCAAAGCAATGACAGTTACTACTGTAGCACAAAAATACAGTGCAGAACAGTATTACGAAGTGACCAATATCCAGGGGAAAATATAAAGTAAGAAATCTAAAAGGTAAACCTACCTTTTATAAAGAAGTATAGCAATAACAATACAGATGATAAACACCACTGCAAGAACTGGCCCAACAACCCAAATCAAGCCTTCTTCCTCATCTGTAATTGGTTGGGGATCAAGGTCCATTGACACAACAGGATCTGAATATGGGCTTGTTGCATACATGGTCTATAAAAAGAAAAATAATTCTTCCTTAATCATGAAGGAATACATTTAAAATATGAACTATCCCACATCTAAAATAAATGTATAAAAGATAATGATGCAATGAAAACAGCAAAGTGGAAATGTTATTTTTCTTGAAGCCAGGTAGTATACAAACTTGCAAATTGAAAACTGTGTTGTTGTTACCACCTTTATTTTGTGTTCCACATATTAGCAGTGATCTGCAGACAAATCATGTAGCACAGTCCTTGCAGAGCACTTTGGAACTTAAGCAGAGAATGAGAAAATGAATTGGACACTGAGAATTATAACCCACCAGTTACCCATTTTTGGGTTTTGTTTTAGTTTCATACTGGCTTAACACCTTCTTCCTGCATGATATGAAAGGGTACTTTCGACAGAAATATAAATAAAAATAAAGAGAACTGAATGTAGGAGGTTCCTTGAAAAGGCTTTTACGGCAATAGCACAGTGCATTTTGACCAGTCAAAAACTGTATGACAGAGTATACCTACACAAGGTGGAGACAACTTGAATTCAAGACTGAAAAATGGGGGAATTCACTGTAGAATATGAAGGGAAGCTAAACAATCAGTCTTTCATAAGGATGAAACTAGAATTAAGAACCAACAGAGGTTGCTGAAAATCTTTGCTTTACTAGGTGGTGTAAAGCCAGCTGGCCTACGATAAGAGCTGTGACAAGAGAAGTTTTTTTTTTAAAATTCTTGACTGACCTGACATGTTTGATCTGTGGCTGAGTGCAGAGTTAAAATTACAGACTGGAGAGGCCGAAGAGCCAGCCTGCTAAAGCTGGATCACTTCGAGAACTCTGAGTTACAGGAAAGTCAGAAGTGGAGAATCGTTTGTACATATTTCTTCTCTGTGCTGCAGTGTCTTCATCAGCACTAAACTAGGATTTGAACTACAGCTCTTGCAAAGGACTTAAAAACTTAATTCAGTAGTACATCAGAAATGTCTGCTAAGACAGAATAAGACAACCAGGAGAAGAGATTAGCTTCCATTTATGTTTGCACTGTATTCTGATAGATGCCCTAAGCCAGGACAAGTGTTATCAAAGGAGACATGTTTTTTTACACTTCATTTGGCCTTGTTTTGGGCTCTGGGCCACAACAGTGTCTGGGTTCGAGATAGGATTAGGATGGGCAAAGCTGAGGCACATACACTTACTGAACTAGCACCTTTGTCAACAATCTCCAGTTAAATTATGGCATTTTGCTACACCTGGCACCAAAACCTCCCTATGTTTTAAGTCTATGATCATTGTCTGGAAACTGGGGAGTCTTCATGTTCCACTCCTGAAACACCCAAGCGGACTGATTTTTTTTCCCCAGGTTTTTTGCTACAAGAAGAAATTCTTTGTATTTAGCCTCTTGCTTTGGAGTGGGCAGCAAAAATTCCTGGAAAAATACAGAGATGGATATTGACGGCAACAGTATAAACACTTACTACTTTTTCTTTAATAAATAGGATTTCGCTTTTAACATTCAACCACCCGGTATCAATGACTAATTTAAACTAATTTATTATTTTAAAATTTTATCTCATTTTTTCCTTCCTCTTGATGACATCCTTAACATATTTATAGATTTTAATCATAGCTCTCTAGCTCCCATTTTACTAAGTTAAACAAATTCAGACCTTCCCATGACCTCTTTTAATTCAAGTTCTCTACCAATCAACAGAGAAATTCTGTGCTCTCTGAAGAAGCCTTATGTAAAATGTAACATCAGAATATCAAGAAAAACATCCCTTGCAAGTTACAAATCATACATCAGTTGGGCCTGTAGTCCTAGAAGAAAACCAGCTATATATGCTGAGAGCTGATACACTGGAGCATTGAAAGTCACTGAAACTTGAATCTCACGCACTCTTAAAAATTCTTCACAGTCTGCAACTACCTCATGCTACTCAATCATATAAATATTTCAGATGACATGCTAAACCACGTATTATCCATAGCCTAAGTTCAGTAATGCCTTTTGAAATCTTTCAAGAGTAGGACCCTATACAGGTCTTGCCATACGTGTCAATTTACAAACCTATTTCTTCCTTCTTTTTTATCCTGATTCCTAAATAAGCAATAAATTTAGGTAATTTATACCTTATTTAATATACAAAAAGGCAAAAAAACGACACTTTTTATTGAGAAGATCAATTTTAGTACAGGTAATTTATGACACACAAATTTATGGCCACTTAACTTCATAGTGAACAGCTATCTACTTTCTTCAGTTTGAACTTTTCTGATGCAACAACTTCAGAATTATATGTCTAGGCAGCCCGTGTCAAAAAGTGAAAAGAGAACTTTTGATTTATGTTAGAGCTTCCAGGAGGCACTTTATTTTCAAGTGAAGCTATGTATCCAAAAGTACCCAAAGTGGAACTAGTTTCTCATTGTGCTTAAGTAGGCACATTCCATTGACACCGAGAAAGCAATTGTAGTGTTATATACTGCAAGCATTTGACCAGAATTCAGAGTATTGGTGTTGGAGTTTCAAGTGATTGAACCTACAAATGTATCTGTCAGGTTTAGTTACCAGTTAGAAATGCACTGTATTACACACTGTATGTTAGCATACTAATGTGTATTGCACCTTTCAAAAGTCTTATATCTGTCTTTTTTTCTTTCTTTTTGAATACATTACACACATAATGTTAACTCCCCCATAAAGGGATGTAACTACAAAATGAAGTAAACTACAAAATTAAGTAAAGAGAAATGACAACTCATTATTTAGTTCACCTCAGGAATTCTCCCTATTATTGAATTATTTTCTAATTTTCAAACAATTTACTCATAAACTTGTTATGGAATGACTGTAAATAAAGAGGGTAGCTGTGCATGTGTCCAGTTCAAATGGATCTTTCCAAGAATCCTGTATATGCTACACCATTATTCGATGGTATAGCATCACAAGACAGCAATTCTTTTAAATACATAGAGAAAGATGCTGCTGCAAAGTTCATGTCTCAGGAGCTGTGTCCATGCTCACAAATAACACAGCATGTAATTTTCAAAGGTTCAAAGGTGATTCTTAGGTTTCAGTTATACATGGAAGTAACACACAAAGGTGAAACCAGAATAGAAGAGTTTAAAGAATTAATGGGCACTGAGTTAGGAAGCACTTGCTTTAAAGATGCTCTGACATATAACAAAACACAAAAGCTTTAGGGAAGTGGAATAAGCATTGAAAAAAACATTTTCATGATGGTGTAAGGTAATTTTGAGATTGAAATCATTAACTAACTTACAGATTCTGAGTGCTCCATTACAGCCAACACAAAGAAGACATATTCTTGACCACTCTGCAGTTGCTTATTCTCAAATCCACCATAATGCTTCTTATCCCCCAATGTGAATTCTGTAGGAAGAACTTCAAAGTGAGCTGCAATATATGGCTTTAATTCAACTTCCCTCCCAAGACGAATGCTTCTGCGTTTTCTGGCTATCTCCTTAAGCAGCTTTAGAACGAAGGGAGGGAAAAGAAAGGGAGAGAGAGAGAGAGAGCAAGCATGAACAGAAAGATAACTGTAAACAATTTTAACGTAACTTATTGACAGTGTAATGAGAAATTTTAATGCATGACCAGGAACTACAAAAAACAATTTATCCAAATTTCATGGGACATATCAGTATCACTAAATCAATTCTTGCAAAATCTTCCAATTTCTTGTCTTACATATTTTATATCTATCTATCTATCTATCTATCTATCTATCTATCTATCATCTATCTATATCTATATTAAGTCAGTCATAGTATAGAATCATAAAATCAATTATGTTGGAAAGGACCTTTTAGATTGAGTCCAGCCATTAACCTAACACTGCCAAGTCCATGATTAAACCATGTCCCTAACCTTTTTAAGTATCTCCAGGGATGGTGACTGAATCCCTTCTTCTGATAAACAAAGCTAAAATTTACATCAGTACATTTGTGACAAGATTAGATCCTAGGCTCAAACTTAGAAAACATATCCTAACTAACAAAGGAACTTAAGCTCAGCTAGAATACTCTATTGATGAATTACTTATTAAATCAGACAAATGCTTCTTCAATACCTTTTATTGCTTTAGATATACAGGCATTCCACAAAAATTAGTCTGATTTGATAACAAGGAGTCTGAACTTTTCCTGATTGATAAAAAATGACTTCTAAGGCCTCTTTATGGTTGTCCTTGTTTTTCACTTATGAAACTTATTCAGTGTCCTGTAGTCTTATAGTTAAATCACAAATTTTTCTAAGGTCACATAGTTGTTTAGTCTTTTTAGAACACTAACAGTTCTAATACAGTAGATTAGCACAAAATTCATTGCTAGGAAGAGGAGACAAATCTCCAGAGTGAGAAGGAGATTAAAAAAAAAAAGATACTAAATTCTAATCTTAACTATATATATTAATTTTAAAGTACATGTTTAATCAGGGAAGCTCTTCACATAATCATGGACTCACAAAATGGGCTGAGTTGGAAGAGACCCTCAAGGATCATTGAGTCCAACTCCTGGCTCTATACAAGAGAGTCCCTAGAGTCACACCATGGGCTTAGAGCACTTAACTCTTGTCAGGCTGGCGCTGTGACCATTTCCCTGGGGAGCCCATTCCAGTGCCCAAACACCCTCTGGGTGAAGAACCTTTTTCTAATATCCAACCTAAACCTCCCCTTACACAGCTTCAGGCCATTTTCTTGGGTCCTGTCACTGTCACCAGAGAGAAAAGATCAGTGACTCCCCTCCACCTCCCCTGACAAGGAAGTTGTAACTGCAATGAGGTCTCTCCTCAGTCTCCTCCACGCTGAACACACCAAGTGACCTCAGCCACTCCACATATGGCTTCCCCCCAAGGCCCTTCACCATCTTCAATGCCCTCTTGATTTAGGCCACAGGTTAATGAGCACATCTTTTTGCCCTCCCCTCATGGGATCTTGTATTTTGCAGTTACATAATTAACAATTCCAATGCAAATAAAGCAATCTAATATTCACTCTGCTACTGAGAAAGAAGCTTTTAATATTAAATACTTTGATACCCCTTCTCACTGACTTAAATATTCAAGGTTACAGACAGATAAGAAAGCAAGCTGTGCAACTCGGATCCAGGCTTCCTTAACATTGAGGGCATTTGGATGTTATACTGTCAAAGATCTACGCAGTCAACTGCTTTCCAGCTCTAATGCTGAGTCTGTTCCCTGTTGCAGAGATTTTACATCCATTTAACTCTATCAATTTCCATGCCATGACACAAAAGCTGGTACAGTGCAATGGATCCCCTGAGCAAAAAAAGAACTGGCCATAATTTGAGACTAGAAATCATTATTCATTACTCAAGGACACTATTCCAATCAGCAGTCCATATTTCTCTTTCATTCTTCCTAAACAGTTTAATGAGCAGCTAGAGTCAATTTGCGTCGTATAAAAATGAGGGCAGCAGAGAACCGTAATATTGAAGAGATTTCTATTTAGTTACTTTATTGAAGGTGACACTCACATCTGTTGGTAGCTTCCTATGCCCCGGGTAGAGTTACTAAATGCAGAACATGAGGCAGAGACTAATCAAAGTTTGTTCCAGGTTAGATCAGGCCTTACAGGAACTGCTGAGGGAAGCACTCTGAAAAGTTTGTCTCTGTATGATGCCACATTTTATAACAATGGCTATGCAGAGGGCTGAGCACTGGCTGTCTGGAAGCCTGCCGAAACACGAAGCTGAATACTGGAGTAGTAACAGTGTATGCTAGACTAAAGTCAGGAGCCACAAATGCTACAGTTCTAGTAGAGGTATAACTGAAACCGAAAATAACTGAAACTTCCATGTACCATTTCCACTGGAATTTAAAGTTGTGTGTCTGCCTCAACTGAATTCTTTATCATATGTTTCCAGATTACAGCGTATTTACAATTTAGATTGTAAATAACTCATAATAAAATGTCAAAATACTGTAGGAGTACTGCAGTCAAAATTGGATTGAAAGGCAAAGAAGAATGTTTGATCTTGATTATTTCTCACATTTGAAATAGTAACAGAAAATGCATATATTGGAAGACAATACAATGCTGAAATACAGTATTAGAGTGATCAGAAACTGAGTTTTGGCAATGAATGCTAAAAGTTAGTTAGCCTGAGTCAAATAAAATTAGTTCAACTTTTCAAAGGCGGTTATTCACCACCTAAGGCCAGTTAAACTTAGGTGTGTTTGTGTGAAGATAAAAACTTTGTCTGTAACATTGATTACACATGACTGAGTAGACCTCAGGTGAACCTCCAGCCTCATTTATGTTTCATATGTAAATAGGGTTGTTGCCAAATATCATTACTTGCTTGTATATCTCCCATTGTACTTTATAGACAGATTTCAATAAAATGACTGAATTCATTTAAGACTAAACATGTAAACCTTTGTTTAGGTTTTACTGCTTACAGATCTAAAGTAATCCTACTAGGTAATATCTACTGCAAATCATAGTATTTTTTTCTGCTTCATTTATTTGCATGACATGTCTGTTTAAAGTCACTAGACCTCATGATACTCAAAATAAAATGAAATTTTGAGTTAGTAAAAAAGAACTGAATCTCTGATAATTATTTTTTTCAGATACCAAACATCTAGTCCATTATCTGCTCTTTTAAAACTAGGCATCTGTCTTAGATTCTTTCAGAGATGAGGTTCAAGGAATTGGAAGACTAGGTAACTACAATAAGGCTGAACAGTCTTTTTGGACTGCCCAGTTACGTAATGGAGTTAATATTCCCGAGCTGTGTTATCAGCAAATACTCTTCTTCTGGCAATCTACGCAAAGTATTCAGAATATAGTTCTTCGAAAAATCTATTGCCCAACCATTTGTGATACTAGACACATATCCAAGATCGTACTAAAAATATAGATATGCACAAATATCCTCACTTGACCATAAGGAACTATTTTCTCAGAGAGCAGGTGTTTTTTTTTTGG
>VXAD01013569.1:200676-230539 GCA_013399195.1 Dicrurus megarhynchus | reverse complement strand
GGGGGGCATTGGTGTTTTGTTTTGTTTTGTTTTTTTGTTTGGTTGGGGTTTTTTGTTGTTTGCTTTCTTTTTGATTGTTTGCTTTGTTTGTTTGGGTGTTTTTGGTTGTTGTTGGTATTTTGGTTTTGTTTTTTTGTTTGTTTGGGTTTTTTTGGGGGGGGGTGTTGTTGTTATTTTTTTCCAAATGTATTTATTGTGGCACTGTGTTCACAAGCTTGTCAGGAATAGTATACTTAATAAAATGCATACACTTTCCAAAGCTGGAAGCAAAGCAGTCTTTTAAATAACAGAAACTGAATGAGTTAGCATGATATGCAGTTGCTGCATGTTATGCAGGTTTTAACGTTTTTCCCTCTTCAGTTCTTGCTATATGTATTGGTGGCAGTTGTAAAAGATACATCAAGGGGTTTAGCTCTTTATCAGAAATAATTTTAATTTTCCAGTGAATGCATACCTTATTTCTTCCATCATTAATTCTACAATGTGGGCTCAATTATATCAATAGAAGTGGGAAACAACCCATCATGACACAAATATTTCTGAATTAATAAATGCTCTTTATCAATGTGTTACACCGACTAAGGCAACACAACTTGCAGGATGATTAAAATGACCCTTTGTTATAGGAATCAGCAGGAACCATAGAATTTAATTGCCAGAAAGTTCAATGTCATCTGGCACCTATCCTTTAATCTATTAATGCTGCTGAATGTGACTACAGTCTTTGGATGTTAAAAGTGGGTGGTAATACTCAATCAGTTTCCATTACTGTATGGATGTGGCTGTCAGAGTTTTACTGTTTAACTGTATTTGATGTCACCTATGACTATGATCATGAGCTGATGGCATTTACCATCCAAGTTCTTTTAAAGGGAAGAAGTTAATAGATCAAAGCAAGCCATTGCTGCAGTTGAATGAAGTGAGGTGATCACATAAATGAAACTGGTCAAGAAGAAACACAGGGCTGAATCAGTCAGTCATCATGCCTTCCTCTGAACAGTTGGTTTCGATCTTCTGATTAAGGATTTGCCTGTTGTGATGAAGACTGAAAGAATTCAGTTTGTATTTTGAACGCTTTCTACAATACTGTTAGTTTGGTGAAGATCTTTATTTTCCCTACATTTTGGTGCAAAATCTGAAATTTATATCCATTTGGTCAATGGCAGGAGAGAAAAGAACCTTTATGCTTGCTCAAAGGTGATCAACACTTCCCTGTAATTGTGTTATGCCAAAGCATATGATTAGACTATCTCTGTAACACAAAACTCTTGAATCCACCAAAAGAAAATAGAAAAATAAATGGGATCCAGTCAAAAGATCACTATATCAGGAGTAAAAAAGCACCTGATTATGGTCTTTGAATTGCAGAGATATTACATGTACAAATTACTGTAGCATCAGAATGACATCTAAAATCTTGGCCAGATCCAACTAAAGCAATAATAACACCACCACCTGTCTTTTATAAATAAAAGTCTCTCCTATGGGGCCCTTGAAAGAGCTTTAAAATCATAAACATTAGCACTACTACAAATTTACAGATTGAAAGAAGAAAGACAAGTTTGCATGAGCTATACCATCCTTCAGTAAAACAGAAAACAGGGGTGAATACTATACTTCCTGGAATTATTACTATATCAATAACATACTGAATTGATTTCTAGCATTTCTGGGCTTGTACCTATAAAGAAAGTAGTTCCCCCCTTTGGATTAAAGCCATTTATCGTTTCAAATGATGATACAATGTTGCTCTTTTCTTCCTTATTCATGCATTTATTTCTGAGCACAAAGTGTTGGTAGAATGGAGGCTACTTCTAACCAAAAGTTTTACAGTATATGAAAATCAGGTAAAAACACCACCAGAAGGTCAAATGTTAAACTGCAGTGCAAATTACAATTTAGCATTTGTTACAGACTTAGTAAACACCCCTCTAATGAACCAGGCCTTTATTACAGTTCATATTGCTGGTGATTAAGCTTTTGCTGACGACTCATTTCACCTCCTGCACTTTTGCATCACTCTTTCCAATAGGAAAAGAATGAAATATTAGTGTCAACAAATATCAGACACTTGGTATTCTTTATTGCAACTTAATGTCTTTACTTAATGTCTTCTCATTTAAGTAATTTGAATTTTTGTTTTAGTCTCCACAGGCTAATTCAAATACAAATATAGAGTATCCTGACAACCAAAACTTCTAAAACCATTGAGTTAATTACATAAAACTAGCAAGATTGCTACTTTAATAAAGGAGAAGAAAAAAAACCCCCAAACCATATACAGTACCTCATCTAGTTCCATTTCATCTGGACTCTCCCATGGTTTGATAAACTTTCCACGAGACCTCTTCAAAGGCACAATAACTATGTAATAGCCTCTGGAAATGAAACAGTTGGACAAAAGTGAAGTTGAAGGAAAAGGAATAGATAAATTGGTGGCGTAGGTCTGTTAAGAGAACTTAATAGAAAAGTGGTATGTTGAGAATAAACTGCTCATTAATATGTCACTGCAGCCTTCCAAACATAGCTGTAAACATTCACAGTATTGAAATAAAATTGTAAAGCCTTTGACAAACAAATGGCACCAATTACCTGCCTTTTTGTGTAAACAAATAAATATTTATTAAAAAATTTAATTATAATGTACTAAAATGCCTACATGAAATACAAGAGCCATAGGTTATTTGTGCCCTGCCACCATCACACTGGGAAAAAAACCCAAAGCCCTAAATTGAAATATATTACCATATATTTAAATCTCAATTACCAACCCATCTTCCCCCATTTTAATGTATAATCAGGGTAGTAGGTTAACAAAATGTATTTGTTAATGCCAATATTACAATAAAGATAAAAGAAAGCAAACATGACATACACTGCACCCATACTTTCTGCCCTTTTGACAATCAAGCGCCATCAGCTTTATCTACCTAAGTATTCTGTTCGCAGTCATAGGTAAGAGGGCTTGATACATTCTCTTTTTGTAGCTAGGATTTGCAGATTACATATCTTTGTTTTCCTCAGAAGCATTTTCCTGAAAATATTTTCTTCCTCCCCACTCATGGAGACTAATAAATTATATTTTCTAGTATGGCAGAGATCTGGTACTTTCATTGTTTATGTCACAAAACCTGGATATGTGTCAGGCAGATCCATAACTTCACATTAGTGTGATCCCCGGGAAGAAGCAGTAGAATCACAACAGCAGGATAGTATAATATACATCTTCTTGATAAACACACTTGTCAAAAAATCAAGCACTCTCCATCTCAGTGGAGAGGGAAAGAAACTGGTTTTCTTTGTTTCTAGTAACAAAAGCTTATTAAGGTGGTTCTGGGTCTCCACTATGGAAAATAATTTCAATGTCTTATGGGCCATCCCCTCTTCCAGTCTTTTTTTTACAACCCATTCAACCTTCTGCAAAACGATTAATTTTACTCATGCAATGCAGCTGCAAATCCTAAGTAATTAACAAAAAAAGAGTCTAAAGAAAAGGGGCTGCATTACAATTGACTAAAAACCATCTCAGTCTAAGCCAACTACATAAACTATCTTTTTCACCATACCAGTGCAAGCCATGGATCCATTTTAATCATCTCTTCTTACTGAAAGCTCTTTCCCATAAAAGAAATGTGACAAAACTTTAGATTTTCAGCTCCTGTAGAAATTACATGTATTCATTAATTCTTGTGTTAAGAAATTTGAGGAAGTTTTCCGTGGAAGTACTGAGCTCCAACAGGAGTGCTGGAAAGAAGTGTTGCCCACAGATTCTTAACTAGCGTTCACTTGCTGTATTCCAGTATTTTCAAAAAACATTTGTGGCATGCATTCTTCCTTTGACAATATTAGAAATCATATTTTAAAAAGGTGCAAAACTGTAAGGCTAGTTGAAGCCAGATTTTAAACCTGCGTAACTCTATTAAAAATATTTTGAATAGCAGATCCTAGTGAACACTGACTTACCCATGTATACAGTAACAACCTACATATCTTTTCTTTAACAGATGCCTAAGAACCAAGACAAAAGAAATGAGAACTTGCCCCTCTATGCCTTTCAAACATGAAAGATACATCCTCCTTCTCTTCTTTCTTTTTTCATCATCTTTTTATTTTTTAAGCTAACGGAGTGTTCATACATTTTTCTTTTCAATCAAGAAACATCCAGCATGTAAATATAACTTTCACACTCTTTCTCACTTCCTTTATGAAAGTCTCCCTCATAACTTTGAAAATCTACTAAGACTTCTAGCACACACAGAGTAATTTAAACTGAAAGAACAAATAGATCAACAGTAAGCAGAAAAATGAAAATGTTCACACCAATATGCAGTGCTGCAAATCGTGACGGAAAACAAACTTCTGTGATTTTTAGCTAACTGCAGAAAATGTAGCGTCTCCTGAAAAACAGGTTTTACAATTTACTTCATTATTTGCTTGTTTCTTTTTAGGTTGGGTTTTTTTTTTTTTTTTTGGTGGGGGAGGTAGAGGAGGGAGGAGGGTGACAAATGAAGGGTTTGTTTGGATATTGTTTTATCTACTGTGTATTTGAAAAGCCAAAGTCTTCCACAAAACTCTGTTTTTACTTAAGACTTTACAAAGATGTAAGAGATTTAGAGAAACATGAACTGTCCTTTACACATAAAAATTACTTTGGAATAGCCCAAAATACTAAAACAAAGAAAAATTAAGAACTTGCTCCCTTGTGATGAGCAAAAGAGATACATTTTCCTAATCATAAAGTGAGCTCTGCACAATTTCTATGCTGTATCGCCATCAAACATTGACAAATACTACCATCTTTAATTACAAAGATTACAAAGCCTTTTATAACATTATTGTCAATCTCATTACCTATACTTCATTAGAGCAAACCATTACCTGTTTCACTTTCTGAGTAATTAGTATTATTGAAAAATTCTCAGTACTTCATTTTAAGCTAGGGACAATCCTGAGCATATATAATGTACCAACAGGGGAACAGCATGTCTAAAAATGTGAACATAACTACTACATGAATTTGTTCTTCCCATAAAAAGACTAACACAGAATAACCTTACTTATTCCAGCAAGCATCAGGGCAGGTTTTTCTGTTCAGTATGTAGCAGCTTTGGTATGCCTGCTCCAAGGGTCAAACCAATATTTGTTGTTGTGTTTTACTTTCTCAAGCCTGATCAAATCTTCTTAGAAAATTCATGTATGAGTAGGAGTACATTATTTACAAAATTGGCAGTTGGACCCTGCACCTTTTCTGATGTCACTTAGCCTCTTTTAACTTTTTTACACTATTAAAAAGAAGGGAATTGTCTTTTATTCCAGTGCTATCTTCTGCTACTGTTTCATCAGCTATCCTGCACGTTTTTCTCTCTGTGAATGCTCTGCCTCATAAATCTTTTTTCACTCATTCCATCTTCAGCCTTCCTTAGCTGCATTTGTTACTGACCGCATCTTACTCAATCTAATGATAATGACTACATTTTTCAGTTTTTCATCCTTTTAATGTTTCAAAGTCATTTATTTCTTGACCCTACCCGCCTAAAAATCTCCAGTCAGTAATGAAAAAGGGGGGAGCTTTCTAGAAAGCTGAAAAAATCCACCAGGGAGAGGACCAGTTGAATCCCCAACAACCTATAATGACTGGCTCATTTTCCTCCCCATTTCTTTTACACTACATATGGGAACTTTACAGACCAACAAGAATCACTATAAGCAGAGCAGTAACACTTACTGATTGTATCATGCTTCATGTTTTCCTGGCAAATCTTTATTGTCTAACCTTTCTAATCCCTGCTGACCTGTGCTCTCAGGTCTTTAGTCCTATTTCTGTTGTTTAAATTTCCACACCACCTGTTTCCTCCCAAAAATCTATGTAACCTCTAGAAAACTTCAAATTTTTTTAGGAAAATCTCTTGTTTTCTTTCTGAGACCAGTGGAGAGGACCTGGTATTTTTATCCCAATAAAAACCATCAGAATTAATTAATCTGAATTAATTTAAGTACAGTAACAATTCTTTAAAATTCTGTGTACTTCAAGGAGCTGCAGCAGGGTAGTTATGCATTGATGGGTTATCCATTCTTTTTGAGATGATATATTGTTCAGAATATAACAGAATCCCTCATTTTGCAGTCCGTGATGAAACACAAAAATACTCTGAGAAAAATCTGCAAATTGAAGGACAATCAGTCTCCATACAAGCCTTACATACCTGGTACGTGACAAACTTAGGAGTTCTAATTGGAGCTGACATACAGTGATCATCTATTCCTACTACCTCACCCCTTCAGGGAAGACCAAAAGTTAAAACAAATTAAGGGCATCATCCAAATATGTCTTAAACACTGACATGCTTGGGACATTAATTGCCTCACCAGGAAGCCTCTTCCAGTTTGAAGATGCTCACAGTAAAGAAATGCTTCCTAATTCATCTGAACCTCCCCTGATGCAGCTCTGAGGCATTGCCTCATGTTAATGGATCTTAGGAAGAAGAGATCAGCTGTTCCCTCTTCACTTCCCCTCCTCAGGAAGCTGTAGAGAGCAAGGTCAGCCCTCAGCCTTCTTTTCTCCAAGCTAAACAAGCCCAAAGCCCTTAGCAGCTCCTCACAAGGCATTCCTTTCTGTCCTTCCATCAGCTTTGTTGCCCTGTGTTGGGTGCACTCAAGGACCTTTACAATAGAATTTGACATTTATTCTTGTTAAATTTCATGCCACTCATGACTGCCCAGTGTTCCAACCTATCTATCTATATCCCTCTGTAAGGCCTCTTGTCCCTTGAGAGAGTCAACAGCACCTCCCAGTTTACTATATCAAATATTACACCGATATTAGTTCAAATAATACTGCAGAGTACCGTGGTCTCTACTGTTATAAAGAACAAAGTCATGGTCCACCAGCAAGAGTTAGAATAGTCATCCCTCTGGAGATAAAAACAATGGTATGCCATTCATTCACTCACTTTATATTCTCATTTGAGGGTACTTCTGGAAGTTCCACAGTTATCATGCCATCTAAGTTGGTCTTTCCAATGAAGACTGGCTTTGTGCGAAGCACATCTGGTGCAGTCTTTGCTGTTACTCTGTGCTGAAGACCTCCAGCACTATTCCCTCTGTTTGTCAGGACAAATGAGTATGATGTCTCTGGCTTCAAGTTTGTGATCAGCTTTTGAGTAGCACGTCCATCTACCTCCATTTTCCCATCATCATAAAGGATCTAAGTTAACGCACAAAGGTAGTTTTAGTTACTAGGAGAAGGCAAATGATGCTGTCACACCAAATTCAGGAATCAACCTAGCTGTAAATTTAAAAGGAAAGTTACTGGGCATTTTAGGGTGGAAAACAAAAAAAGTACTGAATTCACTACTGCAAGTAAACTTCTCACTTTCAGGGGAAAAAAACCCACAAACCACTACATTAATCTAAAGCAATGTAAACACTCCTGAAATCCAATTTCACTTTTTCAAAATAAGTCGCTTTTCTTGAACCCAGAATTTGTAGCAAGGCACTCTTGTTAAAAGTATCTTGACTTTTTCATTCACACTGCTTATTTAGAAAGGTTTTTGTACCATTTAGGTCCTAAAATACTGTTCTTCATTTGCCACTGCCTGAGATGATACAAGTGATTAAGAATGAAGCAGAAGAGATTCCAAGCAGACTGCATGTTACATTGAGTCTGTATCGGGATAATGCTATAGTTAGTGGAGTAAGAGAGTTGTAAATCAAAAATGTGTTGTTGTACACTGAGGAGACAAAACCCAAAATGGTACTCAATTCCAGTCAGTATGGAAAGGACTAGGAAAAAAAGAAGAAAATTTTTATTTTCTTTCACTGTTTTCTTTAAAATACTGTAGCTGCGAATGAAAAATTAGCAAGGTGTTCTTATCATATTAACCAGCATATTAACCAGTATGAGCCTGAATTGGAAACACTGCCACATCACTGGAAAACTCATATTGCCAGATGACTGAATTTAATTGGTTCAACATTGCTGATTAATGTGCAATCTTAGAAACAACGATACTCCCAAAAACTCTACATGTTCAGTAAGCTTCTTAATCAAATGAATGACATTGTCTAGTTTCTGTTATTTTCTCTTGTGAAAATGGAGAGTAGCTTACTTTGAAAGGCAAAGCTGAATTGTAGTTTTCTGGAATTTCCCAGGACAGCAAAACAGAAGTCTTCATTACTGCTTTAACATGAAAATTTTTTGCAAACACTGCTGGAAAAAAAGAAACAATGTATATAAACAACATCTTGGAGCTCAGATCTTGTCATATTTCCACTGCTACTTGGGAGTATTAGTTTTCCATGTCAAAAATCAACAAGGATTCAATTCTCCTACCTGTTTGTTCATATTTAAAGATCACATTTAAAGTCATTCTCACTCTTATTTAGTGACAACCCACTACGCACATTTTCCTTACCTGAAAATATTGAGCAGAAGTTAGCCAGAACTTGCTTGGCAAGGGACAACTGAATTCTGAGGCATCCAAAACATATTAAGATTTACATACTTTACCTTTTGTGTTTGATGAACCTATTTTTATGAATGGGCCGGTCAGTTTTATTTACACCTTCAAAAACACTGATATCCAAAGACCGATACTCCTTTAAAGGTCAACGCCACAAGCAGACAAATCCTACCTTGATCCACGGGTAGTGTCCTGAACTGGACACTTGGACTATATGGACCAGGCCCTTTGCTTGTGTGGGCACGTACTTTTACATCATATGTGGTATCTGGTTTTAAGCCAGAAAGTGTCATAGTGGTATCAGCAGGAACAACAGGGAGTTCAACTGGCTGGTAAGCAACATTGATATCTCTGTACAAGACGGTGTATTTGGTGATAATGCCATTTCTCTCTGCCAAGAGTGGCATCTGCCAAGTTAATTGAACTGATGTAGAAGTAGAGCTTTCCGAGTGGAGATTTTGGGGAAATCCACTGGGTACCTCTTCAGGAACAGAAATCTCTTTAACCATCTCCTCCCCAAAGCCCACTTTATTTCTAGCTGAGAGCCTGAAGACATAGGAAGCTCCTTTGTGAATGTCTGTGGCCGTGAAGTGATCTTCCTTCTCTGAGAACTCCATGGTCGTTAATGTATCCATGTCTTTGCGACCAAACTTCAGGCGATAACCCTGCAGCGGGCCAAAAGTTTCCACAGGAGGATGCCACTGAATTAGAGCCGTGTTCATCTGTGTGTGGCTAATCACAAGCCGAGGTTTGCCTGGAACTGTAGCACAATGTTATTTGAAGAGGATAGATATAAACACAATTGCACGTACAATTCTTGAGGCTAGTTTTAGCAGGAATAGGGATATGTTTCTCTTCCCTCACTCAGTTCCACATATGACTGTCCTAATGAAGAAATAGTGTCTGCCTCCTGCACTATTAAGTCATACAGTATAAGGAACTGCAACAATAGAGACATTTATTGCTTTTTTATCTTCTTCCCTTACCATTATTTCTAAATACAGAGCACATTCAGAGGCACAGGATCTAGGAACACAAATCAAGAAGTAAAACTTCCAACAAATGTCTTATGAATGGTTCTGTCTCACAAATCCTTGCTTGCAAAAAAAAAAAGTACTTCATTTATTTAATCCAAGGCACATTTCCTGTAAATGGGAAAATAATTAAAGACGAACTTACAAGTTTCTAGATAGATTTAACATACCTTTTATCATTAACAGTTAAAATGTGGTAGGAGTCAGAACAACCTTGCCCTCAAAAATCATTACTACGTATGATAGCAACCTGTCATTCTAATTTCCATACATAAATCACCTCCACCTCCACTGTTTTAGTGTGGAGAGGTAGCACAGTTTGGAATTTAGTGTTTTTGCATGGCTTATCACATATGATTTATTTTCTAGCATGGTTTTCGTGCACCTGAACTGTATTTCTTTTGAAGATGGCTAAATTGGTAGGTCTTCTTGACTTACACACTACATAATGTCACAATCTTCATTGGGACCCATTGGTCCAAACTGGTGATTTGTCTTTTAGAGAAGTTCAGACTGCAAATGTGATATGGACATTGAGGAGGACTGAATCAGTCCAGAGCGGACTAAACTAGTCCTAATCGAGCCAGAAATACCATTATACAATTTATACAGTGTGCATTTTTGGAATCCCAATATGAATTCTCATTTACTGTTTCTATTTAATTGGTTGATTAATTTTAATTTATTCATGTCCATTTGTATACATTTCATTTCTATTTGCATTAATATTTCTATTTCAAAAAAGTCTGTTTCTATTACAACGATTTATTTGATAATGAAACATTTCCATACTATTTAGAAATTTGGTGTTCATGCCTGACAATTGAGAGGTCTAAAGAGTAGAACAGTTTTGGGAGTAGTACTGCAATGACAACATACTCTTCAACAAAGACTAATTAGTTTCATCTTCATTCAAAGCCTTCCTGTGTGAATGTAACTGCTGCACTGTCAGCTCTGGTTCCTGTATTTAAACACTTCAATAGATTTTATTACTTATCTTCAGTTCTTAGGCACCCAGCAAATCAGATTGTTATTGTCAGAAGGTCTAACCACCATTCCATAAAGAATTAGGAATAAGGAGGGAAGAATGGCATGCCTTGAAGAAAATTCTGCATTTAGTAAGCTCTTTCCTCATTACATTCGTCGTAAGTCAAGACATCGCTTCTAATTTAATAAGAATTATAGGTAAGTTTTATATATATTTTCCAAATATCTTTAATTTTAAATGTCGAGTTCACCTGGCAGCATTATTGTGGAATCTTGTGAGCATTTTCCCACATTTTCTGCTATGTAAGGAATATCCCTCTGATTAGTTCTGACTTTTCCTCATTGATAACTACAAGTCTTTATGGAACAACGAGAAGGCTGTGAAGGCCTTTTGCAGTCCATATTTTTCTCTGCATTTTAACTACTACTGGCACCAGTGTAGCAGAGGAAAGAATAGTTCACCTTAAAAGAATAGTAAGTCCTTCAGCTTTCCACAGGAGAGATTACTGGAAAGAATCACTAAATTATTTTTGTGATAAATTGCCTTTTTTTTTGTTCTTGTAGCAGACTTCACAATTAGAACTACATTTTAATATTATCCAATAAAATACCCTGTGACTAAAACAGTAAATAACAATGGTCACTCTTTTTTAATACAATTGAGCCTATCTGATGTTGCAAAGAAGATAAATTTCTTTTTATTTCCAGACAGCTTTCAGCTAACATTTACTTTTAGTTTGATTACTTATGAATATTACAGTCTTTTAGGACAAATGACAGGATTCTGTGCAATCATGCATGCAGTTGTGTCACCAGATAACTCTGTCTAGAAATTCCTGATAATAATCTAAATTTTCCATGAACCTAAAAGAAGTGAAATGTCAATAAAATAAAATGAAATAAAATGAAATAAAATAAAATGAAATGAAATGAAATGAAATAAAATAAAATAAAATAAAATAAAATAAAATAAAATAAAATAAAATAATATATTCTCTGATCTAGTGAAGTCCTCTTCCATTACTACATGGCAAGACATCTCACATACCCCTTTGCAACAGACATTACTGTTGCAATGGCTTTCTACTACCAGTAGAAGCTCATGCAAGCTACCTTTGCCCAATTACCTGAAATAATTTGCTGCTGTTAGCTGCTATAAAGTACACCATCACCTTAATATAAACTTTCTTCTTTTAGCTGAAATCTGTATTTCAAGAGTGCTGTCCAGTATGAGAGCAAATGAAAAGTAATGGACAAGCTATTTTCCTATGATTCTTCAACAACTGCGACACAGAAATTAAAGGTCTGAATAAAATCTTCATAAAAATTGTATGATATCACTGACTACTAAGTCTTCATTTTTATCAAGGTCTTGTTAATCATACATTTTGTAACTTCTGCCCCAAGTAATTTAATAAGTACTTTGATTTAGAAATGCTCAGTAACAGTTTTTCTTCCACCTGATTTCAATGGTGAGGAAAGGAAACTGAATATAAGACAAAAGCACACTCTTAAACTAAAATATCAACAGCATTCAGTGACTTTACTAATAAATGAGTTACCATCCTGTAGGCTTACTTATGTTTGGTGAATCTTTCCTGCCTAAAAATGTAAATTATGCTTTTGTGTCACTAACTGGACAGCTGAATAGTTACTTATTGTCTGAATACCTTACAGATAGCTTCTCTGGTAAATGTTCAGACATCCATTCTCCTTTCATATCTCTTACGGATATAATCTCAGTCATTCAAACTTTAAAAGTTAGACTAGAAGGTCAGATCCTTCATTCACTTTATTGTAGTATTTTGAATAACACCTTTTTAGGAAAAAAAATCAAACAGAAACTCAAAGTGAATAGGAGATTACATTACAGACCTACAACCCTTTAGTGTTAAGGCATTGTTCCTTCCCTTGTGTAATGTATTCTCATAGAAAGACAGTGAGCAAGAAGCTCTTGGAACTGACTATATTCAATGTCTCTTTTTTCAAAAATCTGCATATGAATTTTTCTTACGAAAAAACCCCAAACACAGCAAGCTGTAACACCAAATGAAGAGATTTCATACAATCTGGAACGTATGAAGGAGCAAAATGGTAACTAGCTGTTAATCCCAGGAACAAACATTACTTGTTCACAGGATTAAGCAAACAGCAAGAACAGTGTAATTAATATGTATTACATTTACAGACATGCCTCTGATTCTCTATTGCTCTTCAATCAAGTTTCTACTGGACATAGGATTTGTTCTGTCTTTTTTAGGTAGAAGCATCAGAGATCTTGGAAGAATGACACACGAACAGTCAATAAGGACTAAATGCAGTAAAACTTTAAATTTTGCAAGCACATTTGCATAACCCATGTTTGTGTCTAGGAACTAATAAAATTATAATTTATATAATTGTGTTTATTTAAACTGGAAATTGAACTTTAAAAAGAGTAATGGATCAAATGCTTTTTTTTCTTAAATCAAGTTCCATGCATGCCAGAAGTACATATCACCTTTTTTTCTAAGAGCATGAGAATTCAGGAAAGATAAGAAGTTAGTGAGTAAGTTTCCAGCAATAGCTAAGAGTCATGACTAGAATGTGGTCTAAGATCTGAAATAAAACATTGTGCATCTAGCCACCAAGACTGAGATTCTTCCAAGGAATCTAACAAGAAAAGGATACGATGGCTTTTATATTAATACAAGATGTGTTCTGCATTCAGTGATTGTTTTAGAAATTGAGTCAGTCACTATAAATACAAATAAGTATGCCTTTTGGACTTCATCTATTAGCATAAACCATACGCTGTTATTAAGAAAGCTTGTAATGATGCTACATGTGCTTGTAATGGAATGTCCTTAATGGCTGCCCTACAAACCCCTGAAAATGAACTCAACACCTATAGATTGTGAACACCTGTAGGTAAGCATCACACTAAAGCTATGGTGGCATCAACTGGTTAAGCTGTACCACAGTGACGCGTTAAAAAAAAAAAACCATTGTTCCTCATCTAAAAGCAGTTTGGTTCATCCCATCTGTGCTGACTGCTGTATTGGTTATGCAGTCAAGATATCCACTGTTTAGTACCACCTACGGTCAAACGCTGACTGAACTCAGTGGCAGGGTGTATTCTGCCCCAGTTTGTGCCTTATATTACCCCTGAACCAATATGGGCTTCAGGGTTTCACAGGATGGACTTTCATTTTGTTTTCCAGTTCTGTGCTTTAGTAATCACATTCTTCTGAGATAAGTTGAGAATGTCATACAGATGGGTTCTTCCAATGTTTTTACTGACAGGCAGCAGTGTTGCTACTTTCATGAAGATCATGAAAGCCATTTACAAGTTTTTCAAATATCCTTCTCAGATGTGAATTTCTATTTTTCTCTCTCCAAGAAGACACTGATCATAGTGGAAGAGCTACTAAAAACTATAAAGTGTCCTCATCTGGAACTGAAAAAGGGACAAAGGGAGTCACTGGCTCTATTTTTATCTAAATAAATGAAGGTCCAAATACTGAAACAGAAAATCCTATGTCCTAGAAACACTCTTCACGCAACAGGAGACTTCCAAATAGTAGGAACAAAACAGCAGCAGAAAAAGTCAAAGGATTCATTTAATTTGTATGTAAGTATTACCTGCACCAGTGGTAGATACAAGTTTGGGTTTGCTGCGTGCTCCGTCACCTTTAGTTGTATAGGCTGTCACAGTGAAAGAGTATGTGGTTTCAGGCTGAAGCCCAGAAATTATCATTTCCTAAGATGAAATAAAATAAAATAAGAACAATTAATTTAAAATAGATTGTTTGCCAGGAGAATGCAGACTCCTTTAGAAACCCCCTCTATATTACACTTTTGAGCTACTGGCAGTGATAGCAAGCATTTGAGTGCACCAACAGACTGTACTGTGTGAAATACTCGATAATGCAAAACATTTCACTCACTTAAGCAATAAAAGACAGCACACACCTAAATAGTATGCCTCAGGTAGTTTAAAGCAAAAGGCCAAAGGCTTAGTGGTGTGAACAGTGAATAAAGTCTTCTGAAATACCTTGCCTGAGGAATACTACTGACATTGTGAAACACATGCACATGTAGGTATGAGAAACTCAGTTTACCTCAGTCACAGACAGAATATCACTGATATAGTTCTAAAATGCCTATTAAGAAAAATGTTGCATTTATATACACACTTTGCAAATAATGGTGGTTTAGCTGGGCAAGAAAGCCTTGTTACTTTCATTACACTTTCATTGCAACCTGGGTCAGTGGGTGGACTGTGCTTCTAAATATCTGAAAGGACTTCAGAAAAAATTCACTCTTCAGGTCTAAAAGAATTATGTAAAACCCCACTAAAAATCTTGTCAGAGGATACATCTGATGGCCCTCAAATGACAGCAGCTAAAAAACGAGTAGTTCTTCAGCTAGTGCAAAGTAACACCAACATTATCAAACTGTAAATATCAAAGCAAGGGAGTATCTTTTTACATGTGTGCACACACACAACATGCATAGGCACACAGAAGATGGTGAACGGTGTGCCAGAAATATACAAAACTTATGTCCTGCTACAAGGACAGCGAGAGGAGTAAGTCTTGACACTCATAATATAAATAAATCTTACATGCAAATACAAAGGGACAGTATTTGGAGGTAACTGACGGGCCCAGAGTCCCCAGCTCCCAGCCTGTAACCACCGGACCACTCCTTTGCATTTTCACATGCCTGAATGAATTTACACTAAATTTCAATGCTGCCAGAGGGATGGTGTATTTATACATCTAGAATAAATAGCAAATGTGCAATCACACATCCCTCAGATGCAACAGCCATGAAAAGTTAATATAAAAATCATGGGCCAGACTATTCACAGTCTATGGATTTTTCAAGATAGTGGATATGAGCTTAGTAAGGATGGGATTGGAATTCAGCATTGTATTTACAGTTAATTATTAGCAATATAGAAATAATAAGATAATGATCAGAATGAGTGGGCAAAACAGCTCAAATAAAAACAAATAACCCAAACAACAAAATGAAACAACACATAACAATCTACTACCAAAAGATCCCCTTCTCAGACGCTATCTCAGAATTGAATTGAACTGTAAGGCCAAAATCAGTAAGAAACACTTCATATCTTCCATAAGAAAACTGGCCCTGTTACTACCAGAATTAAACTGTAAAAGCCAAAAAATCCTACAGAATCACAAAACAGAAAGACTTATGAGGATATTAGCCTCATCTAAAAAAAACCACTACTTCATGGTGTAAGAGCTATGACTGCATGTAGTGTTTGAAAGTGTGGTTTGGATACAGCAAACATTATTACTTAGTCATAAACACTGCAGGACATCTGGCTTTCCTGATAGCATGTATTTATTTTATCCAAAAGAAAGCACAACTGACTTCTACTTTGAGTTACACAAAAAAAATGTAACCCTAAAATGAATACAGAAAAATACAACTATTGGTATATAACTCTAAACCCTGCTTTATTTTTCTATCACCTTGTAAAGAAGAAATTGTGAGGCAAAGTTAGTGACAGCCATCAAAAAGATGAAAACATGAATCAGTGCTGTACATTTTGGCATCATGCTAAAGCCCAGAACAGGCAAGCAACAGTATCCCTACTCTTCCTGGGAAAATAAAAAAAAGCAACACAGCAAAAGGGTGCCACAAGAGAGAACCTTTGATGTTAGGAGCATGCGCTTGTGCAAGTGACAAAAAAACACCCTGCAAAACAAAACCAAAAACAAACCCAGAGAAAGCACCAAAACAAAAAAAACCCATACAGTGCTAGAAGCAAACAAGCAAGACAAAATATCCCAAACCAAACACACAATGTTTTTCTGCCCAGTCAAAAAGTACTTACATGTTCAGTAGTATCATCATATTCCCACTAATTTACAGTAAAGGAAGTTGAAAGGAAAAACAAAACAAATAAGGAGATTTGTAGCCTGGTTGAGATAAAGTTTTCTTCTTAATAGTAAAATGAATATGAAAGATGTCTGAAAAAGTCATGTACAGTTCGAATTATTCATGTAGAATCACATGAAATTTCGTTAATGAAATCAGGCCAGGCATTTTTAATTCCATTTCTGCTTTCCCTAAAATCCAGCTATTTCTCTTTCATTGACAAATAAAATAAGTAATGAATCCTCTTGTACCATGTAGTACTCTTTTATAATAGTTTTTATTAAAAGTTACCAAGGCAGAATTAAAGGCTACCTGGTTTATTTAATCATATTACCAGGCTATATGCTTTGTAAACTAATTCAATGCATTAAGTCTTGAAACGACACTGATATTTTGCCATCAAGGTCTTTATACCTGCAGAACCCTTGATCACATGTGTCATAGAAGTGCAATAGGCAGGAAGGAGTGGTGGGAAGAGAAAGGAGATGACTATCCTGGGTGAAACAATGGCAAGCAGGCAGGTCAAAGCTAAACTTGACAAAAGAAGAAATACAACCTTTTCCTTTATGATACTTGGACTCTAATATCTCATCTAGTCTCCAGTTACTGACCTTCTAGTGTTTAAAATCATTTTAATCCACTACCACCAAGATGTTGAAAGTAAAAATTTGTGAAAGGAAGAGGAGAACCAAAGCACCATAGCATGTCCTTTTCCATCTCCTCTCCCTTTTCAATTTCCCTTCCCACTTCCCCATCTACTTTCATCTTTGTCTCCACTGAATTTAAGCAGTAAGAACGCCATGCTTTCCAAAATAGGAAAGTACTGGCAGGTAAAACTGCAGCGAAGTCCTCCAGAAACAGAGACAGTATTTTTCAAATAGGGTCACGAGCAAAATGCAGGTGTAGGAGATCAAAAATGTCTTTGCAAAGCTGAAATTTAGAACTAAGACTGGAAAGGAAAAAAAAAAAGGCAATCCCCCATTTGTTTACACATATAAAAAGCTTATGAAGCAGATTTTACTCTTTGATTTAGATTGATAATTTCTTTTTATTTCCAGTCAATCCAGTCATAAACTGTGAGCTCAGAGCGAAGCAGTGAGACGTATAATGGATAATAGTTTCCCGTAGGATGACTCCTTCAGTGTCAGGAGCTTTGGAATTCTTAAGTTTTACAGAGTTCTGGTGCATTTCAATCAGTAAACTCTTAGTTTGAGAAGCTTTTTAAACTGGATGTTTTCATCCTCTCATAATCTATAATTTATAAAACAGATGAGAAATTTCACAATATAAATAACCACATACCTATTCAAACTAAGTTGCTCATTTTAATAAAGTTCTTGATATGAATAATGACGATTGTAATACCTTGGTGGTTTCTAAAGTTACATTAAGAACATTAATTTCTTGTGAAACGTGTAGTGAAGTGTATACAAGCTATGCTCACAGAAACAGTGTAGTAACAGGCTAACACAGGCTTCTGATGATTCTAGGCTCTCCACGGAAACTATGAAATAGGAGACGGGTGGATCAGGCTGTGCACAGCTTACTACACTGACTGTGACCTGGATCAGATTGCCCTGATGCTTTAGAACTTCAGAATACAGGTACAGGGTGAAGTATCCAGGTTTAAGGGAATCAGAAGAATGACACAGCCTAGCACTTAGGTGCAGACCAATAGAGAAGAGAGAGTCTAGTTTTGGCCCGAGAACCTTAAATGCAAGTGTTCTGAAAAAAGTTTTTAAAATAGAGACAAAAAATTCTAGCTGGTAGACTGATAAATAAAAAGAAAAAAAACCCTAAAAAACAAAGGGCAATTCTGGATTGCTCTCTGGTATGAAATGTTTTCACTGTGACCTAGAAAAGAATAGAGTGCCCCAATTACCTGTGCATCTGCCAGCATGATGTCCTTTAGCATGGGCTGACCCTTTGGCTCCCCATTTTCCATCCTCACGTAATGGACCTGGTATCCTCGTATCTGGCCGTGCTGCTTATTGGGCACAGGCGAGCGCCATGAGACTTTAACAGCAGTAGAGTTGACAGCCTCTACCTCGACTTTGCGAGGAGGACCACTAGGAACTGGAACAACATCATTGGACAGAAGAGAATTACAGGCAACTGTCCCACCCATGTCTTTCACTTGCTTTTTTAAAAAAAGGGCAGACTCACTATGTTGTCTTTGAAGAACACAAATCATTCAGCAAATGAAAATGCTCAACCAATCTGCTCTACCTTTCAGTGAAAAGATCAAAAAACATGACTGATGCAAAAAATGGAAGAAAAAGGAGTATTAGAGAAATAGAAAAACATGAAAAAATGTACAAAAGCCAAGGAAGATGCTTTGAGATTCAAAGCATTATAGTACAAAGAGGTATTTTAATAATTGAAATAATAATACTGTAATAATAACAAAACCAAAAAAGATTTTTAAAAAGTTTCCTTTTCTTTTTTGTTTGTCAGGTTCTATGTTTTATTTTGGTTTGGTTGTTTCCTCAGGATAAAAAGGAGGCTGATTACAAGGCTGTCTTCTGTCACTTTCAAGAACGGAAGAAAAGAAAATGTGTGGAGCATCAGTTTTCCAAGATCAAAAAACAAACATTAAAAAAAAAAAGCCAACCAAAAAAACCACAACCCAAAAAAACCCTCAAATCAAAAAGCACAATATGGAATAAGAAAGCAGTTAAAAAAAGCAAAACCAAAGAACCAAAAAACCAAGACCTGGAAAAAAGTTTATAGACATAACTGTTTAAAAATGACAATGACTGTAAAATCAAGGAAAAGGCAGAAAGTGTTTTCCCTAAGAGTTATTTTTACATTAAAGGAGGAGCAAGAAGGATATGTATGGGCTCAAAGGAGCAGCAGATTCATGTCACTTGCAAAAAAAATATTTTCTGATAAAAAAATACAAAAATAGCAAATAGAAAAATGGTGTAGCAAGAACAGTCTTTGATTAAAAAGCTCAAAGGGCGATAATATTTGGTTATATTTGGGAAAAAAAGAGGAGCAGGAAAAATTACTGTTAGCCTATACAAAAGACAGCAGATGACAGAGCCATAGAGGTGCAAACTGATGTAGTGGAGGCAACATACCATCTTCATCTGTCCGAATCAATAGTGCTAAGCTCTCTGGGCCAGGTCCAACATCAGTGTGAGCAGTCACAGAGATCCGGTACTCAGTCCATTTTTCCAGCTGTTCCAAAAGGTACTGGGTACTGTCCGAGGAAATTCCCAAAATTTCATGGGGCTTGACATCTTCTCCATCAATCCCAATGTACTTGATGGAGTATGCAGTGATAATGCCATTCTGTTTTTCCACCGGTGGAGGTTTCCAACTTACCAAAATGCTAGTGGAGCTGGGGCTTGTGCAACTAATGTCTTGAGGAGGAGCTGATGGCTCTAATTTCAGTAGTGGGTTAAAGGAGGATTTGAGTGGAAGGATAGAAGTGATTGAAAAAAATGAACAAAAGAAAAAATAAAATTAAATAAAAGAGAACCAAATGAAAATAATAAATAAACAAAAAAAAAGTAGAAACTCAAAAAAGCAAAACATCAGATCATCATATGCACCTTGGCTTATTAACATGAGGAAACTGAAAATGAATAGACCAACTAAATGGTGAAAAAGGATGTAGGGGAAATATACGAAAATGAAGCCTCAAAATAATATTACCTACCTGTAATAAAAATTCTTCTTGAAATAAAACAAAAACGTGACACTTCTATGACTACTGATCTATCTTTATAATCCTTGCAATTAGTGCAAGCTACAATATTTTAAATAACAGATGACATGTATTTACTTACAAATTTGGACATATCCCCTTCAAGTGGCTTTACTTTCCTTAAGAGAGAAAATCTCTTTTAACAGAACTCCTAAAGACTTGCAATAATTGCTAGAAATTGCTCCACAGGTTGCCATTTTTGCAGTCTTTCCACTCTCATAAACAAATTACCTCTTTTTTTTTAAATGAGTCTGCCTGACACAAGTCAACCACAAATTCCATTTAAATTGAAAGCATCTACTGAAACATTTATTGTAGCTAGCATACTAGAGCATGCAGTCCATAGAAAATGAAGAAAGTCTTAGTCAAAGATTTACCTACCAGGAAAAAGTGACAGGCTTGTTGATTCTGACTGTAACTTGTACTTACCCTAGGATCAGCTGTCAGTTTTATTTTTTTAACTCCTCTTGGAGACACCTTTGCTAGCAAAGAATTAATCCTACCAATAATGTCTATTACTTCTATAGAAAAAAAAATCTACCCCAAACAATGTGTAAAGAAAGCAGGTATTCATTTTACAAAGAGAGTTTTTAAGCTCAGCACATCAGAATGAGAGTTTCTGAAGAAACTCATTTGTTTCATCTCCTGTCACTATCACCCATCTTCCAGAGCAGAAACGCTCATCCTTTACTCATTTGTTCTCAAAGGAGTATGTTAGCATATTTACCTTTTCCAAGATTCAGAGCATTTAAGCATGTATGTCATTCCACTGCTTTCAGTGAGGCAAATCAAGTACTGAAAGTTAGGTATGCATTTATGTGCTTAAATGCACTTTGACTTAGCAAAATCTATGCTTACTAGCAGATCATTTAGAGCATGAAAAAAAGGAGCCATAATTCAAACTCACTAGCAGAAGGAGGGGATTTGAGCTCCTTTCCTGTTTCTGCCTCCTGTCTTGTAAGAAAAATGTAAATTTTTTGTGCAAGACCTTTATCCCCCTTTATATCCCCCCTCCACCTTTTCTTCCCACTTCTTAAGGGAAAAAAGAAACAAACGGATACTTATACTTACTTATAATAGTCACATCAAAAAATTAAAACAACAGAGAAGGCCTAGGACCCTGCTGTGACCTACTGCATTTACACACATATCTTTCAGGTCCCTACAGCGATCAATGGCTTTTTACTCAGTATGGTACACTGTTCTTCCAAAGGGAAGATAGGGGGGAATTTACTAGTATTTCAATGAACTAGAAGAGGTGGATGGGAGAACACATGAGAATTATCACATCTGGGGTTGTTTTTATAGACTAATTCAGTAATCAAGTACTCAAAACAAATGGATCTCCTTCTACCAGTAGTGTAGGAAGTAAAATACATGTAAAATGTCCCTTAAGGGTCTTACAAAAAAGAAATAAATCCCTGCAGCATCTTCCTCTGATACCAAGATGAAAGGCAGTAGCACATTCTGGTGAGTACCACTAATAAAATCACAGAAGTTTGTAAATTTTTAATCCATTACACTCTGAAAATGTAAAATATTGCACTTATGTAACTAAGGATAATTTGAAGACTACTTTAACCAGTTTTATTAAGGCATACATATTTTTCTTAGCTGCACATTTTTTGCAGAAAAAAAAATGTAATCTTTGCAGCAAATAACTTGGGTCTGACCACTGAAATCAACTGGACTTTGCTACTATCTGAAGACACAAGGCTGAGAAAAACATAACATATTCTTCAGGAAGAAATGGCAGTATGCTTGTATATGGAAAACGCAGCCTTGGCCCCTAGATGTTTGCTTTGTAGGCAGTCTAAGCAATCTTCACCCAATATAAGATAATGAGCATTCTAAATAGTTGAAATGGATCCCAGAATAAATAAATACCTATTTCTTAATCAAATTATTCATTCTGAATTACTAAACTGAAAAGTTGCCTTGCCACTATCTCTAAAACTAACCTTATGTTATATAAGTGTTTTTATGCTTATTCCAAGTGCCTTAGAAATGCTTCAGAAACACATTTAGCTTTGCTTAAAGGTGAGCAGCACTGTCTCCAGTGTCTCCAGTCACACTAATTGATATTAATATATAACACTAACAAGGAACAATTGTGTAATCACACGTCATGACTGCAAATTAAAAAGACTCATGTCAACTGAAAAACTGAATTTTCTGTTTTGAATAATCTTACTTTAAGAACAGGCAATTTAATTTAAAACAAATACAAATAGAACTGTACTAAGTTTTAAAATGACACATTGTAATGCAAACTGTCAGGAAAGCATAACTTATCAGGCAAGAATAATGTTCCTGGATGCCATCGCTGAATACCTGATTGTTTTAGTTAAGTCTTAATTTAAATGTTTTAAGGTGCATCTGTAAGTCCCCGACAAATTTCTACATCTCATTTGCTGGCAAATAATGATGAGTTTCATGATACTGTTTTCATAAGCGTCCAGTGAGAAAACTGTTTTTCTCCACGTGGAAAATGACTGAACATCATAAAAAGCCCGAATTAAGAAAATTGAACAAAATCAGAATGATAAGATACTATAGAAGAGTTGTTAAGAAATATCTGGTATAGTTTGAAATATTCAACCTGATTAACTCTACAAATTTTTGCACTTCAGGGAGATGCTGCAGAAACAATCTAGCAAGAGTGCAGACTGGGGAGGAGGAATTTTATTGGTTTAGGACTGTTATTAAGGTACACCTATTGCACGATAGAACATTTTACCTTATTATAAGATAAAATTTAATTATGCCAACATTAGATTGCTTCCTTAGACATTGGTTTACATAGGTTGTGTTTTGAAGCTATTTAAAAGCCACTCATATATTAAGCTGATCAAAATACACCTCAAAAATACACATTTTAAGCATTCTTTTGCTGTATCAAGCAATAAGAATACTGTATTTTGCTTTTTTCTCTGTTGCTGCCTCCCTGGGCTACTGAGATTAATCTCCTTAAGAAACAGAGGCAAAGGAAATAAATATTTCAAAGAAAGACACCTACTTGACTGCATGGTTCTCGCAGAGATTTCTGCTGTTGAAGCACCCAGGCCTTGAGGAGACCGTGCAGCTAGGCGGAACAAGTACAGGCTGTTTGGCCTTAAGCCTTGCAGGCGATACGATGTGGTAGGTTCAGTGGAAACCCGTTGCTAAAGGCAGATAATAAGAGAGTGTCTTGATTAGTATTCAGAGACCCTCAATTCCATATATTGCCTATTTATACTCTGATAAAACCACAGAGAAAAACTTAAGTCCAAGAAAATAAAGCAGAACAAAACCGAACTAAACAAAACCAAAACCGGAATACATTACTTTTGACAAACATAAATTAAGAAATGTTTTTTTAAAGTTAACAAGTTAATGCATAAAACTCAGGGCCACAAACACAGCCTGACTGAGGAACAAATAGCTATATACACAGTATGAAAGTATTTTCAGACCATACCACATAAACAAAGCCTTACCTATAGCGATCTTTTACAACAGTGATTTTATAGTGTAAGTAATCTTGGGTTTAATCTTGTAGTTAAATTTGTGTTCAAATTATTAAAACCAAATTCTTTCAGGGGAGCCTATTAAGCAGCATCCTGCATCCCACTTGGAAGTGAAATATGGATGTGGCCCCTGTCCACAAAATAAGCTTATGAATTCACAGTGTATGTGTGAAGCTGCCATAAACATAAGCTCTGTTGTAGCATCAGCAATGACTTGAAGATGCAGGAGAAACCAATGAGGCTGACACTTTACTGCTGCTGTCTGAGACTCCTGGCTTCTTTCTTTTCTCTGTGACACCTGGTAATACCACATTTTCCCTACCAGAAGAGCAGTTTATTCTACAGTTATGCTACAAACACAATAGAGGCACAAAAACTGAAAATTCTTTTCGAAGTAATGGTACAGGAAAAGTCTGCTGCAGGTTTTAGTCTTTAGAAAGAACCTCCTGTTTTCTTCTCAATTATTATTGAAAGATTAGAAAAGCTCAGGAATTCTTACACAGTGGCACAGAGAAAAAAATTATCTAAGGCTGAAAATAGATTTCAAAGTTCAAGTACAAGTTCAAAAAAAAGCCTTAATGGGTCCATAAAATGCCCCCAAACATTTTTGCTTCCAAGCCTTTACAGAAGAACAGGCTCAGAGAGATATAATCAATGTCTGAAACTGTGGAAGATTCATTGCCATCTACAGCAAAATTCCAGTGGCTGGTAACCACTGACAGCATTTTCTGCTGTTTACAGACTTTCAGTCTGTCACTAGGCTAACTGCTAGGCTTAATAAACCGAAATATCAAGGCATTTCTACTAAAGCAAGTTACTAACCATGAAATTTAAACTGTTGCTGCATTTTATGTCCAACTTACTAAAGATCATTAAAAAGATGCACAATCTTGCCACTTACCTCCTCCCCATGCTCCCCATCTTTGTATACCAGTTCATAGCTGGAAATGGTATCAGAGCGTGGAGGTGTCCAGGAAAGCAATATGCTTGTTTCAGACTCAGGTTCTGCTTTGAAGTTCAATGGCTGACCAGGCACTAAAGAAAAAGTTGAGCAGTTTGAGTTTTGAGTTTTATTTGGATACTTCAATATTTTCAAATCTTTCAAAATGTTATCTGAATATGGCATGCAATATTACCTGTATTTATCTTACTGAACTTAAACAAATTGATTCACAGTACTACGGAATAAATTTATCTGAGCACAGAAAAAGAATAATGATACATTTAATTCACATGTTAAAAATTATAAAGGATGTCAAATAAATGTTTTTGCAGTGTAAAAAATTCAAACAGAACTGAAATGCAATTGGAGAGATGCCTGGTGTTGATTACCAGCAATCTAATAACCTATGTGTGAAATGGCAAATATATACATCTATATATTTGTGTGTGTATCAGAAAAAGCTAGTAGAACAAATGATTTGCTGAAATAGCCTAGAATAAAGTGTTAAAACTATTACATGCATTTCTAGATATGAATTTTTTTTGCCCAGCTCATAAATAAAAGATAGTAAACACATTCTGGTCTTTAAGAAGACACCCACATACAATAGCCAGCTTGTGTAACCTGAGGAGGTTACAACCTAGTGAGGAGATGTTCAGTTAATTTCTCATTAAGTAAAATATTTCCACCCTTTAATGACTGGTATTTTTAAGACTATAGTTGAATTCCTAGTGACAACACTTTCTAATTGCAAGAAGCAAAATGCAATTTTGATTGCACTAGTCAAGAACATTCTCTTTTGTTATATCCTGTGCGGTGGTCACAGAAATTATCCACACTAAGTGTTATCCTCATTTACTTCTTCAAATATAAAGCAAATAATATGGTTGACTGAGAAAAGACAGCAAAACATAACTATATCATTGGATTGTGTACAATGGTTTTGGCACCCACGTTCTAAAACATTACTTTCTGTTAATAATGCTGTTGATAAGGCATGAAACAGTTTTCCACAGCATTTCTAGCTGTTCAAGAGTTAAATGTGACATGGTCTCATTTTTTCAGGGGAAAAAATAAAAATATGTACTTCTTAGCACATACTGACAACAGGTGTGAGAAGTAGGATGTGACAATAATGATGGTGTCACAAACATTTATCAGGGAAGAATTCTATTACAGCATTACAAGTATGTTTCTTTAGTACAGTAAAAGACCTAAAAACTCTGGAGAGCAAACTGTTAAAATAACTTGGTATTTTGACTTTTATCTTCCCCAGACTTCTACAGAATATCAATTTGAGGAGAACACTGCATTGTGTATTCTGATACAGATTTGATATCTAATTTTCAACAGACAGAACCTTTCTACATGAGGTGCATATTTAAGCTCCTGGGTGGACATTGGAAGTCTCTACCATTTTTTTTTTTTTTTTTTAAATGAGTGACTAACAAGAGACCAATTATTTTACAGGAATAAAAAGGGATAGGACTAATTAGATATCTTTCTAAAAGGTGTCTGGTCTAAAAAGAGACTACTGCCTGGGTCTGCAAAGTGCAGAGGGGAAACAATCCCAAAGCATGGGGAGCCATTACAGGAAACATCAACGAAGTATTTTTGACAGATTCTATTTTTGCAAGGAGAGGCTGCAGTGCTGGGAATGGTTCAGTTGGGAGAAGGGATGGCTCTCCACAGCACTCCCAGCAGTGACAGAAGGGATGGAAGAGATGCAGCCAGGCTCTTCACACAGTGTGGCAGATGAGAGGCAATGGCAGAAGTTGAAACACAAGAGGCTCAGGACAACCCAGAAATGCAGCCAGGGCTCAAGGACCATACCAGCCCTGGGGGGTTTTACAGCTCAAGCAGGTGAAGCCCTAAGAAGCTCAGTCTGACCCCAGAGCTGAGCCTGCTCTGGGCAGTGGCTGTGGCTGGACACCTCCCCAGATAATCATCCTGCCAGCCTGAAACGTCCTGTGATGCTATCATCTGAGTTTAATGTATGGCTACATGAATTGTAGAACACAGCCAGGCAGTAATAGTAAAGGATCAGTCAAGTGACTCATATGAAGGCTGGTACCATCTGTTATGATAAATATTGCAGCAGATGGAGAACTAAGGGTATTTCCTGTCTCTCTGCATGTTTTAAGACCCTTATTCTCCAAGTATTCCTTTTAAAAAAACCCAAACCCTTTGTCATCTTATGTCTGCAATTCTCAATCATTTTATAAGACAAGTTGAAGGCTAATTGGACTTTTCCAAATGCTGTTTGTCAAAATAATATCTTGCTTCAAAATCTAGTCTTCCCTCACATTTTTTTAACCACAGTTAGCCAACTCTGATGCTGAAAACACTTGACAGAAGAAAAAGGTGACAGGGAAATCTGCATTGCTCCAAATAGATATAAGAAGATGAAGAAGAAAGAAAACAAAACCAAAATAACAGAAGCTAAAGACACTTTATTGCTGATGAACTCTGCTATGGAACTCAGTACTTAAGCCAAAGGAAAAGTACCAGTTAAGGGAGTGGAACAATTAACTTTTAAACTATTTAGGATTTATGCCTACAACGCACAACATCTGTTCAAAAAAATCTTCAGTGGCACGTGGGAGCGAAGCCAAGCTGGAGCTGACAGAAGCTACTTGTCTCCTTCAGAGAGAGAAAAAACCCTAGAGAAACCGCAAAGTGTATGCAAGTGGACTTTACACTCTTACTGAAGTGTTTTTAATTCTGCATGTCAAATCTAACTCCATATTAGTTCTGTACATGGGCAGCTCACTAAATGGGAGGGTTTTGCATAAGCATTCTCTCAATACTGTCTTTTCTGCTTTCAGGACAATATGCTCTATAAAAGTACGATAAAACCCCTAACTTCTGTGTGCTCCAAGCGTATCTCTTCTAGTACACACAACGAAAGACTACAATGCAATAACAAAACAAAGAACAAAGTCCACAACTACTTTTTCCAAAACTTTGCATCAAGTTCTACATTTCCACTTGCCTAGTCCTCCATGTTTACTGCTGGATAACCAGGAACAAACACAGACTGCTGGACTTTGTCCTGCATATGTGGTTCTATCTCCATCCCTATTAAAGTGCCAGAACAGGATCACAAAATAGGACCTCAGAAGGGCACTTTAGCTCCCTGCACACCTCCTGGTTGAGGAGCTGGCTGAGGTAAGAAGAAAACTACTCCACGACCATGCTGTGTTTGCAAGTGATAATGGAAAAAGAGGAGAGTCTCCAGGACAGAAAGTGCCCCATGACATTACTAGGGTGAAATCCATACCTCGCGTAAAACTCAGTGAGTCCAATAAGAAATCAGCTCTGCAAAGGACAATAGATCCACCAAGGGAATTTACAGTATCAGTAGGGAACCTAAAGGGACCAAGAGTTTATGCTTCTGGTTTCTCTGGAAGAAACATGAAACTCTACAGAGGAGCTCTTATAACTGAAGAGCTACTGTGCTTCAGACAGCACAGTACAATACATGGATTTTTTGAAATAGCAAGTCCTAATAGAATATAATTAAAAAATAAAATGGGTAATACGTGCATTGTGCTCTCCCCGTCTCTCTGCTACTACTGAAATAACCTCTTCAAATGAGTCTGAAGATAGCTGACGGCTTGCAGCTTTACAGTACCAAACACAGAACCAAAGTACTCAAAATAATTAACTACTATACATTTTAGATTTTAAAAAAGCACAGCATATCATGTGAAAAGTAATCAGAAATCCATAAATTTCATTCTTCAAATAGTATCTCTAACCGACATAGTGGGAGCCCAGAGAATAAAATAAACAGTCTTAAAGACAGAGTCCACCTAGTCTTGTCTGAATGACTAGAGAACGCAGTGAAGAGATAAATTATCACTGTGTGAAGGTAAGATCCTCAATATTGAACTCATCACCTTAGCATTTAAATGAAGTAAAATACAGACTAGGACACTTAACAAAAGTTACCTGTGCTTTGACAGTAGGGGAGTTATTCAAAAGCTGAAATAGTCTTTCCTACCTGACCAGAAATATCCCTTGAGGGAAATTTTAAAATTTAAGTCAGTTAAAAAGCTATCCTGTACCCCACCTTAGCATCAGTACATATAAGTGTCTCAAAGGTGGGTGCCACAAGGATGGTGTTAGACTCTTTTCAGTGGTGCCCAGAGACAGAATGAATAGCAGTGGCCATACACTAAACCACAAGAAGTTGAACTCAACCTGAGGAAGAACTTATTTATATTGAGGGTGGCAGAACACTGGAACAGGCTGCCCAGGGAGGTTGTGGAGCTCCCCTCTCTAGAGACATTCAAAACCCACCTGGACGTGTTCCTTTGTCACCTGCTCTGGGTGACCCTGTCTTGGCAGAGGAGTTGGACTGGATGATCTCCAGAGGTCCCTTTCAACCCTAAATATTCCGTGATTCTTCCACCAGCTTTCTTGCTTTGAGCTGACTTTCTAGCTACATGCTCTCAACTCTTCTCATGTGGAAGTCCATTTCATGAAATGCTTCACAGCGACACTAGGCTAGGACTGTGGAGTTTCAGACACATCAGGTTTCCCCATTCATGTGTTCACAAAAAAAAGTTTAAATGTCTGGTAAAGCAGCTAGCTTGCTACAACACAGAACAGTACTCCCTTGCTACCAACTCTTCCTCTGAACTTCTTTTTTTACTGCAAGAACTCCAGAAACATTAACTTTGTTTAATCTAAGGCTCCATTTATACACCCTATGAGTCAGACACTTTCTCATTACTATCCTTTTTCCTATGCTCAAGACATTAGCCTTTTATAACTGTAGTACACCTCAGTTTTCAAATAATGGAGAATCTTTCATTTAAAACTAACAATGTGTTTTGTATTTTAAGATTTCTCTAAAGAAGCATATGCTTACAGGTACACATTAATTTCCCTGTTTATTAATTTTTTTCTCTCTTTCTCCAATAATCCACTATCCAATAGACTTTGTGTATCTCTCTCCTGTCTTTCTTGCTAAGCTCAGAACAAAACCAAAATTCACCTAATTCCTTCAGTAGCTATCCTCTCTTTGCAGATCAAAAATGAAATGAAATGAAATGAAATGAAATGAAATGAAATGAAATGAAATTAAATTAAATGAAACGAAATGAAATGAAACCAAACCCAGACAGTTCAAAACTCTAAATTTTCCTGGTATACACAGGATAAAATAAGTTGCTCAGAGTACACATTCTTCTGACCAGTTTAAGCCCAGAAAGGAGTTACGAGAAGATACTTAAGAAGTGTGTCCTGAGCAGCTAAACTGGACACAAAACAATTTTGTTTTCTAACAAAGTAAA
>VXAD01013569.1:80297-190297 GCA_013399195.1 Dicrurus megarhynchus | reverse complement strand
GGGGGTGAAGTGCGCTTCAGAACTAAGCACTTACCAATAGATTCTGGAGATTTAAATACGGAGAGAAGAAAGACAGCATAAAAATATTATTATATTCCTTATAATTTGGTACAAAGTTTTCAGTAAAAGCTTTATATACTAAATCATCTATGTCACATGTGAAAAAATCTTAATTTACATTAACAGAAGGTTAATTTACACAGTTCTGCTGACAACAAGCAAAAAGTCAGTTAACAAGACGATTTAACATCACAGGACAGGTCAAAAGCTGAGAATTCTGGGAAGACACGTGATTAAACAACTTAGATTCCACAACGATATCTACTACAATTGTCAAAGAAAAAAGCTCATTATATCCCAATGATTTTAGTTTGGGATAAGCTTTAAACTTGAAAAATTTAGAGACGTTTTTGGTTTTTTTTTTTTGTTTTTTCTGTTTTTAATCTAAAGAGAGCAAAAGAATAAACTAGGGCAGGAGGAGAGTGAGAGAACTGCTAGGGAGGTGAAGGGGCAAAGAGAGAGAGAGAGCAGCAAAAGCTGGAATCTACACCAAAAGCAGACTTCTGTAGATCCAGAAAACACAGGATTCATAAAGCTTTAGCGTGGGCGCACACTACTGTGGCTAAATGTGTTGGAAAAATACTCAGCCAGCAAAAAAACCACGAACTTTATTTCATAGATTACCCAAAGATTTCTCTTCCTTTTTTTTTTTTCAGGTATAAATCTGCATGGGAAGAAGTACTGTGCTTTATGTATTTGTGAGAGGAAAGAAGATGTGTCCAAACTGGCTAATCTTTGGTGAAGTCAAATGTGGAAAAGACAGCACAAAACACATTTTAGATTTTAATTGAAGTGTCTAATGCAGGTTTTGGTTTTGATGAATATAACCATTGGTACTCCTTGCAATTTCTGAATGAAGTCCAATGTTGAAATAAATTTGTTAAAAAAAATTAAAAGGAAAGAAGAAAGAAAGAGGAGAAAATGGATCCATCAAGTACTGCAAAAAGCAGTAAAGAAAAAATTATCAAAAAATACAGTCACAGCAGTGAGCAATGTGGAGTAAACAGAAGCTGCAAAACACATAGAGACAGACTCTATAGAAAGCTATGACAACATCACAGACATGGACAACACACTCAGTAACACAGAAAAGGAGAGGAGAAAGAGAAATTATTACCTATAAATAAAATTTTTTTAAAAAGGAAGAGAAAGAAAAGAAAGAAAAAGTGAGAGAGAACAACTCTGGGCGTCGGTGGAAACAGTAACAAGACCCTACCTGAGCGTAGCTGCTTGATGCGGCCATTGTTGTTGCTTGTGTCAACAGGTAAGAAATCTTTGAACCAAGTTATTTCAGGATCAGGATTGCCACTGGCTGCACATAACATGGTAGCTGTACGAGTTCGTTCAACCACCTTCAGCTGTGGGCCCATATCAATGGTTGGAAAACCTCGAGGGATTTGATCCTCTGAAAAAGAATGTATAAATTGAGGGATTTCACATTAGTTGTGTACTACTGCATGAAAGCCCAAATCACCATCCTGATTCACATTCAGTGATCACCTAATTGTTTGTGCATAAGGAACTGATTGAAAAAAACCAGATACCCAGACAGCATTTTTGGTTAACTTACATTGATTGAAATAGTGATACAAAATTAAAAGTTCATTAAAAATGGCTACAAACTTTATACTTATGAAATCAGAAGAGATGCGCTACCTAGCATGCAACCTTAAACTCATAATATGGTACCGCACAACACTGATGCTGCCCTGCCTGCAAGAGTCCTTATTATTTTATGTGAAATATTGAATTACCATGTCTTTCAACAATAGGGAAAACCCCTTCTCTTTACACCAGAGAAGTACATAAGGAGGGATGATCAATGCAGTATAAGATCTGGCCAGTGACTCAGAGGACCCAAGTTATGTTTCTTGCTTCTATTATTATTACGTATCTGCTGTTGCTCTTAACATCTGTTGCCCCCGTGCTTCGATTTTCCATCTGTAAGATGGACAATACAGTGCTTTACTGCTACAGGGAAGTACTGTGAGGATGAAGGCATTATATGACTGCAAAACGCTGAGAAATTCCGAACACTGGAGCTATGTGGACAGCGAAGTTAAAGTGGCAGGATACTCATAATGATGTAGAATAGATACAACAGTGTCTAATAAAACACTCAGATATGGCCAAAAAGCCTCACATTACTGTGGCTAATACTGAAATATTAAAAAATACTGTACAAGAGTCATTGGCCTTCGTAATATGACACCTGATAGCAAGTAACACTGGAAGCACAGTAGGATCAGGAAATTTCTAAGAAGTCAAGCTAGCACAGCTAAAATAATCTGTTTGAAATACACAATCTTGCTCCTCATTTCCATTACAATGGCACTAATATTTTTATTGCAAAATAATATTACTTCCATTCAAAAATGAAAATCAAAATCAAAGAAAGGATCAATGCTAACTGTAAGACACATGTTATTAAATGTCTTGACTAGTCATTACTGACATGCAAATGATTAGGGGATAAAACTAACAAGATAAATTGTTCTACATCAACACTCTTTCATTAAGAAGTGTCATATTTTCCAACAGGTCAGGCAAGTCTTCAGAATTTAGTGAAAAACATATAGCAAGCAAGTACAGCCTACAGATCTTTGCAGTTCCTGGGGTGTTATGTTGCCCACGAGCTACTTAATTGCTAGCAATATAAGTGCACATAGATAACCATAGAATTACAGAACAGTTTAGGACCTTAAAGGTCATCTACTTTCAAACCCTCTGCCATGGACAGGAACCTCTTCCACTAGACCAAGTTACTCAGAGATACATCCAACCTGGTCTTGTACACCTCCACAGATGAGGGATCCACAATTTCTCTGAGGAATAGAAGCATATCCCTTGAGCTCCTGGACACATCTCTTTTAATGCAGCCCAGGATGAGGTTGGCTTTCTGGGCTGCAAGTGGACATTGCAGGGTCATATCTTTTCATCCACAAACAACCCTGTCTTTCTCCCTAGAAGAAGTCTTGATCCATTTGCCACTGAGTCTGTATTTTTGCATGGAATTACTCCAACACGGGTACAGAACCTTTTACTTGGCCTTGTTGCACTTCCTCAGGTTCCCATGGACCCACCTCTCAAGCCTGCTAAGGCAAATCCATGTCCTTCAGTGTGTTGTTGACCACACCACACAGCTTGGTGTCACTGGCAAACTTGCTAAGGGTGCACTCAATCCCACTGCTCATGTTACTGACAAAGATGCCAAGTAGCATTGGTCCCAATACAAATCCCTGAGGATCCCCGGTTGTCAGCACTTTCTAACTAGACACTGAGCTGTTGACTGCAACTCTAGCAGTGCAACCATTCAGCCCATTTCCTATCCACCAAGCGGTCCACCTGTCAAAATTCATGCCTCTCCAGTTTAGAGACAAGGATGACATTTGGGAGAGTGTCAAATGCTTTGCACAAATCCATATAGATGATTTCTGCTGTCCTTCCTCGTCCACCACTGCTGTAACCCAACTGTAGAAGGTCACCAAATCTGACAGGCATGATTTGCCTTTAGTGAAGCCATGTTGGCTGTCACAATCACCTCATTATTTTCAGTGTCTCTTAGCATAGTTACCAGGAGGATCTGCTCCATGATCCTGCCAGGCACTGAGGTGAGACCGTCTGGCCTGCATACTCAGTCCCTGGGTCTTCCTAATTTCCCTTTTTAAAAGGGGGGGTCATGTTTCCCGCTTTCCTGTCGGTGGGAACTTCACTGGACTGCATTCTTTCATTCCAACATTCTAGTCATAGGAGACATCCCTGTGTTTCCATGACACCAAGGCCATAGCCCTGCAGGCATCCACACACCTCTAGTACCACCTGTTTATTCCCCATGCTGCATGTGTTAGCACAAAAGTATTTTAAGTTGCTCCCCAATGAAGCTGACTTTCTGTCTGGTGTGGCTGGAATGTCTTGGTGCTGTTCCTCAGGCGCTCTGCTGCTGACCTGCATACCCTCTCTAGTCTCTAAACATCTCTTTCTGGCTCAGCTGTCTCACTAGTATGTGTGGGAATGCAGGTTGTCCCACACCTTATTACTATTAAACCTGACGATATCTCCCTCTCGTCGTATCTAATTTAAAGCCCTATCAATAAGCACAGATAGCCCTTGACCAAAAAACCTCTTCCCCCTTTGAGAGAACTGAATCTGCATTCAGCAAGCCTGGTGCCATGTAGGCCATCCCATTATCAAAGAAACCAACATTTTGGTGATGACACTAGTCATGGAACCATGTGGGTCCGTCTGCTTCTTTCAGTGTTACTACCTGCAACTGGAAGAACAGAGGAAAAATAACCTGCACCCCTAATCCACCAATCATCCCAGGGCCTTGGTACAATGAACACAACTTCTGTGACTCTTCAGAACTGGAATTTCTACCAATCAGCTGATAAATGTCAAATCATTCACCAGCCATAGGCTCTTCCCAAAGAAAGCGATGTTTCACATCTGCTTACAAACATGAAGTCTTTGCTTTGGTATTAGCTGACAAGATCTGACTTGTAACACAGAACAGGATTTTTATGACCTGACCTTTCCTACTTGGCTTATACAGAAAACCCTAGAGTCCCTTTCACAAATACCTAAGTGTACAACAAAGATAATCTAACTTGAATGTTAATAGGATAGAGTAATAAAGAGCCTCCCTTTCTTATCTTTTAATAAGGGCAATTAAATTCCATCCATCTGCCTTACACATAGAATCTCTTTGAATGAATGCTCTTCATGAAATTTTCATGAGAAACATCACAATGTAACATTAAAATACCCAGAACTGTTATATTTTTGACAGTTGTGGCTTGTATCCAACCTGGCTTTCAGGTATTTGGCAATAAACTCAGATATTCAACATCAAGTGGACTACGGAAATAATGAAAGTTCTAATTGGAGGGCTTATCACAGTGGATTTCATTTTTAAGATGTTAATTACTTTTTTTCTGTAAGTTTATTCATGATTTGTACAAAACTGCCTTTACACTTTAGTGATAGTAAGTTTGACAGATCATCAAACACTCTAATGAAACAAAGCTGAGCATTGAATCATTGAACAACTGCATCTCAGCCACAGTAGGAGAAAAGTAACTATTATAAAATCGGTATATATTGCTACCTCTACAATTCCATGTGGGGTGGCCAGAAAAATATTTTTTACTGATCATTAATATGCTCATTAGGCTTTAAACTATAGTATATTCTGTTCTTCCCACGTAATATTCAGTTCTAGTCAATTAGTTCGCAATTCATCAACAACTTAAATCAGACGTGACCTTCTCAAAGCCATTTGGTACTGTCATTTTGAGAGGCCATTAAAGGTCAGATTCCTCCGTCCTTGTGGCTTAGTGACTTATACATGTAATACATATTTTGTTTAGGATGACAGATACAAGGGATTTAGAAATAGGGCACATTCTTTGAATTTGTTAGGTGTCTTAAAGGTGCTGAATTTCATTACTGGCATTAAAAGAATGCATTTAGTACTGCACTAGTACAATTTCCAATCACTGCATAAACTCCACAGAAGTTATTTTTCAGTGTACCATCTGAACAACATAGAAGACAATTACAAAGAGAGGTTACCAGATGAGCCTTTAGCAGAGACTGTTACAAAATGACCTTGCCTCGCTTAGTGTCATGGTTCTTAGTATTTCTGAACTCCCTGTATATTCATTTGTTTGACATTGCTCACCAATGCACACAGAATGGACAACAAACAGAAGCTGGAAGCCACTGTGCCACTAGAAAGTTGTGACCTTCTTGCCATTACTGAAACTTGGTGGGATGTCACTGGAGTGTGACTTGGTGGGATGTGACTGGGATGTGACTAGCAATGGCTACAGGCTCTCCAGAAGAGACAGGTGAGGAAAGAGAGAGGCAGAGGGGTTCCCCTCTACATCAGGAGTTAGACTGAGTGTGAATAGCTCTCTCTGAAGAACAGCCACGAGCTGGTCAAAAGCCTGTGGGTAAGAATCGGGGACCGAGGCACCAAAGGGAACCTTGTGGATGGTTTTAAGTACAGAACCCTGATCAAAGGGAGCCTATTGATGAAGCCTTCTTGCTCCAGCTACAGGAGGCAGCATGCTCACAGGCTCTTTTCCTGCTGGGGCACTTCAACCATCCCAAAATCTGCTGGGAAAGAAGCACAGCAAGCTGCGGGCAAGCCAGGAGACTCTTTGAAAACATGGGGGATAGCTTCTTGAGGCAGGGAATAGACAGCAGCCCACAGGGGATACAATTTGGGATGTGACGGGCACCAGCGTGAGCTAATCTTGAACGTCAAGACTGGAGGGAACCTGGGCTGCAGCGATCATGCATTGGTGGAGTTTGCAGTCCTGAGGAATATGGGCCAGGTGAGGAACAAAGTTATGCCCCTGAACTTCAAGAAAGCAGACTTCCAACTCTTCAAGGAGATAGCCAGTGGGATCCACTGGGAGACTTCCCTCAGGGACAAGGGAGTGGAACAGAGCTGGCAGATGTTTAAGGAAGTCTTCCACAGAGGGCAAGAGCTGGCAATCCCCAGGAGCAAGAAACTGGGCACAGAAGGCAAGAGAACGGCAGGGCTGAGTAAGGAACTGCTGGACAGACTGAAGGGAAAGAAGCAAATGCACAGGCAGTTGAAGCTAGGATGGGTAGAGAGCTGACAAGAGTAAAGAGACGAAGCATGGTTGTGTAGGGATGAGGTCACAAAGGCCTAGGTGAAGCTGGAATTGAACCTGGCAAGGAAGCGTTCAAGGTCAGGTTGGATGGGGCTCTGAGCAACCTGGTCTAGTGGAAGGTGTCCCTGTGCATTCCAGAGGGTTTGGAAATAGATGATCTTTAAGGTACCTTCCAACACAGGCCATTTTATGATTCTATGATTCTATGTTCTGCAAACAATGTCCTTGCTGCCAGTTTAGTAACTGCTTCCCTTCCAAGAAACTTGTTTGAAAAAAGCACATTAGCCTTTACATTCAGATATCAATATAAATACACCTAAAACAAATGTAAAATATGTAATTTTACATGTTTCTGCCATTTGTCCTAGAGGTGAGCTTGCCCTCATAAATGCAACAGCATTTAGGGTAGAGACTCAAACTCAGTGTTTTTGTGTGAACAGTAATTTTGATGGAGTGGTATCTTGAAAATAGCCACGAGTTAAAATTACGCTCTACCAAAAAAAGAAACCATACTTACCTTTAAGTGATATTGACAGAAAAAAGCATAACTGTGCCACAGCTATATATTATAAACCCTGTTCTGCTCATCACTTAACTCTGTTTCCTCTCATCTTAAAGAAAAAATGTGCTGTTGCAATCTATTTTTTTTTAAATTACATAATTATTTTGTAAGATTTCAGGAACTTCCCAAGCTATGTTTGAAGGTGTACTTGTATATACAAAAGCTGGATCCAAAGAAAGAAGAGGATTTCAGTACAGTGACTTTGATCCTTTGTGGTAAACCTGCATGTCTTATATACAACACAGCTAAAGAAAGAGGAAGATGGTGGTATTTATCTAGGATTTGTGCAACAGCTTCTTAACATTCTGGCTACTTTTTCTGTAAAAGGTTACTTTCAGATCATGTGTAGGCCCTGCTGGCAGCAAGAAGAGTGTTACCTTTTAGAAACAGACTGAGTCTTGAAGTCTTAAATTTTGCATAGCTACCTTACTGAATCACTCTGGCAATCACCATCATGTTTTAACAAGAAAGACTGAATAGTGTGAATAGCCTTCTGAGTTACAGTACAATATGATGATATTACTATGATATGGATATGAAGTACAAATGTGAAGTATCCAAAGCAAATTGTTATTACTTTTTTTTTTTTCTTTTTTTTTTTTTTTGGGTTTTGGGTTACAGAGTATAAAGGCAAGGTAGTATCACCAGGGCTCAAGGCCAGACAGATGTCAAGAAAACTGGCTAATATGTTTGTTAAGTATTTAATTTCACATTAACTATTTTCACCATTGAAACACCCATGTTCCAGAATATGAATCTAGAGTTCATATTCATATGTAGAGCAGAATATTGACCTGTCATTAAATCTGTGTAATCTGCCTAACTAAAATACATACTCAGAGTGTTTGACTGTGCCTCTTACAAATACTGCTTATGTGAACCAATTATTCTTGCTGTGCAATGGAAGGTGGTTCTCCACTCGGTTCAGGAAGAAAAGAGAGTAAATCTATTTCAAGATTCACTGATAGGTTTGCCACAGGCAAATTTTAGTCATTCTGTAGCTCACAGAATAAAAAGGCACACCACATGGAGCATTCCCAGAATACATTATAGATACTGAAGATAAACTGCCACAATAAAGTTTATTATTTCAAAGAACAGTGTAAATAAAGCTTTTATTTTCACTATTCCAGATGGCAGCAGCATATAATTTGCACTGTTTTGACATCATGACCATATTATTCAAAATCATTCTTCTTCCTACTGAACTGAATGCAGGATTGAGAACAGTAAAATCAAAGAGACTAGGGAAGGAACTAAAATCACCAGTTTGCAGTGAAGTTGGTATTCTGTACTATTATTGAAGAACTATGCATATAAAGGAATTGAAAAATAAAACTAGAGCCAATTCTAATTATACATAAAAATTAAATTGGATTTAAAAGATATAAAGCATCAGAGAAGTGCCAGTTCATAAACATTATTCATACTGAAACATTTTACAAGGCAAATTTTGGCAAATAGAAGTAATTATGAACACACAATAAATTATTTTGTGGGATCCTTTGTTCAAAGTTGCTATAGAGAGCTGGATACTTTTTCTTAGTGGTGCTGTACATCAGTAAAGCAGGGTAATGGCTACCCTAGAATAACAGACCTCAGTATCGTTTGTGAGTTCTCTTTAATTTCATACAATTTTACCACACAAGGCAAGTGAATTAGACATTGATAAGAAGATCAGTGAAAATTCAACATAAGAACAGCTGTCCATACCATCCCATCAAAACCCATGCATTTCAAAATATCTTCAGATACTGAAGTGATGTGCAAAGCACTTTTAATACAAAAGAAAACAAATTTGTTTAGTAGCTCTGTATGCAATTACCCTGCAAATTGCAAAGTAATGTCTATATAACAGAACATAGAGCCACTTAGACTGAATTATCATTTGTATGAATGTTGAAGCAGCAATTTCACATTGCATTAAGTCAGTTAACATTCATTGTTATTAGCATTTAGCTTTAAATAAGTTCTCTGTTTTAACAAATGAGTGCGCTGAGCCTTTGAAATTAGATATCTTCATAAGGACATGAAAATGGAAAAAGGAATTTGCACCTTTCAACAGTTCTTGAAATCTGCAAAATTAGACTGCACAGAGCAAGCTTTTCCCAAAGTGACCTGTCTCACTCACATGAACAATGAAATACTTCTCACTCTGCTTGAACAGTGACATTCTGAACAACAAGAATTAACATTCGTAGAGTCATCACTCATATAAAAACACAAGCCTCAAAATAAGGGTTTATTCTCATATTTGTATACAAGAGTTTCATAGCTTAGAGCAGAGCATATAATCTGAACACCAATGTGTCCAAATTTGGTTATGATTGAACTTTTGGATGTCTGTCTGTTCTGTTTATTTGGAATGTAACAGGAAATACAAAAAGCTGTGTCCTGAAAAAAAAAAAAAAAGGTATGGAATCCAATCACCCCTACCAGATGTCCCTTATCTAACACAAGGAGAGGACTCAGAGTCTGAGATAATGAAACAAAGGCAGAGAATGTGGTGTTTTAAGTGCAGGGTATCACATATTTAGTAAAAGAAATGCTAGACTCCTGAAGCAAAGAGGATACAGCATCCCACCTATTTCCATGTACAAATATTCACAAGGAAAATACTATATATTTTGCACTGATGAATAAAAGACAAGAGGACTGCAAAGGGCGGCAATATGAATTTCCATGATTACCATTTCTGATTTAAGGCTTAGTTTCCAGACAGGGTTAGGATTTAGATTACACTAAATCGGGGTTAAATTGGGGCTTGCCAAGAATCAAGATTAGGAAAACAAAAAAGCATGCTTGCTCTATCTAGTCCATATTTTAAACATACTAATATTTGTGCTTTTACATCCTCCTTACTTTTGTTTGAAAAATAAAGGGGAAAGTACAACAGCAGTGCAACGCAGGCAGTCTTTGCTTTAAGCTTTACTTTTTCACATTGCATACAGCTTTATGGTGAGGTAAATAATGAGATGAGCAGCAGGTTCATATGCACACCAGAGCACACTTTCCGTGTTAGCAGCCTGAATATACTGACGGGTCCAGACCATATAAAAGCATTCTTTTCCTCTTCTTCCTCTCCCTTCTACTCATTAGTACCCTGTGTTAAACTATTTTTACTAGTAAATAAATATGACACTTTCTATAAGTAGTTACCTCGTAGTCACTCTTAAGTATAAAGCAATAAATCATTGCAATCAAGTTCCAACATCTCAGCTTGAGAATGGGGTAGAAGCATCTTGTTTTCTTGCTTTCAAAAGAGCAAGAGAGAGAAGAGGAAATAAGAGCAGCCAGAGGAGTTTTCAGACCATATAGTCTAGCCCTCCCTCCTTCCTCCTCTTGGCCATCTCTGTTCCTGGTATTACGCAGCTTTCAAGGAATTGTTTCCTCAACGCCATTATCTATCTTCCCCAATGGTTTTTAATGCAGCCTATATACTCTGTAGCCCAAACTGTCAACTGTAAACTATACTAACTGCATTAATGTCACAGCTGCAGAATTTAAGAACCTGACAAAGGAACTTGTCAAAACCATTAACTTTGTTGAAGTATTGTTTTTAAAGGAGAACAACACTATTATTTGCATTTCTAGATCAGCATAAAACTTGTACATTTTAGAAAGAGAAAGGGGATATTTACACTTTGGCAAGTGGTTAGAAAGGTGCCCCAAAAGACCTACTGTTTGGCTCCTTAAAAGAAGGAAACGAGGAATAAGGGTTATGAAATTGTATCCCTTGAGTTCTAACAAGAGATGTTTCATTCAGGATGTTAAAAGCAATTCTGGTGCAGTGAATTAAACAGTATAGTGTCTATGCATTTCAACTGCTTTTCTGGTGGCCAGCACAACAATGCACCCCTACAGATGTAACAATTTGAATATTACTACATCATTTCAATAAATAGCAAACCTAAGTACGAAAAAACTCAATAGAAGTCCTGTTATTGCTGAAGAGATGGGAAAAAAGATCTGTTGTGAGAATGGAAAATGAACTCTGGAAAAATGCAAACAAAGAAGATACCCCTTGAAATTCAGTACTGCTCACTGTTGTACTAATGTTACCCATACAAAATATGAACCATTTTTCTACATCCAATGCAGCATTCATCTTCATTGGTCTGAACAGCATGTTTACAACATTCATAATGCTTACATGATTACAGATAGGTGATTGTAAAAAAGCAATAGACACAGTAGCTTCCCATTTTTATGTTTTCGTTGCTTGTTTTATTTTAAGTCTTTCCTCCTCTATGAACATGTGTCTATCAAATAAGAAAATGCTGGAAGATGTAAGACACAAAACAATGTCTTGTATTATGTACTCCTAATATTTATAAGCAAAAGACAGAATCCAAAGTGCTGGTAAATGTTAAAACACATGGCATCTTTAAACTTGTATGAACCTTTAAGAGAAGAAAGAAAGTAGTTCCTTAATGAGTAGATGGTGCAGTTCTTCTCTGATTGCTTGGCTCTGCAGGGAATGGGTGTGCTCTAGACTTCACTCTTCATATGCTTGAATATGAGGGAGGAATCCCTCTCACTACTTGTGTATGTCACCACCTTTGGCAACATTCCCTTTCTCTCACAGATACTGAGAAGATGCCTATCTTCCAACAGGGATCTGTCAGCAGAGAAGAACAGGTGTAGGAAGAAGAAGAGAAGGGAGTAGGTATGAATTGCTCTTTTTGTTTGGGGTGAGCTTCACTACTCAAAATAAGTTCATTGTCCAGACAAGGAAACTGCAGGGGGAAAACACCACTGACTTCTGTTCTGGAATGATACAGGTGGGCTTTCTCTCTAGCAGAGGACACAAATTGCTTAAAATACAGCTTTTCATAGTCCTCTGGCAAGTTCAATAACCACTGCTGATAAAAAACCTCTAATGAACAGGGAGTCACACAGAACTTCGTATTGACACTTTATAGTATACATGTGCCTAAGGCAGTCAACATTTCAAGGTTTTCATCTCGTAAAGACTTAGAGATTCATGATGTAAAAGGTTCATTTTGTCCCCCAGATCCAATGTTTAGAACTGTCTGTGGCCTGTGACTTTGAGCCCTACCCGAAATTTTGCTGCTGCCCTAAGATGAAGTAAGTGGAAATAGTCTGTGATTGAACGTGTTTCATGATATAATGGTGAGTGCTGCTATTACAGATGATAGATAATGTCTGTACTCTGAGTTATTGTGTGGAAGAAAATGCTCAACACCCCAGCATGCTCTGAAGCCTGGCAGAGGCCCTGCCTTGAGCTTGCACAGAGGTGATGCAAGGCAGCGCTCGCTGTCATCTACAGGGAACTTGCTGCTGTCCTGTGCTCCTCCAACACATTTTTCACAATAATATTCACATGGCCTTGAAAGAGGTATTGTGAATCCCTGTGAGCTGAATGAAGCATACTCAAGCAGGCTCTCTGGAAGACTGAAGGAGAGAGATTACTTTAAACATGACACTTTCACATTTGTCTAGCAACAGCAGCTAATATTTCCCATGGAACTGTAAATGAGGAGTGATGTGGGAATTCATTCATAAGATGTTGAACATAGAACAATACCAGATTTACTCAGGTTTGCTATAACTCTTGCTGCAACTTACTTGACTGATTCCACCACAAATTACATTGTCAGTAATTTCAAATAGCATCTTGGCTGGGCATAGGAACACAGGATGCTAAAAAGTGGTTTTTTTAAAAAACTCCTTTACATGCTGAGATCAAGGTTCACACCTCTAAGCACATCATAATTACTTTAACTACTTTTTCATTATTTTAAATAATTATGAAATTCAGTGCTACCTCTAAAAAAGGTAATGAAATCAAAATCCACAATGGGTAGTGTAAATTGAAATTTATTAGTCCACAGTCTGAGTGATTATATTTAAATTATAAATAAAAATGTGGTCCATAATATTTTTAAACATTTGCATAGTAAACACTAAACTGATTTTATGTATAGTATAGGCAAGCTTTTTGTTTTCACAGTTTCTGTTTAAGATAATTTTCTCACCAACTTCTATACATCTGATCAAAGATCACCAATCATTACTGATCTTTTTCAATTATGAGCCTTGGTTGTTTCTTGTTAATTTTTGTTTTAATTTTTTGTAGAAGAAATTTCTGCAAATGAAAATGATAATTAGTTAACAAAAACCAGTGATGTTTCAGCTCCAGTGGAATACTTCACTAGCATGGACATAAAAAAGCAGCTGTTTTGTGTAGCTGGAAGTCATAGAGCTAAATGAAGGCTGGGATAATGTTTGAATAGTCCAGGGTGATTGCCAGAAGGGCCGAGAGTCATCATGTCAGGCAGGGCAGGGCTGGATGGAGGAAGTGCAACATAGAAAAACAGAAGAAAGTTTCATGTTATGTCAGTTACTTGCAAATTCATCGCAAACTGTTTTGTGAAGAATAGTTAATGAAGTCAAACAGCTGCAGAGAGCCAGTTCCTGCCTTTGAGCAGACATAGTGTGACAGAGTAAGCTTAGCATAGCATTGTATATGTCAAGCACATCAAAATCAGTGCAACCACACAGTGATCAGTGTAACCTGCACACCAACTTTGTCAACAGACTTAACACATGGTAAGTTGCATGAAGAAGGTACAAATGAAGAAAGGAACACCTGGTAACAGAAGATGTGAATCTGTCCGGTGGTGAATTAAAACTTAGTGAAAGGCCCTACGCTACAGAAGCAATGCAAGCAATTGACTGAGAGGGCCAGGGTTATATATGATTTCAACAACGGAACTGTTTCTCTTTAGATTTATTAGTAGTAACATCTGTCACCCATTTTACAACAATACAAAACTCGTTTCTTTTAGAGAAAAGAGATTGAACTATTTTTCCTGTAGGCTGGAGAGGTAGGCATGAAGATTATTATATGTACCCTTTAGAAGCAATTGGGAACAGGTCAGATGTTACAGTAATTGAGAAGTAATTTCTACCACTAAACAAATACATAGCAATAAATCTCAGACTACAGAAAAGTATTTCAGCATTCCAATATTTTTTTGTACCTGAAGAAAACTTAAAAACCAATCTGTGCATGCTAAGTAACTTCCTGTTTTTATTTTATTACGGCACTCTACTTTGAGTAAGTGATACAACAAGCTATTCCATTAAATGAAGTGTAAGATGGATTCTAAAAAGAAGGGTTACTTGCTTTTGCCTTTTCTGTTACTTTCAGCTCCTCTGGCATGTAAGGAAAATATCTTGCGACTATATAGATAGCTTTTTGTGTGTGTGTTCTTGCTTGAAATTTTGTGCTTCTGGAAAAATTTTGCCTAAACTATTTATTTTGATGCATCCCGATGTTGATCCTTTCTGATTTTTAACCTTTAATATGACACATTTAAGTCTTCATGACCTATTGCAGGTATATGTCTATAAACACAGTTATCTCCAAAGCCCCACCTTAACACCTTACTGTCCTTTAAAAACCCAGTAACAACTTCAAAGACCACCAGCAAGAGCTTTGAGAAAAAACAAGCTCTTGAACTTTGGTCCTAAAATGTCTATGCTTCTACAGAGCAAGAGAAAAAAATCTTTGTCTATTATCAGTTAGGCCAAAAGTTTCTAATTCTCTTTGTCATTTAGCAGCTGGCTTTGTACGAAAGTCAGCATCATGGAGATGACAGCAGCAGAAACATGATGAAGTTCTTGCTTGAACACACTGAAAATCTCCCTCTGCACTAAAATGTCTGAAAGATCTTGGAAACTATCAATAAGTACCTCACAAATCTCCATGGGTGTTGCTGATCATGCTTAGCTGCTCAGACAGGAATGAGACTATGTTAGCTTCTATTACTAGCTTCATTATTCAAAAGAGGAACAAAATAATGTTCTTGCAAGATGATGTCCTGCTGAAGCCTTCAAAGACTGACAACAAACATACTTAAATGTTTCTATCAGTTTTAAAGAAGCTTAACAGAAACACCTTTCTCACAGATAAAAATCTAAAAAAAATACTCCCAAAAACTTAATGACTACTACACATCGCACTCTTTTTTTGTGCTTAAATTCGGACACTAAGTATTTTATTCCAGGAAAGGAGATAAAAATACCTTAGAAAATATCTTATTCTACATGACAACCAAAAATGCAACCAACTATCAGCTGTGAGTTATTGCTTCCTGTTTCAAACTTAATGTAGGACATCAGAAACTATCAAGGGTTTAAAAATCAGGATACACTGCCTGCAATTTTGGGGACTATTTTTCTAATGATTCTGTGTCAGGAAAAGGTGCATATTTGTGATATATCAGGAAAACTTGTAGTAATGCTAAATTAACCGACGCACAACATATGCAAGACCAATGTGTAACAGCGTAAATTATGTGATTTCTTCTGAGTACATTGGATTAGCTATAGAAGGCTTCTGAGATCTTACTCTTTCCTATCTTTTTCATTACAGGGTAAAAGTTATTTCCAATTGAGGTAAAAAAAAAAAAAAAGGTATTATTTATGTAACATGATTTTACAAAGTGTTTCAGAAAGCAGACTTACCCATTATAGCGAAAAATGGGTACAGTTTGATCTTTATAACTCCATAAAATTAGAGTAGATTTTTAAAAATTTCGTAATTAATTTCTCATTTTCTACAGTATCTAGTAATATTCAAACCACTGCACATTGAAAAACATTATTAAAATCCATTTTCAACATTCTGTAACATCACATAATAGTAAAAATTATGGAAAAAACCCTCCATATTTCTTAAATCTAGGTATTCTGTTCACAATAATTATATGCAGAAAATTATTTCTCAATTGTCTTCCAATGGCTTTAAAAGTTTTTCATTATGTAATTTTTCTAACTTAAAGATACTGAGTAGTCTCACTGAGGAAAGGGACTGTAATGAAACTATTTACACACTTAAGCATGTTGCCAAAACAACTGTCACATTTTCTAAATGCATTGCCATTTTATTTCATAAGTTATTGCATCTCATGTTTTCTTCCTACTCCAAAGCAAACGGGGTCATTTACAAATTTTCCCACACACATTACAAATATTACATTCTCTTTCTCTGTAAGTGAAGTCAACTTGCATGCATATCACTTGTCATCTGCCTGAGATTCATAAAGGACTGTTTAGATTTTAGGCTGAGTAAAATAAAAATTTAGACATGCATCATTAAGAATATTTCATTTTACCATGATAGTAGGAATAGATCTTATACTAAGAAAACACAGCATTGCAGAGAAATAAATTATTATTTTCTTATATCATGGAAAGAACAAGGAAGCCACTTAGCATTTGTTCTTATCACTAGCCATCAAACTTCTTAGGACCTGAACAGGCAGCCTTCTTATGCAAGCAACACTGAAAATTAGTTACTAGAAAACCAAGATAAAAGAGCAAAAAGTAATTTCCAAGTTGCTATTTTGGCAATGCAGGTGAACTAACATATACACATGCAGTAATTGATTAAAAGTCCCACAGGATTTTATCACCACTCATGGCTAATAACTATGTTTTAGATCGCAATAGAATGCTGAGGGAAAAAGCACCAGGCTTTTAGCACTGTACCAAAGTACTGAGTATTAGCTAAATGGTAAAATTGCCAATTACCACTACCACTTGTTGTAGCAGCTACATGTTGATAGGCCTACTATTCAGAGGTTGTAAGACTGAAAGCTCACAGCTGGAGGTTGTAGGGAAGTAAGGAAACAACTACATTCTCAGTCAGTATGAGAGGTTTGTTTAATAATTATTACAATAAAACACGTATGTTTTCTATTCTCTTTATGCATATATAATACTAATTAACAGGAGAAGAAGCAAGAAAAAGAATAGATGCTATAAAGCCTAGAACTCATATTTAGCACATGTATTGCAGGCAAAAACAGAACAGTATCCCACAGAATGATTAGAAATTGAATAGCACCTTTATTAGTATTATTAGAAGTGCTGAACAGAGACATTAATTTAATATTGATTTTATTTTACTATATCCTTAGTATTTTAAAGGATTTCCGTTATTCCATCTGCACATAAATTTATGTTTTTGTAGTAAGGTTCTGGTTTGCATTTCTATATTTTTCACTACCAGTAGTGTAACAAGCTATGCTTATTTCTTTAAGACTATGGAGATGAATGCTCAGAAGATACTTACTGAGTTTTAAGCTTTGGTTTCCCTGGTATTTTTACTCTAGAGACAAGTACCTTTTAAAACGTTTTTTTTCTTTTTTCTTTCCCTCCCAATTTTCTTTCAGCAGAGAAGTCTTTCAGCCAGTGTTTAGTCTTCTGTTCGAAACCACCTCCCTAGACAGTTGTAACTACTTGTCAATCTCCCAAAAGCAAAGATAAGAATTTAAAGCACTCCTTTCATTTCAGCTGCGAAGTTAACTCCTTGTTCCCTTCCTGTTGTTAAACCCACATTAAATTGCTGATGCTCTTGGCTTTGGTTAATTGCCTAGAGTCACGGTGTCTGCAAGGCAGAGCTGGTACAAACAGCACCAGTGCAGTACGCCTCCCATTCAGCTACACAGTGCTGGCACACACTTTATGCCAGAGTGCTCTAGTGAAGGGTCTGAAGTCAGTCCATGCACTGCCTGTAGCTAACACCAGAGCAATTTAAAATTTAGGAAGATTTTATTGCAGGTTATGAAGTTATGGTGTGGACAGATTGCTTTTATCTCCAAGATGACAGCTGTCCCAGCTCTGGTATTGCTTTATCATGTCAGATAAACACTCTACTTGCAGCACTGAGTACTAGAAGACTGGTAAATGAGATTTGCTTGTAACAATACTATTCCTGAGTGTGACAATTTACTTTTCCAATTCTTAGCCTACCATCTATGACGAAACTCCCACATCTGAAGTTGTTTAAGAGATGTTTGAGTGTGTACTGCTTTGCAAGATGTAGGTACAGAAAACAATCATGATAACTCGCTGCTTTCTGCCTCTTGTAACATGCTCTTCATAGGGAAAGGGACAGCCAAGTTCACTCACAATTTGGTGGGAGTGTGCCAGCCTACTACAACATATAGGGTAAAAGACTGTGGGTAAAACTCCCAGAAGAATTTTTGCATGCAATTCTGAAAGAAGAAATGCTAGAGATGTAACATCTGCAATATGACTATGCATGTGAGATACTTGCGCTCAGACTCAAAACAGCATAATGATCACATCTGCATGCAAACTCCAAAATTTAAATGTGATGAAGACATATGTGGTACTTAAAAACTGAAAAACAAGCCTCAGTTTCTTTCTGAGCAGTGAATGCAATAATCACTCCACAGATATTAACAGTCATTTCATGCTTTCCAGATTGAGTAATGCCATATTTTATTCTGGGTTTTTTTATTCACTTAAAAAAAAATCTAGCTCATACTAGAATATTAAGAGCAAGAGACAGTTTATATTTCTTTTTGTATACCAACAAAACTACTAAGTGCCAAGCAGTCACATTTTATTTCAGGGATTATTAATGAACAACTTTGTAATGCTGTTAAGATTGAGTCACGGAAATGAAAAATTTCCTTAAATCCTATCCTACCATTTCTAGAATTATATTTTAACTTCATTTTCACTCAAGTGAGCATCAAATCTTGTGGGATATGCAAAATATTAAAAAAATACATAGAAAAGATGTATTTGGATACATCTAGGCATGGATTCCAGCTTGTGAACTTGAAATCCACATATGACTGGAATAAAGAAATGCATATAATACTCTAACGTCCTATAGAGGACTCTACAGAGACCTTAGTAAATACTTGTAGAATGTTAGTAATTCATTTGGCTGATGGCTAATTAATTTTACCTTTTTTTATCATTTCCACAGAGAAACAGATTATTCTTAAAAACGTATCAGAGATTTAAAAAAAACCATAGAAAATAAAAATCTTATTCTAGAAACACATACCACTTGAGGCTGCTTTCAGAGAGTCAATATTTCACTTCTATGTTTTAATGAAGAAAACTGGAAGGACTGATTGTACATTTCGTAGTGAATATATATGTTAGAAAGAAGAGGCTTCTCTGTGAGGCCAGTGTTACAGTTTTCCTTCCCTTTATATATTAACCCATGCACAGAAAATTAATTGGTAATATGCTTCCAATTTTATAATAACACAGTATTCCAAAACTGAAAAAATTTATTACAATGTCTGTGCAGTGTCTAGCTCAGCACATTTAACCTCTCTGATTATAGCTTTAGTGAGAAAGTCTCTTCATCTTTAATTATCAGTATTATTCATCCTCTGTAGATTCTTCAGCAGACTTTGTGAATTAAAGGAGAATCACTACATTCCCCTGTATGATTAAATTTAAGAAGATTCTGATTTTATCCTTACTATGGTTCAAGCTGATATCACTACCCACAACACTGATCATGATTTTTAAGTTTGAAAATGCTATGAAAGGTAACTGTGTATCATGTTTTACAATCAGCTGTTTTAAGAGGTTGTGAGACATTAAAATTCAATCCTGAACCAGTCACTACACTGATAGGCACAAAACTGAGAGAAGGGATGTTAATATAAAGAATCTACTATAAAAGTAGAGTTTACTATAAAATTTAGCGTCTATAAAATTAGAATGTTTTGTCAGTAACAATGAAAATAAAACATTTTGGTGTTCACAGTCAAAATACTTAAACGCAGTTTACCTCCCCACAAGGTGACCATATACTTTTTTACATATTTGCATAAAAGGTTTTACAAACTGATTTTCATATATGAGATTTTAAATTACTTGTCTGCATTTTTTGTTGAGTAGGTGAAAGAGATTTTCTGTCTCTAGCTTCTGAAAAGGAGAAAATAAAATGGCAGCTGTTCGGAAAATATGCAGAAGGAATCCAGCAGGGTTCCTCCATAACCATGGGTGACCTGAAAAAAATCTGTCAGGACAGATTTGTTTTTCCATTTTTCCTGTGAGAAGCTACATTACAAAAAATACACCAAAATCTTTACATGGATTATCATCCATGTTACAATAATGGTAAAGGAGTCAAATAAAAGGTTACAGTGGACTTTCTTAACAAAGAAAAAGGAGTAGTGGATTTTTCAGCTAAACAGAAAATCATGAGGTCACAGAGAGTATTTGCTTTCTGTATTGCTTGGGGAATATCAAATCAAATCTCATTTTTATTGCAAGATGCTGAAAAGGTAAACAGACTTCAGAAAACAGCAACAAAATTTAGGAAACACCTGAGTGAAGTAATTCATTGTGCCAGCTTGGAAGATTAATGTTAGAGCTCTCTTAGAAAATAGATATAATAAATAGCAGTTTGGGAGAAGCAGGATGAGCACAAAAGTAGGGCAGGTGCAGGATGATGGAGTCTTTCAGCCAGTCATAAGCGACATCAAAAAGTACCCGAAGCGAGGAAACAGGGTCTTCTTAATAACTCTAATTTAATTCAAGGAAGTGTGTGTATATATATATACATATTAAGAAAAGGTGCAACATAACCAGTATTTACTTAGTGGTACTATATAGAAGAAAGATTTAAATATGGGCAATAAATAATAAATACTTCACCAAACTGCAGAGGCCTGGCTAGATTCAGTAATTGTCTACCCTTGGAGCTGATGAATGTGGTTTATCTGCATAAACAGGCCCTACATTTGCACTTTCATGTTCCAGGATATTCTGTGATTTTGAGTCAAAATAAGCACATCCCTAATATATCTGTAGCTGACATCAACTTTCCCCTCCTCACCCCCAAATCTTCTTTTAAATCACCCTTTGAAAGGGTGTCATGAATTTATTTTTTTAGTCTGGGGATTTACTTTCATTTAGATAATTACTTTTGCATTGTGTTAGTGAGTACTTGTAATAGCACATAACAACGTGAGCAACTCAGTGGTCAGGACAAGTTGATTTCAATTCTGATGTCATATAATGCTTTCTGGGCCATGAAACTGGATGTTTACATGCAGTGAGTGTTTCATATCTAGATTAATAGCTGCATTTTCTCTAGCAGCTTCTATCTATTCCATTGTTAAGGTTTTGTGGCAAGAACAGTATCACCATATAGACTTGTAGAGCGTCCAGCACAATGGTGCTTCAATTTTGACTGGACACATAGAAAGCTATTGTAATACAAATATATTATTTGTTGACTGAAAGATTAGATAAATATATGAAAGCTGATAAGACTGTATTATTCTCTACAGAGATTTTGAATCTACTGTTCAGTTCTTTTTAAAAACCTGAGTGCTGTTCGTGACAATGGAACATTTTCATTCATTCCACAGTGGAGCAAATGCAAAATAATGACTTAATATATGATAAGAGTATGGCCAGTGAGAATAGGTCTATTTTGGTAAATAAATTACTTTGAGCTATCACATGCCCCAAAGTAAATCGACAGCTGCAACAGTTTTCAGTAAGCCATTAGTGTGCAAAGATAAAATGATGTACTTTTCCAGAGACAAAAGGCTGGTACAACAGCCAAACCAGTTGATTTGTTAAAATTCAAGACTTTATGCAGACTGCTAGAAAAACTGTTTAACTTTACCTTTCAAACAGAGAGATGAGAATCTGACACAATTTAAATGGCTATTTCTGGGCTGTCAATCAGAGCAGGACAAGAGATGAACACTGTAACTGCAAGTTATTGTGAACTTGCCAAATACAGACATAGAAATTAGACTGCTACAGTACTCCAAGATTGGGATAACAGAAATACAAGAAAGAAAAGAAAAAAAAATCAGGAAAATAAGGACATGAGTGATCAAACATCAGGTTGTAAAAAACCCAAAATGTATCTGTCTTTTTATTCTTTCATTTGTTTTCACTATGAATGATTAAATAAAACACAATTATCTATTGAACAATGGCCTTCAAAGCAAGAAAATGAAAATCATCATCTGCCTTCAATAGTCTAATTGTGCTTCATGTCTTGTCTTAGAGAAACTAACAGAAATACTGCTGTTAATACTGTTCAGCCAAGAAGCACTGCTTTTCAGCAGGGTGAGATGCAGAATATTTTTATTAAAAGGAAAATTATATCACAATAATATCTTGTCTATTTGTTTTGAGAAGTGTCCTTGGAGATCAGAAGATTGAATTTCAATTAAATTACACTTCTGATGCTCTGTAGACGTAATCAAATGTAGCTGACTTTTATTTGGAAAGAAAATACTCTTTCATGTACAGACTTGAAAATGTTCATGACCATACATAAAGAAAAAACAACTGGCAACGGGAAACACCAGCTAGGTCAATAATCTGCTTAATTTACAATTCTTCTCAATGATCCATTTTAACTTATTATTTTTTTTCTTGGCACATTATTACTATTCTTAGCCTCTGACCCCACATATATTCTGTACTCCTTCACACTTCCCCATCCTGAATCTCAGTGATGCATATCCCCTGTGTTTTCTATGATGACTGTTATCACATTTTCCAAATTAATGAACACTGAGTGTATAAGCATCTTTAACTGGCAACAAACTCAATTTGGCTGATGGGCTTTGTTGCAACTTCACAGCTCTTATGACAGGAGAATTGTAAAAGAAAAGGTTTAGACAAGGAACGTTGCTGCATTTTCATAGTCTAATAACTCTGTTAAGCAATCTGTTGACTCTTTTGCTTCTATTTAATTTGCTTTAGAATAATTAAACACTGATATGTCTTTTTAGAATAACATTATGAAGGGGATGCTTAACCGAAGATTTAGATTTTTATTTAATTCTAAAATAGAAGGTACATATTATGATGGAAGTATGAACCACAAAATTAACACTAAAATGTCATTAATATGAGTTGTGACAAACAAAAATTATCCAAAACAAATGAAAACAACAAAAAAATTTGCTATTTTTATGTCAGATTATAAAAACATTTCATCTGTAATATAGGCCTGCCTGTTATCACCATCCCATTTAATTCTTGAATAGTAAGTTCTTTTAAGTTCTTATACAAGTTTCATCCTTCTTCCTTCCTTGAAAAGCTAATATCTCACATGAATGTCATCACTGTGTTAATTCTTTGTGTGTGTTATATTTTCTGCTTTAGCTAGGTAAATAAAAAGCTATTTTTGACCCATGAATTGGCCTTTCAAAATTCGTATGTTTGGCATAAAATTCAGCAGAGTTAAAATGGACAGTAAAATATTTGGGAAAACTTTGCATTTACTTCTAATTCTTTTCGTTACAAGTTTACCTACAATTCAGTCTGATCCATGAGCTTCCTAAGCTGCATTTTTTCCACCCCTATCCTATGCGTTGCTTAAAATATTAGGGAACTAAGAGTTTCAGAAAATTGTCAGTTCTAGGTGGTGCAGTTACAGCTGAAGAACTGACAACACAGTAGATCTGAAGATTGGTAGGGTCAAAGTAACATGGAGTTTGGATGACTGTTAAAATAGAAAATAAAAACTGTTGATAATAACAAAATGCATCCATAATAATACTGATTTTAGTATTTTAGTATTTAGTATTTTAGTAGTTATTATTCTTTATTCAACGACACAGATCTAGCTGGTGATGTGTTGAGTTATATACAGTGCAACGAAATAGTTCTCTCCTCTTCTGATGGACATTAAGACAGTACTTTCCTTGTTTTGTCCTGAGGAAAAAAAATGTACACTAGAGCTGTCCTTTTGCTGAAGAGGACTGTACCTAACACCATCACTAAATATCACTCAGAGACCTGTTATGGGAGTTGAACTTACAACTGTTGAGAAATGTGGTAACACCTGAGGCAACAAAGCAGTGCAGGACAGGTTTCAAAACCACAACTAGTGTATTTCAAAAGTTTTGCCAGGGTATCACAAAAAAAATCACATCCTAACATGGACACCTCTAAGCAGAAAATTCCCTGATAGAATTCTCTAAAAAGGCTGTTTTTTTGCTAATCGTATGTTTCAAATGTAAAACCATAGGTATACACACAACGTTTGTAGTGAGTGAGCAATGTTAATTTGGATAATGGTCTCTACGACACTCCACAAAGAAACAGCATAATATATTGATTTATTTTCTGCTGTTCCATGTCAGTATCAAGGGACCCATGTGGAAAGCAGATATAAGGTCACAGCACCATTCTCACTTCTCAGCAGTTTTCATTAGCCATGAGAAGTAATTTTTATTTTTATTCAGGTAACCAGTGGATAGCCTAGGACCATCCAGATCTTTATAAGATTTATGTCAGTGAGGCAACAGAAGCAGCAGCAGTGGTGACTGAGGTTAAGTCTGGGGATGACTGTTGGATTGTGCTGTACAGAGGAATTCCTGAGCTCAGGGACAGCCAATCAACATCCCAAAGTCCCTGGAGGACCTGCGAGCTCTTGCAAGCCAATCAGGAATGGACAGGGTTTTGTCAGGAGCATCCACAGGAGATTCAAACAACTCCAAGAAGTGCAAGAGAGCAGGAGTGCCGTGAAGAGAGCAGGCACACAGGGTGTGGCATGGCAGAAAGGTGTGGCACAGCAGTTTGCAAGGCAGTTCACAAAGGTAGGGCACAGAACTTAGGGAGTGAGTCACCATCCACCCAACTAAAAGAGGACTAACTGTGGTTTCCACTCAGCCAAAAGCCCCTGTCAGAAGGAACACAGTGACCCAGACAAACCTCACACATCAACACACAGCTGTGCAGGTCTCCAGCTTGCACAGAGTGCCTGAGCTTGTCATGGATGCCAGACTGCAGTGGAGATGATACCTGTTTGCATTGGGTAAAAGTGGACGATTTGCTCAGCTTCGTGGCAGAACTGAATGAGGAAGTGGAGAGGTCAAGGAGTATGAGGAAGTCTAAGGAGTAGTTCACTAAACTGTAAGAGGTGTGCCCTGGTGGACAATCTCCAAGAACAGGTGATGATGCTTCAGGAGACAGTTAAAAGACTGAGAGGTATCGGGAAGGCTGAGAGAGAGCTGGACAGTGGGTTCCAATCCCAGTGGTGGGGAACCACAGCCTGCTGAGGTGAGGTCAAAATTCTCCTCACATGGAGAGGAGGGAGGGAGGGAGTCCATTGACACAGGGGGTTGGGAAGTAGTGAAAAAAAAAATCAAAACAAAAACCAAAAACAACAGAAGGAAGAGGAAAGAAACAAATAAAAGGAAAAGACTTCCTTCAAAGCCAGACATTTTCCCCCGGAAATGCTTTGTAGCTCCGCAGGCTAATGAGACAACACACTCGGCACACACCCGGAGGAACAGCGAGAGCTAACTGGAGCAGCCAACATGCTCCACAAATAAGGCAATTATCCACCAGTTCAACCAAGAAAAGGCAGTGTGTGATAGTAGTGTAGTATGAAGCTCTGGCTGGGGAATGATAAGGAGACAGCCAAAAGCTTTTGGATCAAAATTAAAGGGAGGGCACAGGCAGGGGATATTATAGTGAGCCACCCGATCAGGACCATGGTGTGGATGAAGCCCCTTACAGGCAGACTGGAGTAACCTCATGCTCTCAAGCCCTGGTCCTCATGGGGTATTTTCAACCACCCTGATATCTGTTGGAGGGACCACACGACAGGGCACAAGCCATCCCAGAGGTTCTTTGAATATGTCAACGACAACTTCCTTACACAAGTGATTGAGGAGCCAACAAGGAAAGGTGTCATGCTAGACCACCAACAGGAAGGAGCTGGTGGAACACAGTGCTCCAAGGAAGCTTGGGCTGCAGTGACCATGAGATGGTGGAGTTAGAGATCCTCAGGGCAGTGAGGAGCACGTGCAAGCCCACTGCAAGCTCTCTGCCCCGGACTTAAGGAGAGCAAACTTTGGCCTCTTCGAGGACCTAACAGGTAGAGTCCCATGAGACAGAGCCCTAGAGGGCAGAGGGGGTCAAGAATGCTGGCTGATATTCAAGGATCACGTCCTCTAAGATCAGGAGCGATGCATCCTGACAAGAAGGAAATTGGACAGAAATGCCAGGATGCCTCCGTGGATGGATAAGAAGCTGCTGAGCAAAGTCAGAGCAAGAAATTAAGTTTTTATAAAGTTGAAACAGAGAGGGGTGGCCTCAGAGGAATACAGGAAAATTGTGTGGGAAGCTAGGGATTACGTTAGGGAAGCCAAGGCCCAGTTAGAATTGAGTCTGGCCATGGATACCAAGGACAACAGGAAGGACTTCTATAGATATATTGCAAACAAAAGGAAGACTAGGGATGGTGTGGAATCTGTCTGAAAGGGAACAGGAGACCTGGCTACCCGGGACAAAGAGAAGGCTGAGATTCTCAATGACTTCTATGCCTTGGTACTCAATGGCAAGTGCTCCAGCCGTGCTGCCCAAGATGAGAAAGAGACAGGGAGAGGGAAGACCCTGAGTCCACTGTAGGAGAAGATCAGGCTTATGACCATCTAACGAACCTGAACATGCAGAAGTGTGTGGGACCTGACGGCATTGATCTGTGGATCCTGAGGTAGCCGGCAGATGAAGTTGCTAAGACACTATCCATAATTTTTGAAAAAACTGGCAGTCAGGTGAAATTCCCAAAGACTGGAAAAAGGGAAATATAACCCCTGTTTTTAAAGAGGAAAAAGTGGAGGAGCCAAGGAACTACAGACCGGTCAGTCTCACATATGTGTAAGACAAGACCATGGAGCAGATTCTCCTGGAAATAGTGCTAAGGCACATGGAAAACAAATAAGTGATTGGTAAAAACCAGCATGGCTTTACAAAGGGGAAGTCACCCCTGAAAAATTTGTTAACTTTCTATGACAGGCAACATCATTTAAGGATAAGGGCAGAACAACTGGTATTTCCTACCTGGACTTATGCAAAGTGTTTGACACTGTCCCACATGACATCCTTGTCCCTAAATGGGAGAGACATGGGTTTGATGTATAGGTGACTCAGTGGATAAAGAACAGGCTGGATGGCTGCACTCAGAGTTGTGGTCAATGGCTCACTGTCCACGGGGAGAGCAGTGACAAGTGGTGTCCCTCAGGGGTCAGTACTGGGGCCAACACTGTTCAACACCTTCGTAGGTGACGTGGACAGTGGGATTGAGTGCACCCTCAGCACGTTCGCTGACAAGAGCCTGTCTGGTGCAGCTGACACACTGCAGGGAAGGAATGCCATCCAGAGGGGCCTGGACAGGCTTGAGAGCTGGGCTCGTGCAAACCTCATGACGTTCAACAAGGTTCTACACCTGGGTCATGGCAATCCCAGACACACCTACAGGCGGGGAGGGAAAGTGATTGAGAGCAGCTGCTGATTGAGAGCAGCCCTGTGGAGAAGGACTTGGAGACGATGGTTGATGAAAAATTCAGCATGAGCTGGCACTCACAGCCCAGAAAGCCAAAGGTGTTCTGGGCTGCATCCAAAGCAGAGTGGCCAGCAGGGTGAGAGAGGATTCAGCACTCATGCATGTTCAAGGCTAGGCTGGATAGGCCTTGAGTAACCTGATCTACTGGGACGTAGATAAGATCCCTGTTCATGGCAGGGCGTATTGGGACTAGATGATTTTTAAGGTCCCCTCTAACCCTTAACATTCTATGATTCATTTTATGATTCTATGATTTTAAATTTACTAGCTAGCTTTTAATTTAGTAGTAGCTAGCCATTATGTATTAAGAAATTACGTAAAATGCATTTTGTAAATCTCGACATGCTATCTGTTTTACACAAAACAAAATATCGATACAATGCAGTTTTATGATTCCCCAGTAATTACATGGTGGGTTAGTACCATGACTGACAATAAAATGCCAAAGCCCTAACTTTACAAGTTCTGTGCTCTCATCAAAGGAGAAATACTTCCGTTCATAAATTCACAATCCTACATGTACCCTTTTAAAAGTAAATAAATACTATCACCTTTGCTATTCAACAGCAGACTGTAGATTCAACATTCTGTTGCCCTTACTATATCTGTCATTCATTTAGAGAAATTCAAGTTTTTCAGGTAAAATCGGAAACATATGCAGGACTAAAAGGGACTATTACTGGAACTGTCAGTTGCAAATATCAGGCAGGATTGAATAAAATTTACTTTGTATCTGAAATGAAAATACTTGCTTGGCAGAAGGCTTAGCTATTCAGCATCTTACTGCATTACTAAATCCTTCCCTCTAAAGTGCACCACAAACTTTAAAATCTGTTAAACTGCAACACCATGATGTGTGGCTGACACAGATAATAGCAACCCTGTGGGTGACAGTCGACTGACAGTCAATTGACTGCTGTCGCCCCACGGCGATGATTAACACAGGGGAACCAAACCGAAGTCCCCTCAGAATGTCTTTAGCCACACACAAACAAAATCACATTAAATTTTGCAAAGACCTGGGGCTCTAGAAACTTCTATGAAATGAATTATGAAATAATTCTCTTGATTTTATGCATAGCATAGAGTGACTGTAGCTAAAAAACACATTCTTTCAAGTATTTTGGTTCTAAGCCTGCAAAGCAGTGTCTGTTCTCTTTAGTGGTGATGTCTCAAGAGCAGTAAAGTTTCTGCTAGTTAGTCCCGGCTCTTCCTTAATAAACAGTTGGCAACTACCATGGACTAAATTCCTCTGAATTTAATTAAATGTTCCAGCTGTTTACTTCAGGTATATTTAATCACTTCTATGTAACTACAATTGTATTTAATTTTTGTACATTTTGTATTTAATTTAATTCTCTTTATTAGAAGGTATGTTTTGAATCAGACTATGGTACTTGTATGTCATAAAGAAGTAAACCCATTTTGTCACATCTTTTGAGAATGTTACCTTTCTGGGTGCAGGTAAGGCAACAAAGGAATAAACCTGTAAAAAGGAATGAGTAGGTAGGTATGTCTAAGCGTTAACAATATCCTCCATTGTTTGTAATATAAAAATGATAATTTAGTGACGTATGTATCAGCAACCTGCTTTATGAAACATTAATATTCCTTAAATGGAATGGTCAGAACAGGCTGCTTGTTTAATCTTGCTTACATTTTCAGTCTTGCCACTGACTTGTTCAACAAAGGACAAACTCTCACCATCCTAATTTGTCGGTTTTTCAGAGAGATAATACACTTCACCTCAACATAGCATCTGGAAGGCTGAAAAGTTACTGGAAAGGCTGTTCAGGTCATTGAAGAAGCCTCCAGTATGAAACTAATGCCCTAAAAGGAATTTTTCATTTCACACATCAGTGTTCTCTGTCCTGAGAGCTTTGTTACATCTCCCTGTCAGTGGGTCTTCAGTGATGATCTAAGAAACCAGTGGATGAGATGGCAGTTTAGACGGCACATGTATGGGATCATCTGTGTCTCTGGAGAGACAGCCAACAAGAACTGGATTTGACATCATTCTATCAAGACTGCAGCTTCTGTCAAGTGGACACCTGTCTGTTAGAAACTGTAGTATGACTGCAAAATGAAATGCACACTGTTGATCATTCAGTTCAATAGTTACACCCCCCTCACCAAATAAATAGTAATTAGAACAAGCAGCTTTTGAAATGGATCTGTTCCCCACTTCCATTTTGATACCAGGTTTTTCTAGATCTTATGGGGAATTTGTTTCAATTCAATGTCAATGAAATTAGAACTTTTCATCAGATTTGGTGTTTTGCTCTTTTTAAGGTTGCATTAGAAGTCTGGGATTGTACCTTAGTAATATATTACCTGAGCCCCTGTTTAACTTTACTAGCAATCAGTGAAAAGTGATGAATACATTCAGAAAAGGTTCAGTCAAGATGACTGGAGTTTATTTTGCCTGGATTTTGAACATTCTTAAGAGCATTGAAAGCAATCTCCTTTACAAGACAGCAACAGAAATTACACAATAGGAAACACACCATGCTCTAGGGTATATTCAAACCTGCCTTATTTCCTCCCACTATTTTTTTTCTTCCCTTAGGTAAAAATGTCTACTTGTGATACAAAACATAATCTTTACAGATTTCAATACACCAAATGAAGGAAGAATTAGATTAATTAAATGTAAGTTAGTTCTGCAGTATTTGTAGTTGCAGTTTCCTGGAAGCTTTTCCTTATTTCATTTATTTATAAATAGATCAGCTTAGCTTAATTAACATGGTATTTCTACAAAGCAACATAGAATAGAGACTTTACTCAGCCATGAATGTAGTTCATAAAAGTATTAATGAGGTGAAAAATATTATTAGTTGATGAAGAAAGCAAGATGATTTATTTTGTATTAATATCTCTTAGACAGACTAGATGCCTTCATACTAACTACAGATTAGGTATACCTGTGTTGTCGTTGCATTTGCAGACATTCTTTTGTGAGTGAGGGAACACCTGAGATTTTGCATACAGTTGTGTATGTGGCTAACTAGATGCAAAGAACAAACATCCCTTATGGTCTGCTGTTGTATTGTCCTGGGTGGGCAGGATTCGCCCAGCCCCAGCCAGGATGCAGCCTGCCCCCGGTGGCCCCCCCAGCGCGGGCCGGCGTTGTCCCCAGATGCAGAGACAGAGGTGGCACCACCGAGTGGGGAGGGCAGAGCGACTCCAAACCGGGCGGTCCCGGGGCGGTCCCGGGCTGGGAACTCCCTTTCTGATTGGTTGCTGGCTGCCGTGGCTCCACCCCACCCCACACGGTGGGGGAAAAAGGGCTGCCACAGCCATCCCGCAAGAGCACATGGGAGAGAGACAATAAACAACCACCAGACCCCACGTGCTTGGCTCTCCTGTCTCGCCTTTTTTCTCCACTCCAGGAGTCCAGAGGGTGTCCCAAGGGACCCCCTGGGACTGTGGCTGCATTCGCCAAAGAGCTGCCAGTGAGGGCAGCGCGGGAACGAGCACAGCAGGCTAGAAAAGGTGCTAACAAGCTGCTGCAGCTGAGCAGGTTTTGGAGGAAGCTCTGAACCAGCCAGCTGCACCACGCTATAGTCTGCCTGCCAGTGGGGGTACCCAGATCAGAACTTAGACTCCATACGAGAAGTACAAAGAATGTTAATGCATGTGTACTTTTATAGCTATACACACATAAACGCTTGCCATCTCCAGTGGTTTCTGTATTCACTTTTCCCCTATGACTCCACAGTCATTGTTTTACTTTTGTTAAAATAACATTTCACTATTCATGTTAACTGTAAGTTTCTAGATCCCTGTTACACAGAGCAAACACTACAAAACTTTGCCTCACTAACAAATTAAAAAACCACTTGGAATACTAGACCCAAGGAATCCCTAAGGATTTAATGAGCTTAAAGTTTTCTACACAAGACTGTTTTAGATTACAATGTAAGGTGCAACCAAAAGTATGTATTCTATCACCATCTGTTGAAACCAGGTGGGGCAGTGTTCTTTGTCTCTTCCATGACACATCCCTGATAACTCCCTCAGGGGTCTTTCTTCTGTTAATGGGCCATCAAGTCTCACTGCATGACTCATAAAATTACATCATCCCGTTGTGAGATGCTCTGCCCAGGGGGAGGAACCAAACATTCCTACCTGGATATAATCTGAGGTTTGGAACACCACAGACAGCCCTCACCTACTGGGTTCCCAGAGGACAAGAGCTACATAACCACCACTGGACCTTCAGAGGAAGACCAGACCCTTCTACAGGGTCACTGCTTCAACAGAACCACATCCATCACTTCAGGAGGATTGCAGCCACCATTTAACCAGACTGCTACCACCACCCTGAACGACAGGGTGTCAGATTGTATCCTGACTCTGTCAGTGTTTTTGTACTATTGCATTTATTTTTAATTTTCCTATTAAATTGTAGTTCTGATTTCGAGTCTCTCACTGGTTTGCTTTCAAACTCGTACAAACATGTGCAATGATTTGTGCATTAGCTGGAAGTAGAATAAAAAGAGTCATTTAAATTTTCAACTTAAGAGACAAGTTAGCAATTTTGGACACTTTTTTTCCTTTTTAGTTTTTCTATTATGACCATACCCACATGCAATATGTGACAGGCAGAATTCCATATATTTTACAACACATTTCTGAATAAAACCTGACTGTGATTAGAACACCTTGTACATTTCAAATTCTTTTAGGATGTGAATACCAGGAAACAATTTTTAAAGTGGCAGAGAGAAGTGGGTTTGTTTTTTTTTCCTCTCTTCTTTCTCAATTGTCACTGACAAAAAAGTGTAAAATGAAACATTTATTTTAAAGTTCATTTTACATAAAACAGAGTACTATGCATATTTATTTTCTTTATATAAAATGCAGCACATCCATGATCACTCAGAAGAATACTTTACTGGTCCCCTTCACTGTGTAGGTGCTAATTACAGTGGCAAATTCAGCTGCACATGAAACAAGTGTGCATAAACCTGTGAGAGGTGCCTTTGTATCTTGATCTGTGCTCTTTCAGAAGTCTGGCTGAATTCTCAGCCAGGGATCTCTGGGAGAGAAAAGGACTGATAGCACAAGTGGCACATAAAAGTTGATAGTGGGTAAACAGGTAAACCATGCTCTAGAAAGGAGTGGCTGAAGATTTAAAAGAACTGAAGGAGTTACTGAGCAATCTAGAGTACTGTATTTTTCTCTAACCCCACCAGTTAAGACAGATTTCACCAGTTCTTTCATGACCCCGTACTGGCTTCACACGTCGTCTCGATGCAACTATAACAGAGGTGGACACATATCCCTGTGGAAACTCATTTTCTGCTGAAGTCTTTATAAATCCTGGCCAACAGCAAATACATGATCAAGTCTCAGCTAAGAAGTCTAAATAGTCTCATGGAATAGCACCAGACATTTAAGACAGGAAATCCGAAACCCAGCTGATACCTTTACTCAAAAGCATAAGATAATGAAGTAGGAATTAATTGAGGGAAATCCTATGACCTCTATTATACAGGAGGCCACACTAAATAGTCTTACTAGTCCCTTATGGCTTTAAAACCTATGGACTCAGGAGAACTGAGTCTCTGGATCGGCAACTGATTCACTGTACAACTGTATACTGCCTTTTCTGTTTCTGCATGTGAGAACATGTATTATTCCTGATTCTACTTTACAAAGATGCTGTTAATCAATGATAGTATATTCTAAACATTTTTAAGTAAAAGAAAGATTTTTAAGTAAATAGTAAGCATAGTGCATTACCAAAAGACACTTCAAGTCATGTATGATAAAAGCAGAAATTTAACCTTCAACTTTTCCACTTTTTTACCAACTGTATTTTTTCCTACAGTAGGAAACTGGTAACAGCAAACCTCAACGGGAAGGCCTACAACCACTATACAGGTTAGCACTGGAAGAGACACAGCTAAGTTAATTTTTACCAGACAGAGTCTCACCAAGAGATGATTACTGCATTACATATATGCAAATTCTCTAGACAGTGGAAGTACAGGTGAGACAGCCTTCAGCACCAAGAACATTCAGGACTAGAAGATCCTCTGACCAGCTGATCCACAACTGAACAGAAAGAAGCTTTTTCATATCCCCTAGTCCTCACAGGAGCTACTGTGTTAACAGAACCTCTCTACCTCTGTACCTTCATAATCAGGAACAGAAAGCACTAATTTATAAATGGAAAAAACCACCATAAAAATCATAGGGCAAAATCTATGAATTGAGGATGGCATTCCCAAAAAACCACTCAGTTAATTCTGAACAGAGTTTTACATGAGAAAACTGCTTAGAAAACTGAAAACACTACTCTGACCTCTTGCAAAGGAAGGCTGTGATGAGTATCTGTCCCTGACTTAACTGCTTCAGGTTTTTACTTTAGTAACTAAACAGACCCTACAGGTATTATCACTCATTTTTTAGCCTTTCCTTCTAATGAGCTGTTTCATAATATCTTTCCACTTAAGGCTCTAGGTTCCTAAGTTTTCTTGTTTCCAAAAAGAAGTCTCACAGTGTAAAACAATTCTCCCCCACCAATATTATTTAACTCATTTTTTTCTCAATGGAAATCCATTGACAAAGGAGGATATATTTTTCTCCATGTACATTACGATAGAGATGCATAGTGTAATTCAGGTAGGCTTGTTAAAACTTTTACCATTAGTACCAGTGCCATGGATCCTAACAAGACATACAATTTTGTCGTAGTGAAAGACAGTGTTCTGCAAGTGGATTGGAGTCACAAACAAATAAAAAGCACCTATAGCTAGAAGTATGGTATAAATACTTCAGCACTAGAGCTAAATATAGATTAAAGCATCTAATCAGTGTAAGATTCTTTTAACAAAAAAGCTTTCAACATGAAAAAATGCAGCAGTAAACCACACAGACCTTATTGCTGTAGTACACTGCAAAATCTAAGTTATGACAATAAATATATTAGGGGGAGGTAGATTGTATTAATAATAGCAACAAAATTCTTTTTTTTTGCCAATAATAACCCGAAAGCAAAGCTCTTAAGTTTACTTCATAGCTGTTGTTGTTTTCCAAATCTCTTTTCATCATTTATACTCTGATGTGGTTTTTTTTTCCCTTTTAACTCAGCGTTGTGATGGAATCAATACAAAACTGCTCTTAACATATCTGTCTCTGACCTGTGTTTGTTTTAAGCTATATCATTCATAATGGTGATCGATGGGTAATGCTATTCCTCTTTCTCCGCAAAAAGCACGGAGCATAAAAAGTGCATATATTTTATGCCCAAGGTCAGGATAAAATTAATGGATAAGAGCTAGATAAAATGGAGTTCAAGCTGAATGGGCTGAGTGCTCTCTACAGGGTACAACCAAGGCAGGCAGTACAAAGCCCATTATACTCAAATGTTCTTGAAGCATTTCAGAAGTGAAATTGTTTCCACAGGCTAATGCATAAAAGTACGAAGCTCTAACTTTTCTGTTTCACAGATAGCCTACAGATATTGGGCAAGTGTTCCTATTCAGGATTTTATTTAGCATATTCCATTTATCAGTCTTTACCTTAAGCCATAAACCCATTTGGTGTTTATGACTAAAGTTGTACAAGCTATGTTTATTTGTCATTAGTGAACTTTACTTCATAGACCTTTCTGTTCATGCTCTCCCAAGATCCCTGTCAAGATAACAAGTGAGCAATATAGCCTTTAAAAAACAACCACAAATACAGAAAACTCCATGAAAATCAATAAATTAAAGAATGGAATGAATAAGTAAACATGTAAATTATCACTTACTATCAAATATGGTTTAATAATCAACAAATGATAACACAGACACTTATTTTCTACAAATATAAATTAAAACGGGATTTCAATTCAACCAGAAGACCACAGGAACGGTAGAAGGAATGACAAAAATGAAACTCTCTTAGAGCATTAGCTACTCTACTATTATGGACTTAGCTACCTAATATTTTCCTTCCTTACCCTGGTTATTCTCTCTAACAAAAGCCTCCCTTATGTCAAGAAACTTGCTCCATTATTAGAAGAGCAAACTTCAAACTGGGTACACACTTCACGTGAATGAAGTATTTGGGAAGCAGCTGAATCCAGACACGTGACACAGGTTCTGCAAAATGCAGTGTAGCTATTTTAAGAAATAATGTAGTCATGCCATGTGCATTTATTAAAAATGCTGTCCTGGGGTTTTATCTGAACATGTTTCAGTGTCCATGCCCTTCTTATAATCTAAGGTTAAGAGAAAATGAAACCAAGAGCAGCTGAGTGTAGATTTACAATGAGAACAGCACTACTGACCATACCATCGTTTTTATCTGTTAATAATTCCCTGGAAAAAGATCAAGGTAAAAACACAGCACTGAGCATGAGATTACTTAACAGAGATATTCAGAAAGAAGTTGAATTGGAACACGGCACTATTTTCCCACAGCCTGTGCCATTAGTCCTTGCTGCTGATACTCTGCTGAAGCAACTTAGCTTCTAGTGCAAAGATAGGAATGAGGCTGCCAATTAACTATATAACTAACTGTATACCTTGTTATTTATGTCCAATAAAATCCCACACTGTATTGCTGAAGTAAAATTAAGAGGGAAAAGCCTGTAAACAGTCCACTACTGAAAAAGCAGGCTAAGATAGCCTTCCCTATTTAAAAGGAAAAAAAAAAAAAGGGGGGAGGGGGGGGGGGGGAACCTCAGCAACATCTGTGTGCTGCTTTGGCTAGGATAGACTTAATTTTCTTCACAGTGGCTGGTAGGGGGCTGTGGTTTGGATTTGTGCTGAAAACAGAGTTGATAATACAGAGATGTTTTTGTTATCACTGAGCAGCTCTTGCATAGCATCAATGCCTGCTTCTTGTACCGCTCCACTGGTGAGGAGACTGGGCGTGCAGAAGGAGCTGGGAGGAGACAGAGCCAGGACAGCTGACTTCAACTGACCACAGGGATGTTCCAGACCATACGGCATCATGCTCAGTACATAAAGCTGGTGGCAGAGAAAGGAAGACGGATGACCTTGGGGGTAATTGTTTGTCTTCCTAAGGCACCATTACACATGATAAGAATCTTGCTTTCTTGAGGATAGCTGAGCACCTGCCTGCCCATCGGAAGGGGGAAATGATTGCCTTGATTTGTTTTGCTTATGTGCATGGCTTTTGCTTTTCCTCTTAAACTGTCTTGGCCACAACACCTAAGTTTTCTCACTTTTATTCTTCTCTCACTCATCCCACTAGTGGAGGAATGAGGGAGCAGCTATGTGGGGCTTAGATGCTGGCTGGGGTTAAATCATGACACCAAAACCCCCAACATGCAAACAAATAGAGGGAAATTCTGTAACTGCAGAGATCACACTATGAGACATGCATGTCAAATCCTCAGTATTATGGCACTTCGCCCAAATATTCTAGCAGGATATAACTCCATAACATCCACATGCCTTTACTGCTGTTATATTGGGCTGCCCACCTCAAACATGCAAATAGTACATTTATATACTTGGTGGTGGGCTGCTGGATACCCAAATGCCTTTATTGTATCTAGGCAGAGATGGTTTTGTTCTACCAAAGTGCAGGTTTAAGTTTATCAGATTCAGACACATATTTATGAACACGGTTTTATTTTATGTCTATTTATGTGCCCTTTTTATCATTTTTGGTCTATGGTTCAACTACTTGCTACTTGCAACTCTAGGACAAAATAAAATGCTAATAATGCAGCTGAACTTCTTGGAATTCTGTATTATTTCTGAATCTCTTAAGAAATCAGAAGGTCAGAACACGATGATAGATTCATGTTTTCGCTGATGTGAACTGGTCTCAGAGTTCATTTAAGCAATCTGTTTTACTGTTTATAAATTAAACATTTTCAGCAGGCCTCTAAATAATGAAAACCAACTGGATTGACATACAGCTTCTAGACTATAATCAGCTGTGCCTTCTTTACGTTACAAGGCCATTATTTTGCTATGTTTTATTTATGCCAAGCATTTAATGGTAATTGTTTATTACTGTGATTAAATCTCAATGAGCAAAATGAAAATATTGTATTAGTTGACTTTGGTATTTGCATTACTCAAAATAATTTTAAACATTCTAATTCTTTAATCTCTATGTTTTTCCTGAGAAATATTGTAAGAACAGTGCTAAGGTGTTCTTTGGAATGTTACAGAACCATTGCTGCGCTTTTCAATGCATGATGATGACCTTCTTATACAAGAGCCTTAGGGCAAATTTAATTTTCCCAGAACAAGAAGCTTTCACCAAATCTTGTGGACTTCACTCACTGCAAGTAGAATCCAGAAAAACTATTCTGGATTCAGTTTTTCATGTGTCAATTCATTTTCACCAGAGGGGTATGCAATATCCAAGGCCAGAGCATAAAACAGTCATAAGGCTACCATTTCTAGCATATATAATGAAAGTAAAGAACTCATACAAAAAACTAGAAATATTGTGAATTCCACACTATGGTGCCGGCAAGAAAGGCATGCAGCTCTGGAGGACCTCGACTATAATCTTGAGTGCTATTCCTTCAACTGACAACTTAGGATGAAATAAATGTGTTCAAAATACTTTCTGAAAACTAATTTAGGATGACAGAATTTAAATACATGCAAAGTAAATCAATACATAATTTCATAAAATAATGCCATTAACAGGAACTGTATAATTCTTTACATTTCCAAGTAATTTATTTAGATAATGAGCATTATATTATATTTTCTTGTTCATTTAACTAACAATAAGCAATGGTATTGCCCTTGCCTGAGAACTTTGTAACGACAAACTTTTCTGCTTCTACCAAACCCAGTTATCTTTTCCACTCCAGGCTTTGACTGGCAGCACCTCCAGGTGTTGAGCTAAGTAATTCCACAGACCTTCCTCCACCAATTTCACTTCAGCAGCTCTCTGCCGTAGTAAATGTAAATGACGGAGGCAATCTGGAAGTGGAAATACTGCTTATATAGTGTTTCAGATGCAAGAAGTGTTATTCAAAAAAATAGATTTGTATACATTTAGCAATCTATCCAGTCACAGTTTAAGTCTCTTGTCTGAATGGATGAATTATTACTAAAGTTAGATGTAAATGAGTTAATAATATTTTTAAGTTATTTTCCATTATCTTAGACACACAGAATGTTAAGGTTATGGAATGGACCATAAAGACCGTCTAGTCCCAGGCCCCCTGTCATGAGAATGGACACATCCCACTAGACCAGGCTGCTCAAAGTCCCATCCAGCCTAGGTTTAAACACTGCTAGGGTTGGGGAATCCACAACCTCCAGAGCACCTGTCCTTGTAGGGGAGGTGCTCCAGTCCTTTTATCAACCTCATGCCCCTTCTCTGGACTTGTTCCAACAATTTCATGTCCTTCGTATGTTGGGACCCCAGAGCTGGATGCAGCACTACAGGTGGGGTCTCACCAGAGCAGAATAGAGGGGCAGAACTCCCTTTGTGGCCCTGCTGCCCACGCTGCTTTGGCTGCAGCCCAGGCTTTCTGGGCTGTGACCACACACTGCCGGCTCATCATTCATGAACCACCTGAACTGCTTTTGCACCACCTGAACTACTTTTGCATCAGGTGACAAACACAGATCTCAAGATTTTGACTTGCACGAGATGTCACTTCAGTACTCTAGGTTTGTATTAGGCACTTTTCATGTATGCTAGAAAGAAGAGCTTTCTTTCCATTGGAGCTAGAGTACACTGATAACCTATGGTTTGTTCATCAAAAGGCTATTATAATTGACTCTTAATATATGAAACTCTTTCATGAAGGCAGAGCCAGTTACATGCAGATTGATTACTATTTTCAAAACTCATACACTCTAATTTTTAAATACCCAAGATTTTTTTTTTCCCATGTGGAGAAGACAGAGTGATAGAGAACTAACAACACAAAAGTAGAAATATTCTGGCTAGCACCACTTCGAGAAAATTGCTTCCAAAGATGTTACAGGAAGTCTTTACAGGGGGATGTGTAAGCAATTTAAGGAAATAACTGTGTTTGTATGGCAAACAGAGCAACTGTACAGTTACTGAGGTGTTGCCTGTGTCAGTCATGCTGCTAGAGGTTAACTCTTGTAATAAACAACAGAGATAATAAACACTATCAACCTCCTGCTCAAACACAACCATCTCTCTTCTCTGCACTACAACGTCAGAACAAGGGTAAGACCCTGACCACTCACCATCTTTTACCCTTTCCTTAGTGATTTTGTTTCTGTAGATTTGTTCTTACTATTGCACGCAACCTGAGCTGCTGAAACCCAGTCTTGTCCTCAGAGAAAGGAGCAACAAATGACTGACCATTGATCCTGAAACTGGTTTGCTAAATGGGAATAGGTAGTCAACCATGGCTTTAACACACACACAAAAAAGCCTCAACTCATGCACCTTTAAAGAAATATCAAGTAATTACAATCATCTAAATCCTATCAATAAGCTATCAATTAAAACAAGCCCAACTCAATTTTTCATTGTTGTCTAACAGGGAAGTGAGTGCAGGATTACTGGCATAAATTACTCACAAACTTACATCCCGTAAATTTATATCTGAGCTCTCTTTCCTACAATAATTCTGTTATTTTTGATGTAGAAAACCATAATAAAATACCAGATGACCAACCCAGAAACCTCATACACATGAAATCACTAAAGGAGAAGGTGGGCATATATTTCCTTAATGGTGTGTACAACCACCAAAGTCTAAGAGCAATTTAAGAAATTTAATTCCCACTGAAATGTTTTAACACTTCAAAGAGAGCAGCCTCCCTTTTCACGGGTGTCAAAGCTTTCAGAATTCTCTGACTACATGTAAGATTTAATGTAAACCCAAGCCAAAGCTTTGGGAAATCTATGAATCCCTGCAAAATTCAGTTTTTACTTCAGAGAAATTATTTTGAAGCTTTTGAAGATACAAAGAAAAAACTACACAGGTCACCACAATGTAATACAACTTTAATAAAGTAACAAAACCATAAAATCTGTCAATCAAAATGTCAGTTTTAAAAATTCTTTATTTTTAAGAAAAGCTCAACTTTTTCAGAGACTCCCTGGTTGAATCAGTCAGTCAATACTGACTATGTGTTCTAGGGAAAGCAAGGTGTGAAAAGTCCCAAGAACGTAATATTTTAATTTAAATGCATTTCAACACACGGGCCATAGATAGATACAGACAGACAGACAGACATAAACTGAAAGAGGTCTGAAGCGAACATAAAGTTGCCTCACTGTGGGAAGTTTATACTATGCTGAAAAAAGTGGATTAATGTCAACAAAGTCAGCAAGGCTAGTCCCAGTCATTTAATATTCTAATTTACCCTCTGGTAACCTATTGTCTTTCATTTATCTGGAGGGTTGCATGAGCCACTTTTAAGCATCTACTGTTGAATATCAGCTGCTAATGAAGTAGTATCTTTATTCAATTATGAGTAGCTGAGAAAATCTCCTGAAGTGGTTCTATTTCTCTGTATGCTTTTAAACATTTCTCATTAATATATTTGATGAAAAAAACCATTTAAGTCTGAATTAGCATCTTGGAAGAAGTCACTGAGAAGACACACCCAAGACAGATGGTATAGCGAAGGAGGCAGCAGACAAATCTTTGTGCAGTGCTAGAGAAAGTCTGTGCTTACATTAAGAGGACTCTCTGTTCACAGCTTTCATATACACTACAGTAAGGTATATACAGTACCTAAATCTGCCTGCAGCTCAAAGTCTGTAAAAACCGTACTACTTTCGAGAAAGTCAGATCAAAATTATAGCCTGCTAAACAAGAATCCTATCAATGATTATGCTATTTATTTTCTTCTCCACAATTGCTATGATAAAGATAACCACATACTTGGACATGACTTCTGTTCTCAGTATTTGCCTGAGCTGGTGTACTTCTGTTGTCTTCAAGAACTTACGCCCAATTTACCATTAAACTCCAATGCAAAGAAGACTTACACTATCAAGGATATTTTATGAGACATGCACTAGCTCACATAACTCTTCCTTTCTTGTGGTAGGCTAGCTTTGGCAAACAGCTGAACTCCCACCCAGCCACTCGCTCCCTCACAGTCCTTCTTTAGCACTTAGGACATGGTGAGAAAACAGGTTGAATGAGCTGGGTCAAGCTGAAAGCAGGGAGATTGCTTAACAACTTCCCTAGCAGGCAAAACAGACCTAAAAAAAATTAATGAAATTTCATGCTGATCAAAACAGGTCTGCATAGTGAGCATCAAACACAAAAATTAAAACACTATCCTTCTTCCTGTCCCCACAAGCAGTACTGTGGATGTCTGCTCCGCCAGGGAGCTCCTCCTCTTCTACTCTAGCTGTTCCCTGTATTGTTTCCCACTCTGCCTTTGTTCCCTTCTCCTCTGCCCGTCGAGTATTTTTGTTTTTCCTTAAATATGCTTTCACAAGAGGTGCCACCAGCTTCACTGAAGGGCTCAGCTGTGTCCTGCGGCAGATCTGTTGCAGAGCTAGCTGGAACCAGCTGTGTCTGGCACTGGGCTTTTCCTGCCACTCACTGCTAAAACCTCACTGGATGCACTCAAAACACTTTTATATTTATACGGTAACTCAATTTCTAATTTAACACGACTAACCTGAATTACAAAATCCAAAATTTAGCACATTGTGGAAAATGGTGAAACACAGTTTTATTTTATCTGCATCTGGGCCATAGCATGTGATATGGTTTTAATTTTGTTGTTAAGGTGGTCAAGAAAAATCTTAGCATTCGGGCGATCTTTCAAACAACATGAATTTAGAAGCACATGGCTGCCAGTCACACCCTGATACTACAGATTTTCATGCAGTTTAAACAAGAGCTATTTTGCATCTTTGTAATTTGAACTACATGAAATAAATATTCTGGTATGCAAACCGTCACATCTATGCACTGTGTTTCAAACTTGTATTTTCGTAACATAAGTTATACACACACCAATATTGCGTTTTTCCTTTGTTCCATTAATAAATAATATTTCACTTAATACCTTAAAAATGTTTGTAAGAAACACAAATTATGTTTAATTGAAGGTTCTTTCAAGCTAACAGGCTGCATATATTGAGAGATGAAAAAAGAAAAAATCCTGAAAAAGAAATTTTGCAAATATATGACAGTGTTTCTTTTTTTCATTGTTGTGCATTCGCAAAGGCAACAAAAATAAAGCCATTATATGGTGCATATTAAATTATCTAAAAACCAGTAGTATTTTTAATGAAGAACACTGACTGGATTATCACCATTTAAAAGATAAGCAAGTAAGTTAACAATCCAGTACGTAGTATTCAGTTATGGCTCATCAATTTGATTAAAAGTAATGTTAAAATGAAAACTACAACATCTCAATGACAGTAGAGAAGCTATTTTTATAAACTTTCTTGAGACAAAGATTTAAAATCTGGTATGAAGGAGATGCAGTAATAAGAAATGGAACACTGTTGGCTTAGCATCTGAATCTACAAAACACCTGCACATCAATTTCCCTTTAAAAATATAAGTAATCCCATCCCTATTCAGCTCAGATACACAGGTCCATGCTCAGCTGAATGGGCAAGGGATAAACCACCTGAGACGCATTTTTGTTCAAAAAGGCTCTGCTTATAAAAATTATGTCATTACGTATGGTGAGAAAAATGGGAGAAAATTCAATTTCTCTCCATGTAACATCTGAAACAGAGATTTTGCAAAGCACTTGAGAGGAGCAGCGAACTACCACAAGCCACGCGTAGCTGCAAACAAGCCTGGTGAGGCAGGCACAGGGCACAGCTGGTCTGTTGTTGCCTGTGCTGACAGCTGCTGCATGTGCAGCAGCAGCAGCAGCGTCAGAGCACTGTCCAACCCAGATCACACGGCCACCACGCTCACCTGTCCTGCCTGAGGGTGGCATCTGGGACAGCTCACTATCCGTATGGTGTGCTTTCCTCTTCTTTAATGTGTTCACTTTCCACCTTTCTTGGTCATCAACTGTCATATTATCCCTCGCAAGAATGGCTTTAGTGAGGGAAGAAAAGTGACTCCAAGTCTGCTTACGTTATCTTAGTCCACCACTCCTTGTTTACTTTGCCACGATGGGACATGGATCTGACTTTTGCTTTTTGAGAGTCCCCGGCAAGTGTATTACACACACTCTCATCTATGCAGAGAGACCTTTATCTAGCACAAAGGGTTAGAAAAAATGGTAAAATATGTTTCATTCAAATAGATCCTATTGATACTGTCCTAGGCTGCTGTTTTCTACTTCCAAAAACAGACTTTTGTCCTTTCAGGAGAACAGTCAGGGTCTAACATTACTTTGTGACAGGGAATTTTAGCTATATATATTTAATGAAAGTGACACTTATTAGTAAACACATTTTTTGTAGTCCTTATACTTACTTATTTCATATAATGCATATGAAATTAATGCATTGATTGAGAGGCAAAATAAAATGGAAACGAGTGATTGCTGTAGTCCAGTGATGCTGATATGGTTCTGCTACTAACAGGCTTCCAATATCGTTTGCAAGGCTTGAGCACTGAGGCTTGCTCTGGCTAAACTTTCCTGTGAACTCATTTTCATGTTTTTAGCTGTAACAGAAACTTTTCTTCCGACAGGTGGTTATCACTAACTTGGGTAACCTTTACTTACCTTTTGGATGTTACAGCTGCAGTTTTTATAGCCGTAGCAAGAGTTTACTTTATGCAGAATAAGGTATTTATGACCCTAATGCCCTGGTATACACAGAGAAATGAAGGCTTGGTATGACAGCAGCTTTGAGAAGTGGAGACATTGTGCAAATGAGCACCATGGGAGTGTCAAAAAAGAGGCCCAGCCCGACACCGGTTCTCCAATGCTCTGATGCTCAGTTAAATTGCTGGGCAACAAAGGGAAGAGGGAAATAGCATCTGGCATACACAAAAGGCACAGTATGTAATAAAATCATATGAAACATAAACCTGCAGATTTGTGAAGAAACAGCACAGTGTAAAACTGTGCTAGAAGACATAAAAATTACTCCGGGTGGATCCTAGAGGCATGAAGAAGGGTCAACATGAGCACTGCATTTCTCAGACTTGAGGTGATTAGAACTTGCTGTACAGCTTCTACTACCAGACTGAAGCCCTCAACCCCAAGACCCCAGAGGAGCACTGAAAATATAAGCACAACACCAGAAAAAGGGGGAAATACCAGGAACTGTTTTAGTAAAAGATTTAACTGTATGATTATGTTTAAGAATTTTTGGTATAACAGTGTTTGGGCTTGTGATTTTCTTATCATTCTGCCCGTTAATTACGAATTTTGGTCTAATTCAACTTGTTTTACAATACTTACAATTTAAATTATACTAACAGCAAATTATTGTATTTGCATAAAATATCCTTTCCATATAAAAGACCCTGACCTTTCTCTTGAAAGGACAGATGTACATGGATAAAGCAGAAAACAGTGACCTAGGAAAATACTAGTAGAATTTGTTCTAAATACATTTGAATAGAATACATTTTGAAATCTAAAATAATAATAACTCTTTGTTGCCTTTGGTGATAAAAAGCAAGTTCAGCAAAAGAACATACACAGTGGCCGAAAGACGCTCCTGGATTGCCTGAGGAGAGCCAAGGATCACAGTAAGACATTAATAAATGTTCATATGTTTTATCGAATTTAACAGGTGTTTTTTCTATTAAAAATGCAGAAAGAGTGTTAATAATATAGACATATGAGAAAATAAGTAATGAATTTTCCATGCCTTTCATGTTCTTCACCCTGATTTTTGTTTACTTGTAAATACATTTAGTAACATCTGTAAATGTAATGCTCCTTTAATCCAACTTCTGAACGAATCTCATGATGATGTACTCCCTAGAAAGAAACACAGAATTGTAGAAAATCCTGACTTAAAGGGACCCACAAGGATCATTGAGTCCAACTCCTGGCTCTGCTCAAGACACCCCAAGAGTCACACCGTGTGCCTGAGAACATTGTCCAAATGCTTCATGAGCTCTCTCAGGCTGATGCTGTGACCACTTCCATGGGGAGCCTGGTCCAGTGCCCAAACACCCTCTGGGTGAAGAACCTTTTCCTGATATCCGACCTAAACCTCCCCTGACACAACTTTAGGCCACTCCCTCAAGACCTGCCATTGGTCACCAGAGAGAAGAGATCAGTGCCTGCCCCTCCGCTTTGCCTCATGAGGAAGTTGTACCTGCAGTGAGGTCTCTCCCCTCAGTCTCCTCCAGGCTGAACCGACCAAGTGACCCCTGTATCCTGTTCAGGTACAACTAAACCTATGTCTTAACATGAGGAGTTACATTTCTTCACTTGGGCAAAAAGAGGTTGAAAGTACAGTTTAGAAATGCAACAACCCTCCGTATTTTCCAAATCCAGTCGCAAAGCAAATAAAACCAAACTGGGAGAAATCGATACCATAACACAGTAACTGAACAGCCCACTCAAAACAAGTAAGGAGCTCCTCACAGGTTACAGCTGCTTCTTCAGTCTATAAAAACACACTTCACACTGAGCAAATTTATTCTGTTTCTAGATGTGCTAAACCTCAGTCTTAGCCCAGATGTAACTTGACACCCGTGATGTAACTGACGCATGCTAGAGAATGTCAAAGAATGCATTGTGCAAAGCTATCTTCAACTTGAAGCATGTGTTTTACTACTAGATTCAGATTTCTTCTCTATTAGGAAAGGATTTAATTTTTAGAATATTAGAAGTATACCAAATAACCACCTCACCTCTCACCAGCAGCGCTGCTCCCAGGATAGTATATATGATGGAGGAAAGATCTCCAAGATAGGAGAAAGGTGACAGCAGGAAAATACTTTTATATGCTTACAGTAAGCAGCTTTTTAGGAGAAACTTTTTTCATTAGCATGAATGGTATGTGTATAGCAAGAAACAGCTATTTAATATTCTGCTTTCCATGTGCAAAAGCCCTCAGATGGCTTTTAAATTTAGAGTTTATTTCCATTTCATGCTCTGACCCATATGACCACACATCTCTCACCAATACATATGATGTTTTCATGTGTAGAACTCTTTCCATCACTCTCCTTCCCTTCAGGATTACAAGCTATTTGATTATGCTGGTTCTTTTTCACAGGTATGTAATGTCATAGAAATGTCCTCTCATCTCCTCTCTTCCTCTTGCTTCTTCAAGTGCAGGTTTTTTCCCTCAAAATTTCTAGGTAAGTCTAGAGAAATGGTATCATTTCTCTGTGACACTTAAATCTGTATTTTAATGATAATTCTTAATATAAAAGAACTACACTGCCAAAAAGTACTCAGAATAATGCATGCGTATATTAAACTGTATCTACAGCTACCATAGAACAGTTATTAGCCTTGTATGAAATAGCACTAGACAACATAAGTTTTACTGCTATCAATAAAATTTCTTATTCATTATGTGCTACAGCAGAGGCCATCATTTTTAACTAGCCTGACTTTCTGCAGTGTTGAAACAGCTGTTGTGGATAAGATCAAACACAAAGATTTCCTGAATATTTCAGACTTTTTCTTTGCACATTTTTTGTCCTTTTTAGAATAAGGATGATGAGTTTATCTGGAAAATAGATATTATGCTTACTAACACTGTACTGTCAGCAGATGATTAAAACCAGAGGATTGTACTCTCTCTAGCACTTCCATAAAAGGCTTTAACTCCTAAGTCTAGTAATATATAAGATTTAGGCTTCCTGAACAGTTCAAATATTCTTTTGAAATACAGTAAATGGGAAACTCTCCAAACTTTTAGTTGTGCTGTACTGAATACTCACGTCAAGATTACTATTAAACTAGAGGGGGAAAAAAGAAATTATATATAGTACAGACTGACATCTGTTTGTTGATGAGTGCATCACTGACTTCAGTGTTACTGGTTAAGACTTTCTAGTTTGGTTTTGACTGGTTGACAGAAAACCTTCAAACTGACAGTATTCAACACTTCTATTAACAATAGCGATGATGTCTCATGCCTCTCTTATAATAGCATTCACAAAGCTGAAGAACCTCCTTCATAGTTGCATATATGTGAATATTTTTAATGCAAAAAACATGATGGAACATGAAGTGAAGACATAACTGACAAGTTTTACAAACTCTAGCTTGGATTACACACGGGAAGTATCACATACAGATTCTGCCGGATTGTAGCAAGGAGGCCTTTGCTAAATTTTAGCTCACACTAAAATTGTAAGTCTAACTTGAAATATGAAAGAAGGTCTTTAAACTCAAAACTTTATTTCACAAGAGTGTTTTTCAGTACTCCCACAGAATCTGGCATGATTTACAATCTTCCCAGTTGTGTTCTTACCTGCATAAGTTAATTTTAAAGTATTTTATATTTCTCACATCCTCATTGAAACCTTCCTTATCTGGATAGCTACAAAGAGTTGCTTATAATGGAAAGAGCAAGGCAAGGAATGGATGGAGTGCGGCAATAAAAAAATGATACAGCACATACCTGGACTACCATGTTTCAAAGAACGTAAGTAAACAGACAAAGCCTAGAAATACCTTCATCCAATAATTACAGAACTGTTTTCATTAGTATTTCCGCTTCTAAAATGCATTCTGATAATGCTAAAGAGGTTGCGTTCAAGCTACTTAGCATTTATGTTTTAAACTTTTAATTTCCTCTTAATTCACAAAAGCCAACAGTATTATAACCACGCCATTCATGATCACAGCCTTGTGAGCCTCTCTCTCAACCTCTGAAACCTTTACTTTAGAAAACACACTGACATTATGAAGAGAACACGTGAAGTCAAAGGTAATTCTAAATTATTTTCTTGTCAAGCTTTACATTTAAATGGTAAACTTTACTGTCAGAATAACTGTAAAATTTAATCACTATATTTAACTATAATTAGATGGCTACCATTGTGAAGGTGCTTTGCATTTTTTTCTTTTAGACTGGTTAAAGTCCACTATGTATTTTAGAAAACAATATTGCACTTGTAAGCTGAGGAGAGGTAAGTAAAGTTTATTCACTACGCTGATAAGTAGTGTAAGTTGAGATGTCCAAAACACCAAGACATAGCACTAAGAAAATAGCTTCTAACATACTTGAGAAAAGACTCATGGTGACTTCATTCATCCTTCTCATCTAGGCTTCTCTGTTCTTCTCAAACAATTCCAATACAACTCATTTAGTTCAGGATCAAAATGAAGGTTGGCCAGAGTTGCTTTCTCAACAGACTAGTCAAAAACTTATCAAGGCAAAGGCTGAAATTAAAAGTCATGCATTGTCAGCTGCATCTTCAGTGTATATGCTATCAGCTGCTTTCCTCAACTGTGTGGTCATGCTGAAAAAGAGCATTTCATGTTGTTCCTACTACCCCACAAGTCAGCTGTTATCCATACAATGAGAAAGCAGCAGATATTATTAGCAGTTTTGGTATCTGAAACATTTACTGACACATTTCCAGGCTTTTAAAACATGAAAATTTTAGGGGTTTTGTGTACAGGATGAAGGCTTTCATGTCATCATATTTTAAAATTAATCACAAAGCCAGTAAAGACAACCTTGATTTTTCTGTTGTTTTTTTTCCTGTCATCTGTACCTCAAAGCTTCATGTTGGGAAGATTCATGAATAAAACGAAAGGGGTTGTTTGCAAAGCAGTCAAAAAACATTAATTTGTAAACTGTTGACAGTTTTTACAACTGTTGTTGCCAAACAGCTGCTACTGAGAAAAAAAGAAAGCCCTGTAGGGGCAAAAAGCTCCAGTAATTGCTCCTTTTCTTATGTACAATTCTGTAATGTTAAAAGAAAAAAATATATAGTAAATAATTCTCCTTTGTTGATGGTTTTGGATTTTTGGTTGGTTGGTTGGTTTTTTGAAAGAAACAATTTTTTTGGCAGTGCTTCACTTGCACTCCTGGATATTGACATCTCTGGCAGGAAGAAACAAAAGACACTAGTACTTAGCATAGTACTGATGCATATCAAATAGCCAGAATAGGTTTATATGACTTGGGAATAGATATCAATGATTCACAAGAAAATACAGAAATGATTTAATGATGATTATTATGCAGGAGAGATGCTTTTTCTTTCTTTCTATAATGATGGGAATAACTTTATTTTTTAGGAAAACTATGGAACATCATCAATTCACCTGATGTTAAAAGCCTCAAAAGGCTGAGATGTCTGATAACTCACATTTATTACAGTTTACAAATCATCCAGATCTCATTCCTGTAACATATATTTGATACATGTATGCTATACATACACTTGGTACTTATAACTCAGTGCCATCAAGCAAAGAATACACTTCCTATAGTTTCATGGCACCGTGCAACTCCCTAACAGCAGTAACACCCCACATCACATATAAGGCTGATGTACTAAGAATCCTTGTTCAATATAAAGTCATATCAGACTTGTATCAGACTGGATAATTTTCTCTTTCAGCATTAATTGGTACTCCTTAGAAGTCCTCTAAAGTAACTCCAGGTCACTGAAGTTTTTTAAAATAATTATCTATTTTTTAAAAATAAATATATGTATTTATTGTGCATGACTGTATTTGTTTGGCTACCAACCACACACACATTCCAGAAAATTCATGATACTAGAAAACTTGATCACAGATACGTTCTATGCCAAAAGCAGTAAGACTTAATGTTGTATTGATCCTCTGCACTGCTGTTGTTTTCACCTCATTTTCACTTAAGATATTAGTACTAATTTTTACTCAGAATTTGTATTCTGTCCTCAAATCTTTTTCATCCTGACTCTTTCTTCATCTCCTTTCAATTTAGGGTGATTCATTCTTCCTCTTTGATGTGTTATTGTCTCCCAGGACACTGACTCTGCACAAGAATTGTTCCTAAGGAGGTTAACAATCCAGGCAACACACAAACTAATGGATATGAGTAACTGACCAGAGCAAAGGCTACGATATTTAATGGACTTCTCCTCCTGCCTGTGATCAAATAAAGCAGAAAGTCAGACAATATATAATGGAAGAGACTCATTTCACACACTAGTTTGAAACAAATTATCTTCCCCATGTAAGTAAAACAGTTTTTGTTATTTACATTACTAAATGCAATGACCATTTTTCCTATTGTAAATGAAAGCATAATTTAATTAATATTTTATAAATTCTACCTTTCACAGTGAGAAAAACAAACACTATGTTTATCAGCATGAATTACCTTTAAAAGTTCCACATTTCTTTCACTTCTAATTTTATCTGCAATGATTACCAGCTCTTAACTGCTCTCTGTATGTGTGCTTAGGGTTCTCATGAAAAAACCCTCAACACAAAGCCCAGCATCACTTAGCTTCTAACAAGAAAAATTTAAAACTTTGCTTATTTCACCAATAACCCTCATAACTAGCTCTTTTCTGTAATGTTCTATGTGGCTGTACTTCAGTCTCATCATTTTCTCTAAATCTTTTAATCATCTTCTGCTGTTTCTCTCTCTGCTTTTTTTTCCCGTCCATATGCTGCAGAGCAAGTTCCCTGTCCTTAATGAGAGACAAAAACATCTATGTCAAAAGTCTTTACAGATTCATACTATCTAAAATATTTCAAAATAATTACACAGATAAGGTATATTAAAAAATACACACAGTATAATAAACTGTTGTTTTATGTTGACTTTCAATGGTCTGCTAGGACAAATAAGAAATACAACATTTAGCAGTAGTGACTATGTACCAAAATATTAGTATAATTTTAGGACTCAAAGGCCTAACACCTTAATTTAGTATATTCCACTGAACCAGAAACTGATGCTGCATAACAAAGATATTAAAGGTAATTTTAAAGATCAGCATCACTGAAACCACTATGGTTAGACCTACATCTTCTTGACCCAGAGGGTACAATGTAGTTGAATTCTGGACTATCAGATTATCATTTTAACTATAATTTTAGCTAATTTCTTCTCAGTTTCAATCAATACAAAAGTTCAGTGGAACCACAGTAACAGAAACACAGGGAGTAAGTAATCCAGATCAGTTTGGCATCTCTCCTTTGAAATGTCACAAGATTATACTTTTGGTCCACAGGAATTCAAGTACCATTTGTCTTCAAAGATCACTGCAAAAGAGATGAATCTCACCATTATGAAAAAATAATGCGAATTCCTTCAAGAACAGTTGTATTCTCTGCACAGATCTTAGCGAAGTGATGGGCAAATGAATGAACAGGTAACAATACCCCGATCAAAAGTTCTCTATTTACCTAATACTTTTGATACTGAAATCAAAATAGAAACAACAGCTAGCACAACTGAAATTGGATAAAATGCAGTAGGCAGGAAGGGTCCTGCTATTTGCTATAAAACACAAAGCTACTATGTGTTATTTTTCCAGTTATGTGACAGCAGTGCTTGTCTAAGTGTAGATGGGAACAGGAGAAAAGAGACAAAAAAACTATTGAAATAAAGTCTTTGCTAATACTCTGAAAGTATCCAGTTCATCTTTAGAAAAGTGTCACAAGAAAGTTGTCATCACAACTGAACAGCAACCATTTCACCAGGAGAAACACTTATTCTCCAGAAAAAAAAAAAAAAAAATCAAGCTTGGGTGACTTCCAAGAGCCTTGAAAACCTTGGCAGCTAAGCATTTGGCATCTAGGGACTTGGCAATGGTTAATCAGCCCTTGAAGTTATGGCGTGCTGCCATTTCCCAGCTCTTGGACAAGATGAACAATTTGGATTGTGTTGTGGGAACACCAAGATCATAAAATTTACTTAAGCAGAAAGGATGTTTTTTGGACTTAGGAACACCTTTCCCAGTGCTTATTTCATTTGAGAATAGTTATTCCAGGTCCAGGTATAGTAATAAAACCCACAAATCTATAACACAGTTTTTAAAATGGTGGTAAAAGTGGAATTGGACAGATGGAGCAAAGACAAAGCTGGCAGAAATCTGAGCATACTTCTTTATGATTATTTTAAATAATACTGAGAACACATACCAAGAAAAGACTGGGCAAGGACACAAAGAAAGAGATAAAGACTGGCATAGGCTCATAATAATACTGTTAAATAATAAATCCATGCTGCTAGTCACAGAATGTCATCTTTTTCAATAAATCAGACGATGGGCTGGACAAAAGGGTTTCTCGGTGTCTGTTGTTGTATCTAAGGACTGTGTCTGTATTTTTCTTTATTCAGAAGTACGTGAAGACTTTTTGCAAGCAAAGCATTGTAATTCTATTTTGTAAGACAAGGAAGATGTCCTTTTGATTATGAGCGCTTTTTGTATTGTCCAGTATTGGCCATTAATTTTTTCTTATCAGAGTACATTGGAGGATAATGAGTCAGCCTGTAACTGTAGGTAGATATATATCTATCAATTTATCATCTGTACTTTTATTTTTTTTTTTTAATTTATTATTCCCGTATTAAATAGTATTGAGACTGCACCAGAGTTCTCCTTCTTGGAAAGTGGCAAAAGAGTCAGTCCTGTTCAATTCCAAGGATTTTGCAAAAATCTACTGATTGTATGTAATCTCATGGGAGACTATTAAGACCATCAGAATGATGGAGCACACTTCAGAGTTAACTAATCTCCACACCAAATAGGTACAGAATGTCCTGAGTTGGACTGGATCCACATGGACCATTGAGTCCAGCTTCTGGCCCTGCACAGGACTAGCAAAAGAATCACAATGTGTGTCTGAGAGTGTTGTCCAAACATTTCTTGAACCACAGGTAGGACCAACCCTTGCATACTGAAAGCTGTAGAAGCTCTTCCTCAGCTTTACGAATATAGGCTGAGAGAGTTGGGTCTTCTCAGCCTGGAGAAAAGAACACTCCAGGGAGACTTTATAGCACCTTTCAGCACATAAAGGAGTTTTACAAGAAGGCAGGAGAGGGTCTTTACACAATGGCATGTGGTGATAGGACAAAGTCTTAAGCCAATGACAACAGGTTTAAATTAGGTATTAGGAAGAAATTCCTTACTCTAAGTGTGTGAGGCACTGGAACAGGTTTCCCAGAGAAGCTCTAGCTGTCCCATTCCTGGGGGTATTCAAGACCAGGCTGGATGTGGCTCTGAGCATCCTGGTCTAGTGGATAATTCCCTTCCCAAGGCATGGGGGGTTGGAGCTAGATGTTTAATTCCCTTCCAGCATTAACTATTTTATTATTCTGTGGTGTTACCAGCATGCAATGGGTGCTAACATCTTCCTCCTGTGAAACACTGCGGACATAATCCACACTGCACAGGCAGAAACCGACTCTCATATATCATGTTACCAACATCTATGCAGCTGGCTGTAAAGCATACTGGCTTTATGCTAAGTTTCAAATTTCTGAAGATAAATCTTGAATGCAATCTGAAGTACAGCTTAAATTTTTTGAGTGTGCAGAATATGAAAAAACCTAGGCAGAAACGTTGATTAACTAAGTTTAAACCAGATTAAAACATACAAAGCATTCTGCACAGTAAAAGGAACAGAAATGTATAATATTGGGTTATTGTCAAATGACCAGATTTAACTCTACTTAGTGTGAAAAGACTCTCTTCTATGAAGGAGAAATATAGGGGTCCATCCAGCACAAGAAGTAAGAATAATTTTGACTAAAAGTTTAAGACATGGTAATGAGGATTTTGAAACTCACCCTTTAATGCCCTGGGGAAAGGTTCATCCACTAAATAATTCTATAGACCTTTATCTAAGCATTTAACAAAACGTTTGACCCAAATCCCAAGTTCCTGTAAGGTTGTGCTGTTTAACAGAATGGCCTGCCAAGATTCTGGTTTCTGTTAATTACTCAGAAAATATGGCAGACCTAGTCAAAGAAACTATGGGATAGGATGACATTTTTTGACAATTTTGTTTAAACTTATCCATTTGATGGTGACCTTCACTGTAGATATTTTCTATATGGCTGTATCAGTCTTTTATTCTATTTTTCATACAGAAACTGAATAAATGAAAACAAAATTTACAATTACAAAGGAAGTTGAAGTAACTGCAAAACATTTTTTCTCTATTACTCTACCTGTTTAATGAGTTAGATAAACTAAAGGCTTGGAAATAATTATAAAATATACTGATATATACTGATTCCAGAACTTTACAAAACACTGAACTTCAGTCAGCAAATTTTCTGTCTTGGTTAATATGGTTGTGCCTTCTTATGAATTTGGCCATATTTTCAAAATAACTTATAAAAACTGCAACTGTGCTGGTGATACACAGCTTTTTGTTTGAATGTAGTGACATTTATACTGTCATACAGAGACCAGGAATGATCAGGTAGGAAGAGGAAAGTCTAAACACTTTTCTCATTTTGCTGTTAAGTAATGCTTCAAAATGAAGTAAAAGTATTCCCACCCCTGAAGATGCAGTCTTTACTCTCTGATTACAGAGGCAAAACCTGGACTAGTGGTTTAGTGATTCTTTGTTTCTTGAAATCCCCATATTTAATTTATTTTCTGAAGTGACAGTACAATTTACCTGAGCTCCTTCCTTTCTTCCTTCTCTTCCCCACAACGTTTAAATATCAAAACAGGAAACTAATTTTAAAAAACTACCTTTTTACAAACTAGCAATCTAGGAGATACACATTTTAAAAAATGGCAGCATCTTTCAGAAGCAACTACTACCATCAGGTCTGCACACTTCACATAAAATTTTAAGCAAAACTAAGTACCAGGATCTGTGAAAATATCTTGTGCAGTATGAGGATGTGAGCTAGGCTTACAGCAGCTGGTGCTCTTACATTGTTTTGAAGCCTCTTTCAAAGGAAGCTTCTTACACAAAGGAAACATGTAGGGAAAAATATCTATAAAATATGTATACTCTGACTCACTCTCTCCCCCATTTGGGTTACTTACACCACTGAATTGTGTACACTTGCCTCACAATGACTTAAAAAAAGTTCTTCTTAATTGACAACCTTAATCTTCTTTTTTGGATGGCAGCAATTAAAGAAATATATGACTAAAAATGCAAATCTCAATATAAAAATGCAAGTATCAGTATTCAGAACACTGTATATTTGGACTTCACTAGGGGAATTTCTCTGACATAAAAGAAGAATTGTTGTTCTGTAGCTTTCTCTCTAAGCCTTTTGTCTCTCAGGATAGTGTGGTATGGTTTTGCAAGATGGAAAAAACATTGTTGTAGGTCTGAATCTTGTTTGTCAGAGAACAAACAATTTCAACTTAAGCTTCCATGCAGTACACTAAACTACTTTAAACAATGAAGTCCACAGCTTGTGTTGGACTCATCTATCAGAACAATCATGTGTCCTTAGCTCAGCAACCCTAGCCTTCCTTAAAAGAATGTGCATAGTACTGTGGTGAAAGCAAAGTCATCTGCTGACTTCTGATTTCTTGTTTGTACATGAGAATTCAATGACCTGTGATACATCAAAGGCAGAGTCACTGAGACATTATGACATGTAATAAAAAATTAGGAAAATAATTTATTCTCAAAGTATCTTTTTTTACTTTTGTCTTTAATATTCTCATTAGATTTTCTTACACTAAGTAAGGTTATGATCTGATAATCTTTAAAAATCAGACACGGAAATGGACAAAGTAAAAGCTACGGACTTACTCCAAAGGGATACTTTATCAGATTAATTAAAAAAATAAAGTCTGTATATTTAGTACACCACGTAAAGATAGTCCAGCTTCTTCAACATGGCTTTGTTTAACAGGTAACTCAAAAACATTTGAATGCTTAATCATAACATCTTCAAAGAGTTAAAAAGATTTCAGAGCAGTCTACTTGATTCCACATCATTATAAATAATAAATGGACAAAAAAACCCCAACCCCCTACTTCCTCTTCATCAAATGCAGTAGGGTACAGAAGTCTTTTTTTAAATGATTATTTTCTCTTTATTTGGATTGCTAATTACTGTAGTGAAGAAGTCCCTAACTCTCAAATCTGAACCGAATCTACACAGCAGGAATAATAGCATCTTTTTAAATCACACAGTCTCTTTTAAAATTGTTTTGCATATGAAGAATTTGAAATTACCATCATACCAAGTTCCAGAAATAGAACGTATGCTGTGTGCCCTCATAAAATTGAATTGCACCTCTATATTGAGATTTTGCATTTAATTAGTGAAAGTCAAGACATGGAGAGCAACACTGTCAGTAACACTAGCCTATAAACACAGCTGGAGAAGCAGATCAGCTGTGAAATGTATATCCCTGTCAATTACACCACCTGAGGCTCATTCATACTGGCAGTCCTGGAGCCTCAGGACCCCTGCCCCAAAGAGGCTCATCTGTGAGCTCAGACCAGGCTGTTCAGGGCTTAACCCAGCTCAACTACAAAATCCCCAGCGATGGAGATCATCCAACCTCCTTTGGGCCTGGCCCCACCCAGTTGTTCTGGTGGGAAAAAAGGCTTTTCCCTATCTCCATCCTGAGCCTCTGGTACTTCATTTTGTGCTGCTGTCTCTCGCACTCCCACCACATGCTGCTGTGAAGAGCACAGCTGTATCTCCTTCATCCCTCGCACCGGTGCTGAGGATGCTGCTGTATGCCCCCTGCAGCCATCCCTTCTCTCAGTTGAACCAGTGCCAATGCCACAGTCTCTCCTCACAGGGAAAGGACTCCAGCCTCACTGCCTCAGTGGCCTCCCCTCAACTCCTGTCATTTTCTCTGTATTTTTAAAGTATTAGGGTGACCAAAGCTGTAACCTGTAAGCCAGATGTGGTCTAACAAGTCCTGCACACAGCAGGAATAATTCCTGCCTTGATCTCTGACTGTTGCAGTTCACACAGCCACAGGATATTGTTGCCTTTCTTTGCGGAAAGCCTAACTGTTGTTCAGGAACATGAGGTGTAAGCTGTTTTTCCTTAAACAGCTACATATCCAAATGTCTTACAAATTAGCTACTGAAATATTAGCACAAATACCCTGTTTCCTAAATATACAAGGAATCAAAATTTCTGTTTGCTTAGAAACATTCTGTTCTAACATAAAATTTACATTCCGCAAGTTTGCTGTGACTTACAATAAAAATATCCTTAAAAATAGTACTTTTAAGAAGGTGTATTTTCTTTTGCCAACATATCTGGAAATAACTTGTTAAGCTGTCAAATTCTGTTTTTTTTCTGGGCACCATTAAAGAAATCTTTTCTTTCAACCACTTCTTCAAGTAATCACTTTATTTGAAATAGTGTGCCTTAACAGATACTAAAACGACGACAACAAGACATAATGTAGGTCTAGTTAGCATGTTTTATTACCTGACAGGATAATATTTATGTAGGCTACAAGTGCCATAAATAATTGGATTAACAAGTGGACTTCATTTTAATGGGATTAAATAGTACTGTTTTGTACTTTTTTGGGGTTGTTGTTGATTTGGTTTTTTGTTTGGTTGGTTTTGGTTTGTTGGGTTAATTTTGTCCTCAGAGACATTTATTTAACTTCTTTTTAAAAATTTATTTATTTATTAGAAAAAGAGGCAGAAATGTTAGATGCTTGCTATCAAAACTGTTCTACCATCATGTTATACAGTTTATGAAACTGTCTTTGCACAGATATTTGTTAAGAACATAAAACAGTCTCTTTGTGTGAACCAAAAAGACATACAACTTAGTACATCTCTTCTGTCAATGGCCAAGATCAGATACAGAGATGAGTGTAATAGGACAAATATATTATGAACCTTCTTCAATTTGTTATTCCCAGCACTGAGACTTAAAGATCCAGGACTTCTTATATTTGCGTACTCTTATAAAATACACTCTGGTGTACTCCTAGAACAGAAATGTGGAACTATTCCATGCTCTGTTATTTTCTGTAGTTTCTATTACAGCTCTATAATACTGCATCTGGAAATTGCATAAATGTCTGGAATTGCTAAAATGTGGAGAAAGCTCAAGTACAAATGACCGAAAATACACTTTGCAAAAGAAATGCTGTTAGCTCCCATAGGTGTTTGACACTCATCACTTCTCCCTAATCTCACATTTACCAACTTACAGGAGGTGAGTTAAAATCCTTTATAAAAGAAATGTTTACTGACCCTCTCAGTTGACAGTATGCTTGCCTTGACAGAAATAAATGTATATGGAATGAGAACAGGCAGAATTAAAAAAAAAAAAAAGTGCCTAAGTGGCAATAAAATAAATGAAAAAAGAAATCATGTGTTTGTGATGCCATTTCCAAAGGATGGTTTTCTAGTTCCCATTTTGCTTTACAAATGCATGCTTATATTGCCAAATTTCATGGAAATGAGCAGCACAGCCATTTAAAAGACATCAAATAAACATCCTTTTTATTACAGTGAAATGCAAATATCAAGTCTTAACAAGTAAATCTAGGGTCTGTAATTTTAAAACAGCAATAACAATAACCTCAGGCTATGTTTTCATTTTGTGGTTGACTTTATGAGAAGCAACTGTTATTTTTGTGTGGCACTTCAATGAGTCAGAGGCATGCTCATTCCAGTTAAAACAGTGGCACTCTGGCAGTACTTTTGCTGGGAAGTCAATGATTATTGGTAAATCCAATCATACTGTCCATCACACTGCTGGTGACAAGGTTTTAACCTATTTCAAATTTAATGTCAGTGTTTGCAGAAACATTTCTCAGAAGGAGTAAACCTAAGAAAGAATACAAGTGATAAAATTCTGTAAGTAGAAAAGCTCTAACAGGTTCCCACAAAGCCCAGGTAATTATACTGGAAGTTTCTTAACAGAGAGATAGAAGATAGCAATGAATGCTTTGCCAATCTATGGCTGCCCTTTCACATTCATGCAAAAATACACCTTCATTTCAGAAGGTAGGAGTTTTGCAGATAGACCTAGCCTCCATAACAGTCTTGAACAAGTGAAGAAGACAAAAAACCAAAGAAATTCTGTCCCTGAGATAGGTAAGACATCTTTGTCTTTGTAGATGGAAAATGTTTATTAATTTTACTTCCTCAAATACAGGAAATCAATATAAGCAACAAATACTTATATGCACATTTGATTATGACTTCCAGCTGGAACTAAACTGATGTAATAAAATAAATCTGATAAAAGTTTGCAAGCTATCAGAATTTCAGAATAACTGAATACCTCAAAACAACGAAACCAACTGTGAAACATTTACCTTTAGGACTTATAATGAAGAACAATGTGAACTTTTGTTTAGAATATTCTTTAGAATTGGCAGCATACAGATGCTTTGAATTAGTAGCCAAGGAAGAGTAAAATATTCAGAACTGTGTTTAATACTGCACAGAATTCAAACACCTTTTATATCTCAGTCTTTTCCTTGCAAATTCTGACAAGATATGGTATGATCATCCTGCTAGATTCAGAAAGTCCAAGTGATGAGTCCAAGATCTATTGCTGTTACTGTAGTTAGAGACAATTTTACTGACTTTCTTCATATTAAATTTTTATTTATAGTCAATTGTAAGGGTCTAAGAGAAATGATGGTGTTCTATGATTCTGCATGTATGATCTGTATTGATTCACCATAGAAGTTGTTTATTCTTTAGCCCCTCCAAGCCCATTTATGTCTACGGGATTCCTCAGAGACAAAGCTGTTCTCCCAAATGCCTAAGTACAAAGTAACCTGTATGATGGTTAGAATGGGTGACAGGCCTATCACACTGGCCTTGTACCAGCTAGGACAGGGCTAATTTTTGCAGTAGCCAGGAGGAGGCGTTGCTAGGACCCAGAGATTGGGTTGTATACCACCTCACATCATCCTCCGGGGAGAGGAAGAGATCCTTCCTGGGAGAGGAAGGGATCCCTTCTGGGTTACATAGTAGGAAGTGAGCAGCTGAGCAATGTCAAGGTCTGCATGATGAGCACTTGCATGTGAAAAGTTTGCCTCTCTTGTACACATTTTTTTATTAATATTGTTGCTGTTACTGTCTGCTGTCTTATTTCATTGCTGTTTCCAGTAAATTGTTCTTATCTCAACCCATGATTGTCACCTTTTCTGTCCTCTCCAGCCTGATGTAGGGAGGAAGGGCAGGAGGGATTGAGAGGAGCAAGGGCTGGAGTGTTTCCATGGGAACACTAAACTGGAGAAGACATATTTCTAAACCAAGACACTACTTTAGCAGAAACTTTTTTCTCTACTAGTTAAAAACTTTTTCAAACATCCACCTAGTGTCATTTGAGACACGCTAAAACTACAGAAGCACTGAGCGAGATCTAGCTTCCACATCAGGGGGAAGAAACAAATTCATTATAATGCAGGTAATGTTAAGAGTGGGCAATTTATTGCAAATTTCTGGCAAATCAATTCCATCAGCAGCAAAAATGGAAAAACCAGAGCAAGGCTCAAGCACCTACTTAAGTTCGTTGTCCATTCCTATATTATTGGTATTTTATAAAACAATGTGTCCAAGAATGGAAAGTTTTTCCCTAACAAGTGGAAGACTAGCTAGACTAACTAGCTCTACCATAGAGTAGTCCTCCTTATATTGGGCTTTACTGGAATAGAAGAATTTAAATGCAGAAATTGCCCATTTAAAAACGTCATGGTATTGAGTGTCTCTTGTGCTTCAAATATGGTTCTGTTGATAACGCTCTGCCACATCCTTGCCAAAAACAATTCATGTACAAAACCTGAGCATAAAGAAGTATGGTAACAGACATCCCAGCCTGCATTCACAGCTTGACCACATGAATTTTTTAAAAAAGAGAAATAAATTAGGTATTTTTTCCCTAGACTTCCCTATTGTCATTTGCCTTAGAAATGCTATTTTACTTAATGTGTAGGAACTGCATTTTTTTCTACCTGGAGAAAGTGATTTTGAAGCTTTTCAATCACTCACTCAATAGAGTGAGTACTCTATTTATTTCTCGAGTAATAAAAATGATTTGTCTACCAACACTTTCTTAAGAAGAAATGAACTTTCTGTTTACTATTGTGGACTTCAAATAACTTAAATTCTGTTCACTGACATCCACTCCTAGATTCTTTTAAGTACTGTTCTGGTGGTATTTCAAAACATGAACACTACCACTTGACTATTATCAGTATTTAATATTTGACCACTATTTCTTTGAAATATATAAATATTTGTTAAATAAGAGAAAAAAAGAACACCAAAAAACAGAAGTCCTACAAAATCAAACCTCAAAATCCTTAATTCTAATTATTAAAACAGTCAATTTATTTTTAAACTTAGTTTATTATTTCAAATATATATATTTACATTTTCTGAGCACCTGGATATAACTATGCTACTGAGACTGTATGTGTGTTTCCCTCTTACAAGCAGAAGTAAATTAAATATAATGATTTTAGAGCTAATGAAAACAATTTATTTGTGGATTCTTGTCTAAACTCTTCTTCCTGCTTCCAGTTCACCTAAAAGAAAAACAGACTAATCATGATGACTTATCTGCAAAGTAGAATTAGACAGCAGAGTATAAGACAGCCTATATTAGTAGTTGAAGTTTCTGAAAGCTAACCTGTTCTTAGTTATGTTCAGCCTCTACCTTTACTTCTGCTCTGCCCTCTAATATGAAATCTGCAATAAACCTGTTCATGAGTTTACCTGCTCTATCTTCTTCATATTTTTAACCTAAAAATCCAACCTTAAATTAACTTTTACCAACTGATGTACTATTGGACTCTTCTTTTCTCACATGATAAAATCAGTTTCAGTAAACTAATGTTGTGGATAAGATAGACTCAGAACCCCACAAGGTAATTAGGCAAGAGTGTGTTGAAAATGAAGGCTAGAAGGAGGTTATTGCACGCACAGAATCACAGAATCAACTAGTCTGGAAAAGACCTCTGAGATCAAGTTCAACCAATGACCAAACATCACCACATCAACTAGACCACAGCACCAAGTGCCACGTCCACGCCTTCCTCCAAGAACGGCGACTTCCCTGGGCAGCCCATTCCAAGATCTAATCACCCTTCCTGTGAAGAATTTATTTCCCATGTCCAACCTTAACCTCCCCTGGCACAGCTTAAGACTATGTCCTCTTGTCCTATTGCTGATTGCCCCAGAGAAGAGGCCAACCCTCACCTGGCTACCACCTCCTTCCAGGGAGCTGTAGAGAGTGATAAGGTCACCCCTGAACCTCCTCTTCACCCAGGTCCTTTTCTGTCAGGGCAGCTCTCCAGTCACTCTGTCCGAAGTCTGTAGTGCTGCCTGAGGTTTTTGTAGCCAAAGTGTAGGCCTCAGCATTCGGTCTTGTTGAACCTCCTGCCATTTTCTCTGCCCATGTCTCTAGCCATTCCAGGTCCCTCTGCAGGGCCTTCCTGCTGTCCACCAGACTGACGCTCCAACCCAGCCTTGTGTCATCCGCAAGTGTGCTAATGGTAAATGCAATCCCCTCATCCAGGACACCAGTAAAGATATTAAGCAGGACTAGGCCCAACACTGATCCCTGGGAGATACCACTACTGACCAGACATCAACTGGATGCAGCACCATTCACCACTACTTCTGGAAAGCTCCCTCTCATTCTGAAAATTCGACAGGTAGGACTGGCACCTTCTACAACAGGTATGAGGCCCTGAAAGTATAAAGCCACACAACTGATGAGGCGGGTAAAGCTCCTTCTGTGACAGGGGGGCCCTTCTAAAGCAACACCATCTGTAAGCTGCATCACAACCTCCTCTGTTAAGAGGAAAAGGAGGGTAGTGGTCCCGCTTTTCAGGGGAACAGAGAGCCCAATCTGCAGACAGGACTCAACTCACAGGGAAGTCTGCCGTCTCCCAGGGGCTTACGTAAGGGACAGTACTGGAAAACTCTCCAATCTAGTAATGTCCTCTGATTACTGTCCTTTGGTGTGTTCAGAAGCCTGCAGCGAAAAAACAAGAAAGAGAAGTCCGAGAGCAAACAAAAGAGACTTAGGGCCTTGGAATGATTGGTTGAAGGTTCAGGAGCACAGCTAGTGATTTCCTTGATTCTTCTGATAACAAGGAATAATATTGACAGGAATAGGCACATCCATCACTATCAGACTCCGAGGCTTGTGTAATGGGAAAAATATTGGGATTTTTTACCATGAGGTGATCTATTTAACACCTGGTCTACTTACACCTGATGGGATGCACCCTTCTCAGAGGGGAAAAAGGGTTTTAGCACAGGAGCTAGAGTGGCTTGTTGACAGAGATTTGATAGCTTTGAAAGGGACCAACCCAGGCTTGCCAGTGATGAACAATGGGATGATGTGACAAAAGTTAGGGAAACAAGCACTAATGGGATCTTTCCAGCAGCTTCAGGAGGTGCTGGCTACAGTGTAGCAGACCTGAAATGTTTCTACACTAATGCACGCAGCATGAGGAACAAACACAACCAGCTTGGCCCAGCCCCAGAGATTTGACATCATTGGCATGAGTGAAACCCGGTGGGATGAGTCCTGTGACTCCAGCGCCCTGTTGGATGGTTAAAGGCTCTTCAGGACAGATAGGCAGAGAGAGGAGGCAGAGGGGTGGCACTGCACATCACGGAAGGGCATGTATGGAGCTCACAGTCAGCAATGGCACAATTGAGAGCCTCTGGGTAAGAATCAAGGGGCAAAAAATTAATTCAGATGTCATCTAGGGAGTATACTATAGCCCTCCTAGCTGGGACGATGATGCAAATGAATAAGCTGTTGAAGGACCTAAGGGATACTTCCAAGTCAACTGCCCTTGTCCTTATGGGGGACTTCAATTTGCCAGAATCAACTGGGAGCATCATGCAGATGGTACAACCCAGGCCAGAAGACTCCTCAAAAACCTGGATGACAACTTTATGAGCAGGTCCTAGGGGAGCCAGCTCAGAAAGATGCCCTCCATCATCTGCTGCTTGTCAACAGAGAGGATCTTGTGAGGAAAGTGGAGACTGGCGGCCGTCTTGGCCAGTGACCACGAAGTGATTAAGTTTAAAATCTCAGTTTATAGGAGGGAAAGTGCCAGCAAAACCTCAACTCTGGAAATGAGGAGTGCAGACTTCAAGGTGCCCAGGAATGAGTGAGTAAAGTCGCCTGGTAAAAATCTTTTTGCAGGTGCTGGGGTCCATCAGTCCTGGTCACTTTTTAAACATCACCTTCTAAGGGCACAGGAGCAGTCAATTCCCAAATCCTGGAAGTCAAACAGGTGAAGCAGAAGGCCAGCTTGACTGAACATGGATCTTCTGGAAGTAAGGAGAAAAAGGAAGGTGTATGCCCAGTGGAAGCAAGGTCAGGGGACACAGGAAGAATACAGAGATGCTGCTCACTACTGTAGGGAAAAAAACTCTGTGACCAAAGCTCAACTGGAGTTGAAACTGGAAAGAATGGTGGGAGCAATAAGAAGAGGTTTTTTTCAAACATTAATGGCAAAAAGCAGTGTAGGAATAACATTAGGCCATTACAGGATGAGGATGGTCACCTCACAAACACAGACATGGACAAGTCCAAGGTTTAATGTATTCTTTGCCTTCACCTTTAACACCTCCTAAACTGGAAGACCATGATTCCAAGAATGATAAAATTCCAGTTGGCCCTGAACTTGTGTCGGATCTGCTGCTTGAGCTGGATCAATCTATGGGGCCTGATGGGATTAATTCAAGAGTCAAAGAATTAGCTGATGTCATCACAAAGCCTCTCTTTATGATTTTTGAGTAGTCTTGGGATTCTGGAGACGTCCCAGCTGACTGGAAACTGGTGAATGTTGTCAATGGACAGATGCCCTCACACAGAGAGAAACTACAGACCTGTCAATCTCACTTCAGTGCCCAGTCAAGTCATGGAGAAGGTTATTCTGGGAGGTATTGAAAAACACCTGGAGGAAAACACAGTCATCAGTCACAGCCAGCATGGCTTCATGACGGGAAAGTCCTTCTTTTTCAATCTTATCTTCTACGACAGGGTAACCCACCTATTTGATCTAGGAAAGCCAGTTGTGTAATTTCTTGGACTTCAGGAAAGCTTTTGGTGCTGTCTCTCACAGGATCCTTCTGCACAAAATGTCCGGCACACAGCTGGATAAACACCTCATGCGATGGGCAAGCAACTGGCTCTTGGGTCAGGCACAAAGGGTTACAGTGAATGGGGTGACATCAGACTGGGGACCTGTCACTGGTGGGGTTCCACAGGGCTCTATCGTTGGCCCAGTTCTCTTCAATATTTTCATAAACGACTTCGATGCAGGACTTGAATGAATACTAAGTTTGCCAACAACACTGAATTGAGAGAAGCTGTTGACCCAAGGGAGGGCAGAGAGGCCCTGCAGAAAGATCTCTACAAATGACAGAGACGAGCAATCACCAACCATATGAAGTTCAAAAAGGGAAAATTACAGATTCTGCATCTGGGACATGTCAACCCTGGATGTACGGACAGACTGGGGAATAAGAGGCTGGAGAGCAGCAGTGCCCTGGCAGCCGGGAGGGCCAACCCTGTCCTGGGGGGCATCAGGCACAGCATCACCAGCCGGGCAAGGGAGGGCATTGTCCCCTCTGCTCTGCACTGGGACAGCCTCACCTCGAGTGCTGGGGGCAGTTTTAGGCAACATAATATAAGAAAATTTTAAAGCTATTTGAGAATGTGCAAAGGAGGACCACAAGGATGGTGAAGGGTCTGGAGAGGAAGCCTTACAAGGAGTGGCTAAGGTCACTTGGTCTATTCAGCCTGGAGAAGAAGAGACTGAGAACAGACTTCACTGCAGTCTGCAACTTCCTTATGAAGGGAAGAGCAGGGGCAGGCACTGATCTCTTTTCCGTGGTGACAGTGACAGGATCAGAGGGAATGGCCTGGAGCTGTGTCAGAAGAGGTTTAGGTTGGCTATCAGGAATTTTCACCCAGAGGGTGGTTGGGCACTGGAACAGGCTCCCCACGGAAGTGGTCACAGCACCAGCCTGACAGAGTTCAAAAAGTGCTCTCAGGCACATGGTGTGACTCTTGGGGCTGTCAGCGCCAGAAGTTGAACTTGATCATCCTGATCAACTCAGCATATTCTCTGATTCTATGAATAAATGACACTCATGATAAAATACTCGAAATATCACCTTGTTTATTTGTTTCACTCATTAGAAAGAAACTGCAATAGACACCACATGCATAGCTTCCTACCTTTTCCTAAGGGGAGCTGTTTCAAATGTACATAACATTTATTTTAAAAATTATTCTGTTTTTTAAAATTGTCTCTCATGAGTTATCAGGCAGCATTAGTGCCAAATCCATATAGATTTCTGAACTCCAAAGATCCTGGAGGATCTTGCTGGAACCAAATGGTACATTCAGAATGGGACACTCATGTAAAAATGAGGCCACATTTAAGAATGTCTACTTACACAATCATTTACGTTTAGACAACTCATTAAACAACAAACATCACTCTCCCTTCACCCTTCTGTTTCAGATCTTAAGCAAAAACCACACCAACAAACAGATTTTTTGAGGTATGTAAGTATCCTTAGAAACAAGAAGTGCTCAGTACCATCCCAGCAACTACTAGTAAGATTAAATTTAGGTTTCCAGGTTTGAAAAATTTTAATGAAATTAGAAGTTTTTCTACTTGCATTTTGTGGTTTTGACATTTTGCAACTAATGACCAAACTCAAGATTTGACTCAACTGAAGTCCAGCAAAGAAGACCTTTTTCTCACTGACTTCAACATATTCTCAATTCAAACCTCTGTCTGTTATATGTAACACTGAACAACAAAAAATAATTGCTTTTGGGCTTACTAATGGCTTTTCTGCACTTGGCTTAATCTTCTTGCCATAAATCAAGTTCCAAGTGACAGTAGCTTTTTGCAAAAAAAAAAAACCTGGCAACTTTTCAGCCTCTCAATTTGCTTTCTTTGAAAGTCATTTTGCTGCAGGTATAATGAAGAGGGTTCCCCAGATAGCCTACTTCCTTATCTATACAGCCAAAACCCAAATAAATCTCTGTGTGAACATTACGATAGAGGTTGTCTATACAGATTTGTTTATCTTAGCAGCTAGGCTGATAATGCCATTTAAGACAAGATGATATATTTTATGAAAATAAATCACAGGCCTAGTGAAAACATGGCAGTGCAACAGGTGAAACAATGGAATATATCGGAGCTAAGATGAGCTTTTGAGCTTGGTACTAAGCTAGGCACACTGAATTTCAAGTTATTGAAAAAAAATGTACTTTTTAACTGCCATTCATAGCAGTGATCATAAAAAATGGATTTCTTTACAAGAATATTCACCGTAATGAAGAATGGTACTTAATCAAGTTAGACAGGACACAAAAATATGGCTGTAATGCTCCAATACAATTTTTTTTTGAAAGGCTGGGAATATGAATGAGCACAGAAAGAACAAGATGATTTTATGCTCAGAAGAACATGTACTGATTGAAGACCAAGGGATTTGTGAAGCTAAAATTTTTAGCATTCTTCTTTAAATAATCTTTGTTCTAATTAATGTCAAATATAGAATATTTATTATAATTTAGTATTATATAATACATAATATGTAAATTTTATAATTAAGAATAGAATAGAATTTTTCATTTGGAAGTGATCTCCAACGATCCAACAGCCCAACCGCTTCAGGGCTGATCAAAAGCTAAAGCAAGTATTAATGGCATTATCCATTGACTGACAGGCTTCGGGCATCAATCACCTCTCCAGGAAGTCTGTTCCAGGGATTGACCACTATCTTGCTAAAGAAATACTTTTTGAGCTTCAGCTTCAGCCTGAATCTCCCTTGATGCCACTTAGAACCATTCCTGTGCATCTTGTCCCTAGGTATCAGAGATGCATCAGCATCTTCCTCTTGCTTTCTCACTGTGGGAAGCTGCAGAGAGCAGTAAGGTCTTAGCCTCCTTTACTTTAAACTACAGCAGCCCAAAGTCCTTAGCTGCTCCTTAGAGGACGTGGCTTCAAGTCCCTTCCCCAGCTTTGTTGCCCTGCTTTGGATGCATTCAAGGACCTTCATATCTTTTATAAATTGTGGGGCTCAGCACTGCACCCAGCAGTCAAGGTGAGGCCACGCTAATGCTGAATACAGCGGGACAATCACCTCTTTGGACCAGCTGGTGATGCAGTCTGATGTACCCCAGGATGCAGTCTGCCCTCCTGGCTGGCAGGGCTGACTCAACACTGAGCCTAATGTCAACCAACACCCCCAGATCCCTTTCTGAAAAGCTGCTATTCAGTCACTCCTCCCCCAGTTTGATCTTGTGCAGAATTTGGCATTTGAACTTAAATTTCATGTCGCTAATCTTTGTCCAATGTTTTAGTCTGCCTGGAACAGTCTGCAAGGTTACTCTGCAAGAGTCAACAGCACCTCCCAGTTTTGTATCAGCAAACTTGCTGATACAAAAAGGTGCATTCTCCTGTAGGCAGATAAGGGATACGTATTTTGAACAGGACTGACCCTAAAACTGATCCATGAGGAGCAACATGAGTGGCTGCCAGCCAGATGTAGCCCTACTTACCACAACCCTTTCAGCTCTGCCATTCAGCCAGTTCTTCACCCAGTGCATTGTGAACCTAGCACCCCACAACTGGACAACATTTTCCAGAAGGATGCTGTGAGGGAGAGCCTCACTAAAATCCAAAAAAGACCCATCCACTACTTTCCCTTTATCCACTAGGAGGATATCATAGATGGATATAGAATTAGTTAAACAGGGCCTTTGTGAATCACCTTTGTGAACCAATGTTGACTGCATTGTTCTTTAACTGCCTTTCAGAAGTACCCAGTATAATCTTCTCCAGGAACTGAGGCTAGAACTATCAAATTTGTAGTTTCCGGGGTCCTCCCGCACACCCTCCATGTAAACTGAATAATATTGGCTAGTTTCCAGCCAGCAGGGACCTCCCCAGACTCCCAAGACCTTTGGTAGATGATGGAAAGGGGTCATACAGTAATGATAATAAAAATAATTCAGATAATAACAATAATTCACATATGCATTGTTAATTTACCCTGAAATACATCAGTTTTATGAAAGACCACAATGTCATAAGCCAAGATTCAGGTGCACTGAATGTCCTAATGAAACACCTGGCTCTAATCAGTGCTTTTTGACCATATTTGACTGAAAAGCTTACTGAAGTGTTTCCACTTGAAGAATTATCTCATTATTCTGTTTTGCTGTTGTCATATTAAGCATGCACTGACACTGTAGGTCACAAGATGCATTCAATCTACACAAAAGCGCTGAAATGCTAGTATTAACTATCTAACATCTTACCTCACAGTAGATTCTTTGTAACAGTAAATAATTTTAACAGAATAATTTAAATCACTGTGAACATAAGACACAATTTTGCACGTTTTATTCATTTTTAAGTGAAGACGAAGAAATTTCATTTGCTACTGAACTAGTACCAAGATGCTACTTACTGCATCTCACTATGAAGATAAATAGAACAGTAGTAAACCAGGTACAGAACTTTACATCGGTTTAAAGCAAGCACTGAAAATACCAGACGCTATATATATTGTAAGAGGATTTTATATCCTGTCTAAGCCTTAGCGTATTTGTAAGTTTCTCCCTCCCCACAGAGCCACTTAAATCACAGTTCTTTCAATCTCCTCCCACACCAATGCAACAAAGCCTCCTCTCCTTTGTGGCATCAACTTAAAGTCACTGCTTCAGAATTGTTTCATTACTAGTTCTAATAAACAAAATGTTTTTGTTTTGACAAGGTCTCTTGAATTTCATCTTCCTTTTAATGTTAGCATGTTTGCCAAAAATATCTTGAATACTTTCGTACATGTTCTTCATTTTAGTTTTTGCTTCCTATGTCAAATCCTTGAAAACTTAGGAATTACAGTAATAGATACTATTTTACGACCTATTGCCAGGCTAAGCAAGCTGAAGTATTACATAAGCTTTCTCTAATTTCTAAATTACTTTTTCAGATATATGGGAAAAAGCATTATTACTAGGCTTTTTCTGTATTTGAAGATTAGCACTCATTACATTAAAATGTATTTAATCTTACTATCACTTCAGCACACTAGTGTCAAACATCCTACATTTCAGCAAACATTTCTGTCACCCTAATGGTACACTTGATAAGACACAAGTATTCACAGAAATGGCTAGCCTGGAAAAATGAAGACAAGCCTACTATATGAATAAATGCCTTTTTCTAGTAGTTGCCTTGGTTTTATAATGCTATATTAGACATCACATATGAAGATTTACTGTGATAACAATTAAATTGAAACTATCAAGTGGCTAATACCACTGGGTTCCTTACAGATACGATGACATTGTCAGGGGTTGAGCAACTAGTCAGCATATCATCTCCTTAAACAGAAAGTCCCTAGAATTACACTACTTCTAAAAATCAATATGAGATAATGACATGAAAAAAATCCCTAGAATTCTTCTATTAATCTTACTTCTGTGTTGCAACTTTAACAAGTACATTGCTAATTAATATCACAAGAGTTGTTAAGTGAGAGGACATACAGACATATAAAATGCATCCAAAATTGAGGCCACAGATTATACAAACAACATGGCATTTGATTAACTGCATTGGATTTCGTTATTCCATTGGCTTCACTTGAGACAGTGTGTTTAGGCCAGTGAACAATGAAAACCTGCACAATCTTAACAGCTGGTACCGAGCCAAAAGCACTCTACACAAGGCCAGAGGCCTTAAATCCATGTGTAACGACTAAGCCCAGGACAAGTGACTCCATTCTAAGAATTCTTGGCGTATGAAAAAATATTTTGCGCTTTTTCTTTTAACTAATTAAAAGAGACAAATGGCCCACCATTTCATAAGTAGATAAAAAGAATCACAATGCAAATTTGAATGACAGTTTTATTTAAATTGAACTATTTTACATCCAGGTAGAAAACAGAAGCAATTAAATTTTATATGTATAAAAGCAGACACATAACACTACAAAATATAAAAATTATAGCACAGAAGTATAACACACACTCCCCCCTCCATTTCCATGTTCAGAACAGCTAACAGTTTTATACATAGTAATGCTCCACCATTTCTTGTAAAGGTAATTTTTAATATCACATCAGTATGCTGCTTCTATCTGGGTCTTTAAAGAACCAGATCAAAACGGCTCCTTATTGTATATAGCAGGTCATGGCTCTTCACAGTTAGGATATTTCATGTTTTAGTTCTGAGCTTACATCACCTGATACTGATTCTGCAAGGACAGACTGGTAGGAGACATGTTACTCCCCCCCCTACTATTTCCTTTTCCACTGTTCTTACTATCATTTGTTTCTGACAGATTTCTGATGATGTAAGGATGACCATCTGGGAAAAAGGACTGAATCATCACAGGTATCAATGAGTGGGAAAAAAAGTAAAAAACAAATGTGTTTTAAAATTTATCTGCTCAACATGGCTTAGTTTGTGTTTACCAAGCAGCCACCATATACTCACTCAGGATATGAAAAATGCTTATAACTCTATATGTAGTCATTAGATAGCAGAATGGGAATACCCAAATGGGGGTCAGGCTAAAATTAGTCACTTAGCTGTTGTCTAAAAGTATTTAACAGGTGTACATTCTTTAGCCAAAACTGTCAATGAAGAATTCTTTCAAGCTAAAAAGAGCTGCTCTGCTTTTGTCCAGCGTTATTTCAGTTTCTCTTCTTAGACCACAACTGTGAGACATCTATCCATGTACTATCATCCATAAGTTTATTTTCTTTCATGGATGTACATAAAAAGTACAAATACGATATAGTCTAGCCATATTGCTGATTTGAAGCCACTGTTTGTCTCTTAAGAACATCATACTGCTGCAAAAAGGTATGGGATAAATAATTTTCTTCTACTGCCAATATTTCATAAAAAAAATTAATCCTATGCACAGGTATGTGAAACTGAACTGGGTAACTTTACAGCTTTTTATGTAAACCAGAAATTTGGCTGGATGAAATTCATGTGAAATTCAGTGAGAACTAGAAGAAAGTAAAATAAACCATGATAGGTAGTATTGCAAGCTGGCAGCAGAAAAAATTTCACCATGTATATTGATCTAGCCAATACAAATGAACAATCAATCATCTTAAAAGAATATGTAGGATGACAAAGAGCTGAATTAAATTTCACCAGTAAAAAAACTGTAGGGAAAAAGTTAGGACAGATTTCTCAAAAAAATCTGATATCTGTGGATATCTTCTTAAGGCATCTTTAAAGATCTTCCAAGTTGAGCAGCCTACTCTTGATTTTCCAAAGTTTTGACTACAGGAATTTACAATGATAATCAAGAAATCTGGGATTGCTGTTTCACTGATTTTCTAAAGTGATATCTCTACTTTTTGCAAGAAGCTTTCTAATGTATAGCTTTAAATTCATGTAGTAGGCTACTTATAACATAATGGTGTGCAAGAGAAGGGAAGATTTGTAAAATTCAAACTAAGGAAAAAAGAAAACAAGATATTCCCCGATGGAAAAAAATATATTTGATAAACTTTGCATACAGGAACATGAATGGAAATACTAAAAAAAAGTATTAACCATATAAAACACTAGGTGAGAAACTGCTTACAATACCTATAGCAGTTATTCAATTATTTTCATATATATTAAATTGTTACAATATAATAGAAGAACTGCACAAAAGTCAACAATAGATACCTGTTAAATCAGCATGCTCAAGTGCATACACCTTACAAAAAGCTGAACTCATACAAAAGCTGAACTCAATACCCTGCATCATGTATTTCCAGTAATAGACCCTTGAATGTTTACTGGTTGTTACAAAATTTATAAGGTGCAGTACTTTCTAAACCACTACCATGTACATGCTTGCACTTCACAGAACTTAAACACACAGTACCTTTGAAATCAGCTATGGAATGAGACACGTATTTCATTATTTTGTATCCTTTTCTGGCTACTAGTTAAATGTTATCACCTCATCTCTAAAAAGATCAGGAAGTTCTTAAGTATTTAAAACTGTACTACATGGAAGGTTGATATTTATTTGCCAAAAATAATATCTGCATACCCAAAGAAAATATTTCAAAATTGTTTATAACATTACAGATAAGTATTTCTAACTCTGTACTATTTCATAAGCCATTCCAAGAAATCTGCATGCCATTCTGTAACTATCTGTAAGGGTTTTTTTTAAGCCGAAGCTGTATTGGCTACCTCTCCTTTTGTTTCACTATTTCACAAAATCCTATTGTGTGATTGTCAAGCAGCTGAGTTTCGTTCCTTAATCCTCCCTGCACAGCTACCCAGGAGAGGCTTTACAGCATAAACTGTAAATTAGCATTTTCTCAGCAGGAACAACAGTGTTCTTCAAAAAGAGGCGTAATAAAAATAGGACTGTAATGAACATGCTAGTTCTGGTCACAAGGTGCTACACATAGCATGACCACTGAAAGTTCAGGAAGTTTTGGGGAATGATACTCCTTTGGTTCTTCAAACGTCTTATCTTGAAATGTATGATTGAGATAAATGTCTCCAGTGCACTAAGCTCATGCATGGGTATTTTCTTGGTTCCCTTGTTTCTCTTCATTCCACTTTCAAAAGCCTGTCCTACTAGCAACCACCTGGCATTAATCACTGTGACTATACAGCAAACAGTTTCAGATAAACACCGGTGTACATCGTTTATACAGTTCCAGCTGGAACGTGGCAAATTTCTCCTACTGTGCAGCTAATACCCAGAATATGTACAGTCCTTCCTTCCATTTGTCTAGAAATGAGAGACATCTCACTGCACATTTTCCAACATTATAGCCGTGCCACTCCATTTGTCTAATTTCTGTGCCCTCTAACATAGCTGTCCCAGATGACAGATTACTTCAAAATAGCTCCTTCTCATTTCAGTACTACCGGGTACAGTGAAAATACAGAAATGAGCTTCTATTATCATTGAATCTACTGCTAGCAGCAGAAACAAAAACTGTAATATCTTGGATTTATTATCCCTGATTTGGAATTGTTTTGGGGTCTTTTTTGTTTGGTTGGTTGATTTTGTTTAGTTTTGGTGTTGTTTTTTGTTTTAATGTGGAAATGTTGTGCACTTCTGAGAGTCTAATAAAAATAATCTCTCACAATTACCTCAGTATCTGTGTGTAAAAATGGACAGGGAAACACTGTACAGTAAATATTTCCCATTTTTTAAAATTTCATTTTATGCAGCAGTGAATGTTTGACATTCGATCAGTTTCTAGTACTATGAAAAGGAATAACTAGCCTAGGCACTTCCCACAAAAATTTTATTTCTTTCAGCCTTATGTACTGACTGTGGCACACCAACGCTGTATATCAGTATTTTTGTAAAGCACAGTATCAATATAATCAACAATAGTAAGAGAAAATTGTAGGTCAAGACAAACAAACTGCCTTCTGCATAAATGCCCTGTTGTAGTCTCTCTCTTTACTTTCCAGACAACAAGGAAATAGAGCAAACTGGAGCAACATTAGAATATACTTAGGTATTGTGCTCCACATCCTTGCTCCAATCTGCGCCTCAATCACATACCTTAGTAGCAGCTGAAGCTAAGGTTTCTTGATGCCCTCACGGTCTTGACAAAACTTTATAAAGGAATAACAATAAAAAAATATTTAAAAAATGAAAAGTGGGATTCCTGAAAATTAACTGAATAGAATTGTTGCTGATTTCTTTACTAGAAGGAAGGACCTATTTCCTCCTTCCTGAACAATTTAAAGACTTGTATATGACACTAGAACCCTTGTTCTACAACCAGGGAAAATGTTTGATATCCACCATTCGCAAGACCTAAAAGCAGATTTAGGTGGCTTTAACATTAAATGAATGGGCAATAAAAGGAAAGCTATTTAATCTCTAATGTCTGTGGAATATAGGAAGATCCTACACTTTAGTGCTTTTTATTGCTTATACATGGATCACAGACTAGGCAGGGTTGAAAGAGACCATAGTGGGATCATCTGGTCCAACCTCCCTGCTCAAGCAGAGTCAGCTGAGAGCACCCTGCTCAGGATTGCATCCAGACAGCTTGAGTATCCCCAGTGAGGGAGACTCCACAACCTCTCTGAGCAATCTGTTGCAGCGCACAGCTAACCTGCACAGTAAAGCAGTTCTTCCTCATATTCAGATGGAACTTCCTGTGCATCAGTTTATCCTCCTGTTGCCTCTTGTCCTCTTGCTTGGCACCACTGAGAAGAGCCTGGTCCACCTTCTCTGCAAGTTCCTTTCAGTTACTTATAGACATTGATAAGATTCCCTTTCAGTCATCTCTTCTCCAGGCCAAAACATGACGATTTCCCTAAGCCTTTCCTCACACAAGAGATGCTGCAGTCCCCTCATCATCTTTGTAGACCTTTGTTGGACTCACTCCAGCAGCTCCATGTCTCTCTTGTCCTGAGGAGCCCAGAACTGTACACAGCACTCCAGATATGCCTCACCATGGCTGAGTAGAGGGGCAGGATCACCTCCCTCGGCCTGCTGGCAATGCTCTTCCTAATGCACCCCAGAACACCACTGACATTCTTGGCCAGAAAGGCATGTGTATTAAGCACCGATAAACAAAAGATTCAAAGCAATGCTGCACTCACATGGTTCTCAACACAAACTTTCAAAACAAAGAGCTCCAAAATAAATAGCATGGACTCCTCTTGCCTAAAAGGCTACTTCCAGACTTCTCTTTTCAAGCCTTGTTTCCCTTCAAATTCAACGTTTTCATATGCATGAATCTGTCCTGGAAAACAGCCAACTTCTTTATATGCAGAAAATCAAAAGCAGTTTCCAGTTATCTCAGACATTCATTCTTGGTCCAGATTCTCAAAATATTCAGCCTAACAAGTGCAAGTTTAGCCTGAAATGTTTCCTGATTTACTCTAGTAACAAAAAAGGATCCAATATTTTGTCTCTGGTAAGGCCTTGAAATGTTATCATCTGTAGATGCCTTTTCTGCTCTTCTTCCTTCTCACACTGTAAACTTCTAAAACCTAGAAGCTAAAAATTTATTTATATTCATAGTTCTTTGAGGCCCAAATACTATGAATTGGTCATAGTATAGGAACCTAACAAAACACGGTGCTATCTGTAATGCATGGAATTACCGTTACTCTACCCTGCCACAGATAGAAAAACTGACAACTGTAGCCGTAAAGGTATGGATATATCAGCAAAAATGTTGCTGTTCCATGCTGCAGAAATGATTTGTAGCAGTTAAGCTGGGATTTGTGAAACAAACAATCAAACAAAATGAGTACAGGTAGACACTTCTGCTGCTGGAATTACCCTGATTTCACTGATATTCCATATCAGGGTTACAATACTTGTGGGTTGAATTGTGAGTAAACTCTGACTTCCTCCTCTGGGTAACATCTTGCAAGAGGCACAAATGCCAAGCAGGGTCTGTGACAGAACCATTGCACAACAATTAGAAGAACATATGAAAGTTATATAGGCATCTTCTGCAATCCAGAGTCACATACATACCACAGGGATGAGTAAAGCATAAGCAACCACAGATCCAACTCACTCTACTCTGTTTTTATTTCATTAAATCTAGTTAATTCCTGTTCACATCTATAAAATATATTTATTCCTACAACAGCTCTGTGAGGCACAGAGGCACTCCTTCCCAAAAAGGCACCATCAATGGAGTGTTTTTCCACAATGCTACTGTTGCAGACTGTACAAGATGAAGATTTGTGTAAGTTTGCAAAGTAGAGGCTTTGCAATAATAGAATTATCTTCCAGGCTAATGCCCTTAGCACTGAATTATGCTGTGTCTTGGGAATTAATACAGCAAACCATTGTACTTTTAGCAATTCGAAATTTTAACCCCAGCAAAACTTCCTTATAATGCCCTGTTTCTCTGCAGGCTCCTTACTTTCTCTGACATTACCCCTTTATCTAAATCCACAGTCACAGTATGTTCATGAGTTTGTGTACATTCCCAGTTTCAGATTAAATCCATAAATCTACTCCTGGGGCAAATATATTTCAGCAGTTGCAAAAGCCATAGGTATTATGGTCGGATACAACGCTCAATCTTTATATTTCACTGGTTTTAATTAAAAAAAATTAATTACAATTGAAATTTATTTAAATTTTAACTTCATAACCAATAATGTTTTGTTCATTAGTCATTTGCATATGCATATCATTATGTATTACTTTTAAAATAGAATGCAATACTAGTGCTGTCTGAAGTAGGCACTGAGCCACTATTACTGCTCTTACTATAGAGCAAAAAATAGGCAGCAAAGTAATAAGCCTTACAAGAAATTGATTAAATAATCAATGGAACTAGCAAAGAAACAGACCACATTGTACGGTCTGTCAGTTTTGACACTCAGACCCCCCTCTCGCTTTTTCAACTACCGTGGTTCTTGGTAGAGAGATACGAGGGCTGTTACTTCTCTACAAAACCCAAAATGAGAACTTTGGTTGAGAGCACTCTCTTTCAAAACACATGCATGCACATTTCATGACCAGTAGTCTTGTAAATAAATTTCAAGAAACTACAAGGAGAAAGAATACTGTTTCCACCTGAGTTTTCACATGGTTTTTTGCTTTTCCCTGCTCCTCTTCCCCATCTCCCTTTAATTTGCAAAACTTTTAATGGAATATAAAAATGTTATTTTATGTTCAACAATGTGGAAGCTGTACATAAAAACTGCTCCTATCAGTTAATAAAGGGAAAACCTTATCTTAGGAGTTAAGAGTAGGTCCACGGTGCTGTTAAAACATCAATCTATCAATCTCCCCATTTCCATTGGCTAGACTGGGAAGAATTTTTAAAAGATAATACAAGGAACAATCATGGCATAGAGATAAGAACTTTAATTATTGAAAAGGTTTGCTTAGACTTCCTCTAAGAAAAAAATATGTATGTCCTTAGAGTTATTATTTGATATATATGCACACAGTATTACTAGTTGTCTCCAACGTTAATGTCAGGACTGTCTGTAATGACGAAAATAGCGAATAAAATTATAGATTTTTTTTTTTCCTAGTAAAAATCCAACTTCAGAGAGTAACAGGAGAAAAGAAACCTTCTTGTCACCCTCTATTGCTTGGGATAGAGGATTAAGAAAAAAACATATTGCAATTACACATTCCACAAATTTTCCTCTAAATTCCGTAAAGCTGTTTAATCATCCACAGTTCCTATAAACAGGCACCTAGTAATTCTGCAAACCTTGTAATGCCATGTAATATCAAAATAAAAGAGTAATCTCCAGCCATAAAACCAGCCCTGCAAACTGAAGAGTGTGATATTTCGTGAAGTGTCTCTAAATCCAGTGTGTATTCATTTCCAGGTGACAAAATAAAATGTTCAGGTTGTTTGACTACTACTATTTTCTCCCCAGAGTATTATCTAGATAGTAAACTTGGCAGTACATTAACATCCTCACCCCTGAACAAGTAGAAAAAAAAAATTTTTCCTTTACTGTTTTCAAAAACTTATTGAAGTAATACAGCTCAGGTGACATATATTTGATGTAGAAGAAGCCTTCACCTTTTTTATGATTGTGTCTTGGGGGGAAAATTTTACAGCAGCTTAACCTCATCTAAAAACCGTTCATGCAACTTTTCAAAGTCACTGTTAATTGAGCAAATTTCTGTGTAAATGCTGATTGAACAAAGTTAAGCTACCCAGGGCAGCACTAAAATGTGAATCAAATGCATTCATAAAGTGGTTGTCTTGAGTAGTAATTGATATAATAACCTGTTGTGTGTGGCACTCCTGTGTCACTTATTTCTTACTTCTTTTCTTCACTCTGATCTGTCATACCCTACATACTCACATTACCATTTTATGGTCAGAAGTCACAAACATAATAGTCAGGTATTACGTAAAGAAGTTTTTAATGAACAGCGTCAGGACTATAGTAACATCTGTTTGTAAAGAACTGTATTCCACTTTGCCAGAGAGAATCCTCTATTTTACAACAGTGTAGTACTTTGAGCTCTATGAAGTAAATTAGTTATGTTTAGAAAGAACTTACCACGTAAAACAGTGAGTCTCGTGGACACACTTATTTCGCCAACACTGTTGGAAGCCACACATTCATAAATAGCTTCATCTCGTGGTGTGCGCAGTGGTTGTATTCTGAGAACTGATCCAGATCCATCATCAAACTCTATTACCTATAAAAGGAAACAAAAGCTGTCACAGATGTTGTTACAAATACCTATTCCTCAGCTAATCTGTTCATGAACAGTGGCCTGTTGGTTGGTATTCAAGTCACCCAAGACAGGTCCGCTTTTCAAATTCATATGCCATGAAAAATCCCAGTGATATGGGAAAATGTTTAAAAGGCAACACTTTGGAACATACATTGCTGCTCAGTGAGTATTCAGCAGCCACTTTAATATAGCTTCAAGAAATAGAGGACAAAAAACAAACAAACAAACAAAACAAAACAACCCAGTGAATAAAGGCTGTAAGAAACAAGTCTGTAACTTAATGCTCTCTTATTCTGAAGTTCACCACCAATACCTCTCCATTCTCTTAGCTAAAGTACTCTACCTTCAAATGCCAGTTACATTCATTTTAATTGCTACCAGCTATATTCCCTCTCTACCTGCAGACTGCAGCTCACTCACTCATTTGGCTCCAAAGTTAAAAACTGTCTGCAATTTCTGAACCAAACAGGAAGACTCAGTTCAGCTTCATATTTAACACACAGAACATAAGTCAATTTATTCACCAAAGTGACCATTTAAGAGACCAAATAATAAGGCTAAACTTTTTCGTTTTGAAATGGCAATATTTGCACAAGAAGTAATAACTTTTACTTGAGAAAATTCACTGAACAGATCTTATTTCCTTCTTGACCTGCAGTCAGAATCACATAAAATATTGGTGAGTACTGCAACACTCTGTAGGTACTGGAAAAGCTTTCTTAATAATTAATAGCAGTGATCTATTCAATCTACTTTTTTAAAAAGAAATTTAAAAAATCACTGAGAGATATCAGTATTACTAGCAGGTAAATGGCACTTATAAAGAAAGGACAGTAAATTTTTTGTTTTGTTTTTTTCTACAAAATAATTAATATCTGCCCATAATTTACATATACATGCACAAAGCAATTTACGTATATGCCTATTTGCACATCTGTTTGTCTCTTTCTGTCTAATTTACACACAAGCAACCTATGAGATCTCTGTACATGTTGAGAATAAGAGAGATATAAAGCCAGGGTTGGAAATGATGATAAATATCCTCTGATCTTACTATTTTCATTGTAGGAATTGCTCAGTTTCTGCTTAGCATTGGGAGAGGTGAAAATAAGATAAAAACCCTGGGTTTTTTTGATAATACATTTGTTTGGTAGCCCACAGGATGTGCTATTTTTTTTCTTATTCTTCTTATTTTTCTTGTTCTTTCAGTAAAGCCATTGCCTTAAACAAATCTAGACAACACAAAATATCCACCTGATGTTAGCACAATTACAGGAATAACTAGAATTCTTGATAAATTGACATTTATGAGGGAAACATTTCAGAGTCTTTAAGCAGTCAGACTAACAATTTATAGATAAAAAACGTGAGCACGGGATCCGAATACTCACAAACATACTTAAAAAAGAATAATTGCTATTGTTTAAACCTGAATGCTGAATAAACTTACCTGGACAGCCAATGAAAACAACTACAGCAGATTAGATTGGGCAATATTGCAGAGATTAAGTATCAAGTCTGATGTCTCAAAAATATGTATCATAAAAGGGATTTATTTTTCATGTGATGAGTTCTCCCCTTTCCTACATATCACAGCTAGTTAATTCCTAACTCTTCCCCATCTACTGAATGAGATTTTTTTTTTTTACAACTGAGATTTTTTAATAAAAGCAGTCTTGAACACAGAGTAGAATGATGTAGTTTTTAACTTTTATTTTTTCCTTTTCTGTTCCTTTTTAAGTTCCTCTTAAAAGACTTCTTAGCAACTTAAAGCATATTTTTATAATTCCTATTATTTTAATTAATTTGGAGAAAGAGGAGAAAAAAAGGATTCAGAGTCTATATCTGCAATATAAATAAAAGCTGAAAGATTAACAGAGAAGACCCACAAGGTCTTACTGTAGATTTTAATTTCAGAAGCAAAGCCTAGCTCTCACTACTATTCTCACTAACTTGTGAGAATTACTTGGTGAGCAGAACATTCAATGACCATAGTGTTCAAACATATAAGCAGTCAAGAGAGAGGAAATAAATTATTTGTTCCCCAATTGCTACATACATGAAATTCCAGCAAAAGAGTTCTGGTTTCACATGGTGGACAAATAATCAGGACAAGTTTCATGGAACCCTGCAGGAGAGTGTCCAAGTTTATTGAATAATAAAAAAGTAACCCCCAGCATCCCTGGGAAAGCATGTGGATCAGATGGACCACTAGAGTCCTTCCCAGCTGTATTTACTATATGAAGAGAGGTGTCCAGGTAAAACATTTTGATGTCTTGTATCATTAAGTAACTCAGAGAAATATACAAAAATTACTGTGAAAGAAGAGGAAAAGAAACCAAACTAATTTTTCTCTTATTGGTTCAGCTGACAATCTCAGACATTTCTTGTTTTCCAAATGTTTCATATGTCTTTTTTGAATCTAATTTCTACTGCTGTTCTTATCTTATTTAGAGATTCTATGGCATGAATTAATGGTCTTACTTTGAACAGGAAGAAAAGCTGCTTAAAATAATGATTTTCTCTGCACACTTTGTAACTGCTCTGCTCAGTGGACATGATAAAAATTATAAAACACTTGGCAAGTGTAATCTATTTCTTTGAAATACATTCCATCTTCCTTGGCTATACCGTTTGTTCAACAGTCCCCTAAAGGCATTTTTAAAACATTTTAAGGTGTTTTTGATAGTTACTTTCAAAAAATTTTAATGGAAATAGAACAACTTTATTTTTTCTTATTCTCCCTAGAATCAGGTACACAGGTACCTAGAAAGCCTTATATTAAGGAAATAAACCATGACACATTGCAGAGTAACACACAGTAAACATACACATGCACAATCTTTCTCTGTTTAGAATTCACTTTGAGTGAAAGTTCTGTAAACAGAAGAGGATAAATTGTGTAGAATTTCTGACAAAAAATCTGTGGTAATCCCTTTAGCCAATTACAGCTGCACATATGCTCTACAAAGTGCAGTTTTTGGCACTAGGAGTTAACATTCAAATTCATGATTTTATTTTTCATGTTGGTAGTAAATGCACAAACCAAAAATTATAACGGGTTAATGAACAAATTCCAATGCCTTTAAGTATTTTTTGAAAGGAAAATTACTAAAATGAATTTGGTATATAGAAGAAATGCAGCTCTTCTAAAAAAATCTAACCTGAAAGCCAGGACAAACAATCTTCACAAACGCTACTTCAAATTAATATACAAATTTGACATTCAGTCAGTTGTTAGTAACTATATATTAGATTATTTGCTCATAAAATGCATGTCACAACTGTTTTATACACAAATTGTTAACCTTAGAACTTTTGTTTTTAAGCAAACAAAAGTATCTCATTTAACACTGAAAACACTTAAGAGAGAATTATACACTCTTAGTGCCAGTTTTGATATCTCTTCTAAAAGCTTTCCCCCATTTTCTGATTTTTTTTTTCATGTTAAAGGTCAGTCCATATTTGACATTAATTATTCCTGCCACTACAAGAGGGAATAATCCTTGTTTTCTTATTTCTCCAAAATAATCAGAATCCTTTAAGAAGATTATTTTCACTGTTTCCTTTAATTGAACGTTGTGGAGAGAAACATCTTTCTCTAAGTCTTTTCCTAATTTATTGTTAAGAAAAGAATCAAAGCAAGGAAGTTTTACTTTCCCTCTTCAGCAGCAGGAACTACAGTGCCCCTTCCATCTCTTTCCTCAACAGGGGTAAGGAATTGTGGCAGCAGAAGCAGTCAAAGACTAGGACTGCTCGATGCACCTTGTCACAACAGGAGGTGGTTTGCTTTCGGAGACAGCAATCACTGCTCAACTCATGTCCCCAGCAGCTCCATCATGAGACAGCAAACTGAACAGAGGCACCGCAAAGCTCCTCAGTTCAGCCATGCTAGCGTAGGAAACAGCAGTAACAGTTTTCTCTTTAATGGTTCTATGCATAACCAGTTTTGAAAATCAAAAACTTCCTGAGACTGCTCCCACCAAATTATCCCTGATAGTCAATTCCATTTTGCTAAATCACTATTAAAGCACACATACTGGGATTAAAAACAAGGTTGGAATAAAATGTTTTTCAGAGGAACAGAACAATGGACCTAATACCTCAAATCTCTGATTGCTGACTTTCTTTCCTTTTTTATTCCAGACAATTTTAGGTCTTGGATCTCCTGTGGCTTGACAGATGAATGAGGCGACTCCTCCTGAAACCCCTGTCTGGTCAACGGGAGTTCTTGTAAACTTTGGTGGTGCTGAAACAAACAAAAAAAATACCCAAATTAATCCAAGCAGTAAAAATAAATTTAAAAGCAGTCACATCAAGATTTCAAAATTTAAAAAGAAGGAACTGCTTTGTTTTTCCAGTGGTATCATTCACCTGAAAAAGAAAGCATCATTAAAAAAACCCTAAAAGGTCAGGAAAGTACTTACAGTACTTACAGATTTTACTAGTGAAATTTTTATTAAAACCGAAATCTGATGGCATTGGAATAGCAAGATCACACACTATATTTTATCACCATTATAAATAAAAAATCCAATTTGACTTCTGTTGCAAAATGAGCTCATCAATCAACTGGAATAATATCATGATTCACTACTTGATGCTATGATCACAGGGTGTCACGAAAACAGGATTCTCACCTTTGAGACATTAAAATCAGTGACATTTAGGAGAAAGCATTTGTAATTTTGCATGGTGGAGGTAAATTACTATGTATTAAGAGTCCAGGAAGAAAGGACTAACAGAAGAGAGATTTATGCTGGGGCACAGTTTTGTGTACAGGTCCTTCTCACTCCCAAATTCTACTATGTCAGAAAGGAGAACTAAAAAAAGATCCAACTACTGCAACAACAGGAGAGGAGAGATAAATGGAGAAACAGTTTTGAAAGTATGAAATGTCATTTTAATTAATTATTCTTTTTCCTTTTATTTCTGTTACAACAAATCAAAATTTATTTATTATTTGACTTGTGGTAAGACAAAATTTTCAAACTTAGAGCAACACAAGACACAACTTCTAAAGATAAAATATTGAAATCTGTAATATTACATCTAAACAGAGAACAAAAATGTTGAAAAATTCCTGTAAACACTTAAATCATTCTCTTCCTTAGCCAAATAATTTCTAAAGATCCAATACACCTTCAGTGAGAACTTAGGGACAATAAATGGTAAAAAAACCAGTCTTTGCTATGAAGCCATCCCGAGTAGTAGCTGCTTTATAGCATCTGTTGCAATTAATTTTTGTTCTCATCTTCAAATACCAGCAGTCAGAACCTTTATGTTTCCTATCACTTCCCTTTTCTTCACTTTCCTTTCTTAGTTCTGACAGGCGTGTACCTCTACTCTACTAGTTTTCATTTCTGTGTTGTTGCCCTTTAGTTCTGATGTCTAACCCCTTATTCTGCAAAATGGTTTTTCCATAGGCACCATTTCTTTTCAGCATGTTTATTTGCATGTAAGAAACACAGTGGACTACAGTCATGCATGTACGCAACACTGGAAGAAGTCCTGAAATAGTTTAAAATGCCAAGATGCCATTTTAGAAAAAGGGAATTATGGGAATTTTTTACCTTACCTCTAATGTAAAAAAGGATTTTTTAAAAAATGTAATGTTCCTGAAAATCTACATGCTCTTTAATAGGAATGTCAAGAAAATGTCTTAGCTTCTAACATTTCAGAATGCTCAATGGTCCTAGAAGTACCCACTCTGCTAATTTTGCTGGTGAAAATGTACCTAAACCCAAATGCAAGAGCACATCTCAGCAGTATAGTGTACCACTACTGCCACGGAGAAATTATGAAAGAACTCTGATGTCAAAAATTGCCAAAACCATAGCAAATACAACACACTTAGAGTAAAGAAACTAGAAATCCTTTCCCAGGCTTTATGCCTGGACCACAAAAAATACAAAAATATATTCTGATGAAGAGCATCTGGGTTTCACCAAAAGTGCTCTTTCTGAACCCTTTCTATGTATGTTTTAACTCAGCACTGTGTAAAGAGACTGAATCCAATCTACTAACATTCTGTGGCACAAGCTGTGATCGTGTGCCACCAAGTGAAAAATGACATGCTGCCATTCTCTTTTAATTCTTTTTTTTTGACATTTTGTGAATTCACTGTTAGAACTCAAGCCACTGAAAGAGAAACACTTCAAAAGGAAGTACAACAGCACACAGTAACTATGTATAGCAGCTCATAGGCACCAAATAGAACACATAGCAATAAATAAAATTAAAATCTTCCACCAAACTGAACTGCTGTTAGAGGTACAACCAGTTTTATAAAAATTTCTTCATGTAGAACTGTCCCAAACCTGGTAAAGGACGATAGGACTACAGCTGCCATTACTCCTTTACAGAAATTGCATACGAGCTTCTGCAGAGCATTATTATCTACACCGTGGAGTTGCAGCAATAGGGCTGAATACTTAACATGGCTCCAGCTACCTGAACAACAGCATTTTTGCAGTCCTATGTGAATTTTTGCTGGACCAACAATAAGTAAAGCTGTTGTTTGTTAACCATGCAGCATTAGAGACGTAGCATTAGAGACAGAAAACAAGAGCAGTTGAACATAATGATGCAATTTTCAACTTGTGGACATTTTTCAAGAAAACAAGGGTTTAAGGTTGTATATAAAAACCACGTTCTTGTATGATGTGACTAATATTATCTGCATTAATAAAAAAGCTTCACAATCCAGCATAGAAGGGAACTGGGGTGATCTTTGTCTTTCACTTAGACAATAACTTAGCTGAAAAAAAAGAAGGTATGTATGTGGTCAAAGCTTCCTTTTACATAAGTAAGTAATTCCTATAAAAAACATTGCCACAACTCTCCTCCAATACCTAATCTTGGAAGTAAATCAATTATCTTTCAGGTATCATATGGTATCAGAGAAGACAAATTATTATTAGAACAGAAATAAATTTATAGAATTATCTGCCATGGAGACAGGTAAGTATTATGCAATCCCTCTTTTTATTACTCAATCAACACATGCATCTTGTTACATATAAAGCAACCACCATCAGTGTAAGGCTATGTGAAATCACAACCCAGCAGAAGCAAAAATGAAAAGTAGTATTTGTTGCCTTTATCTTTATAAAAGTTGTTAATTACGGTTTGACACAAATTATCTCCACAATTAATGTTGTCAGTTTCTTGACACTGATTGTGACCTAAGCTGCTAGGCACTCTGATAGCAAACACAATTAAACTGCACACACAGTTGTGCTTATTAACATGAGGGCAATTTTGATTGAGAACTGACAACTATTTTCGATCTCCCTTAACAACAGCAGTGCATAGTTCAAGAAAAACTCTCCGCAGCACAGTTCATTAAGCACAGCAACAATCTATATGGGAAACTTCCACTGCAATTAAATCTGCCAAGAAAATAAGATGTAATAGGTTACCAACCATGGTACCACAGTCTTCAGCAGTTTTGGAACTTTACTTGGTAATATTTCCATAAATGCAGCTAAAATAACAGAAGAGTAATTAAAACAAAATAAGTGAAATTCATTTAAAATCAGCATCTCATATTTCTGCACTTGAATTCTCTTGAGGGCATCATCAAAACTGCTGCAATATTATCTTTTAAATGCAAGTTTTGCTTGCTTATATACCAGCGTCTACTCAGATATTCATACTAATACTGAATTTTGATACCTTGTTGAGCTAAAAAAAAAAAAAAAGAGAGCAGAAGATATCCGTAGCTTGGACTTCTGAAGAGTACCACAGGCCTTGTCATTCAAGAGCTGCAGGCTCCCACCATCTGCTACATGGTGTGCACTTCTTGCTGGGACTCTTGAGAAGCCGAAGAGACAACTACTAAACCACTGCAAATTACGCTCCTAATATATGAAGGAAAACTGAATTTATTGCTAGCTCATCTTAAATACACTGAGCTTGCATTTATTTGTTTTAAAGAGTTTAAACCCGTAGAAATTAGGCTGCTGCTTCAATGAACAGTCAAGCTATTGCCTCAGGGGGCACAGGAACTTCTGAAATAGAGAAATCCACTATTCAGACAGAAGTGGATTTTTTCTGCACATTAGTGTTCCATAAAATATATTTGTAACGTGACACTAAAATAACTCATTTTGATTGGAACATTTGAATATCCAGGCACGAACATAAGACAGTTCTTTCTTCCCTTCTGCACCTCCACATTGTCTTTTTAAAAGTTTAAGTAGAATTCTGAAATAGTGAATGGAATTAATTAATTCACATTTCATCATGTTATAGAATTATCCATTTTAAAGTTACTGTTCTGTTCTTTATGGATATGTAACACTTGTCCTCTGCACCCATATAAAATGTCTGACAAAATACTTCTGAAATTACTACTTCAGCCCCCTTCTTTCCACAGCTATTGCAAACTACTCTTGTGTAGAGACATTTTTATGGACATACTCCTCTAATGAAGAGGTGAATACAAGGGTAAGACTTCACCTTCTTTGAAGTGAGAGCTAATGGGATGTCTGCAGTCCAACTACAGCTAGTTCAGCATGTGGACTTACTATGGACAAGATATATAGAGGATGCAGAGCCTAACGCATTTGTTTCTAGATTCTCTGGGGTGTATGGAAGTTCCTAGTATAAAAAATTCAATTTAAGATTAAACTTCATCATATGCCTAAAATATGAAAAAGTTCACTAGGTTAGAATAAAAATTGCCATAAATCATATAATATTGTATCCTCTGTAAGCACACATAGCAAGGATGAATAAACACATCAGAAAAAACTGAAAATGCAAAGATGCTTCTTTCAAATGCCCCATTTGCTTATAAATTTACACATATTTGAGGAGACTCTTTAAAAATTACAGTAACTTTTTCAGTTATAAAGACTCGTTTTGTAGCAATAAAATTTGGAAGATGATAATCACAACTGTTCCCATGAAATGTTTTCAGGTTGAGAGCAGAGTAAACAATGTGGTCTGGCAGGTGCCCATGTACTTTGGAATACTGCACACATACAATTACAAAAAAAATCTTCACTTAGCGTAGAGCCCTTATACATTACTGGTCTAGCAGCATAAAGTTTCAGGGGGTATGTGACCAGACTCACTCCGAGTAAAAAATTCTGAAGTAATTCTTCCTATGTCAAATTACACACTCAGAAATTTCTGATGCATGGTAAAAATCTAAATAGACAGAATAAAGAAACAACCACAAAAAAGTCCCCCAACCAAACAAAAAAAACCCCACAAACTGAAACAAACCAAGCCAAACAAACTTATTTATTCACCCCATTTCCCATTTTGCAACATTCACTATATTCCACAGACGTATAGGCCTCTAAATAAAAAGGCCATAGATTGGTTCATATTTTATGATGGTGAAGGTGGTGAAGATTTCTGTCCAGGTAAAAATGAACAAATAGGCAAATGCTGCATGTAATCTCAGTCTGATACTGTATTGAGGTATTACAAATTACATGATTTGTTATTATTTTCACAATTCCTCCAGTAGTTAATATACTAAAAAACATATACATAGTACTTACTAGAAAATTATTTAATAGAAATTTCAAAACACACTTATTTGCAGCATTAGCTGCTAATTTACTCCTTAGTAGTAATTTGTGACATCAGTTAGACTGATCATTGTTACAAGTAATTGTTTCACCTTAATTCTAACCTGCACTTACAGAGGACTGTATTTCTCACTCTATGTACGCAAGCTAATTAGGTTTTACTTCTATAAGGACGAGAAATTATTTGTATTCATGACGTCTGTATAAAGAAATTCTTAATTTAACAAGTACTATGTTCCTAAAAGCTCTTGTCTGTCAATCACAAGCTGTGAAATTTTTGTTTGTCACTGTGAACCTCTTAAAACTGCACCTGCTTTAACATCCTTCAGCAAGAAGAATAGCAACAACAAAATCTTCAAATATCATCATACCCTGAGCAGCTGAATAGTTCTATTATCCTGTGAATGAAAATTATCAGTTTTGTATCTTTGAACTATTATATGCATTTCAGCCATGCCAACGAAGTCCAGCTGAAAATCTTGACCCATTTGGTTCACAGAAACTATTTCCAGGTACAAACACTCATTTCCCAAAAGTCTGGGTAAAGGAAATCAAGTTATTTCACTTTACAGGCATCACAGCATCCTCTTAAAAACTCAGCCCCTACAATACTCATAAAATCTTGATAATATAATTGAAACACTCCTCTCCCCACCTTCTTTCTGCTACTTGTATTCTTCTAAAAGCAAAAGCACTCAGGACAAAGGACTGGTTTTTGAGGGAGGTTTCTGGTTGGTTCTTTGGGGCTATTTTTCTAATTTAGCAGTCATCTCCAGTTCCCAACCTCCAATTTCCTCGAGCATACGCACCCTAGAGATTTAGTAAGCAGCTCAAAAAAATAAAAATATCACTTGCTGATCTCTCAGGGAAAATATGAAAAGTCAACCGTATATTTTATGTTTTCAAATTTCTGGCAATGCACAGTGTCATTTTAGTAGGCTGACCATTAGGTTCAGTCTTCCCTGAAATACAAAATCAAAGTACAGACTTACAAGTAAGGCCTTGTAAGTCGAACAGGTAGGTTACATTTTCCAAAAGGTCTAAAGTTAAAATAGCACATATTTAATTTGTACCTCTAAGCTCTGCAAACCTTGTTACCAGCTCATTTCATTGTGGATTATGTATGCTTTTTTAGAGACAGACATTATCTGAGCCCTAGGGACATGGGAGGTATACGAATCAACACAGACAGCAGCAGACGTTTATTTGCCAACCAATATCATTCACACACACACGTCCATTTTTAGCTTATAATAACTGAGAGAAAGAAAAAGGCTTTTACAAATACAAAGAACCTATGTGAAAAACCTGTGAAAAAGGCCTTTTACTAGTACTATAGACCAATATACTTATATTTGAAGTAGAAAGAAGCTGAAGAAGTATTTATTGCTGTGCTTTTTCTATTAAAACTGTTGCAGGCAACCTACTAACAATTTAAGCTGGTTTCATGATGAATTATTAGGACATTAGTGCAAAACTCAGACCTATAGGAATTTCAACACTAGTAACCCACTATCCATTATATTAACCCAACTGCATACATGCCTTTAAGTCATAAACCAGCACATGTTCAAATGCACAATACAAAATAAACAGGTATAAGATTGTGTATATACAGAGTATTTATCGCAAAAGTATCTGTAAAAGCTAGGTGGGGCTTAATTTACCTGAGTTAGAAAGAGGACCTTGCTAGTTAATCCAGTACTAAGCCTTCTTTCAGCCACAAATAAAAAGCACGATGCCTCTTGAATCTAAAAGGTTAGTGACGTGCACCACTTTATCCCCCAGGAATATTACATAACTTTGTCATATTCACTAATTTAACGAAAGGAAATTCCGCTTCAAAGCTCTCTACTGCTTCTTTTTCTAATTTTAATGTCTGCAGACAGCGTATGAATTATTTGGTAACTTAGAGCTGACACTCCTTTTCAATGTGCAAAGAAGAAGCACTGGATTTTAAAATGCCAGGCAAGCTGATCTCTTTCCAGAAGAGTTTTACTCTAAGAGAAAGGTAGGAATGAAAAGACACTACGGATTTCAATTAGGGACTCAGAATATCTGGGTTATGACTAGAAAGATGACCTTTAGAAGCGTTTCAGTCTTACTAAAACCCTCAAAATACAGATACCAAAATGAGGAAGCATAAAATTGGGCACTGTAAAAACTAAGTGAAACTTCCACTCATATTTTATTTATCTAAAAAACAACAAAATGCATACCTTGCCATTTATACACAGGGCAAACTGCTGATTACTGACTGTGAAAGCAAAATCAACTATCTAGTAATAACACTGACGCTACATACTAATATGATTCAGTGTTAATGCTTGACAAGGCATCCACATAAGCAAATTCTCATAACTCCTATTCAAGCAGAAGTATGCTTGTGCCTAATCAAATCTCACAGCCCATATGAACATATGCAATATGGAGCATTAAGGGGTTGAAGATGACTTTCTACTTGCAGAACAGCATTAGGAGATGACATGACTTGACATAAGCATAATTTATTGAGCTAAACTGGTAAAAAAAAGACAGTATCATTAAGGCTGCTATAAAATAATAATAATTTTAAAACCTAGTTAGTAGAGACTCATAAATCTCTTCCCTTCTTACTAAGTTAGGCCTGCTTTGTCCCAAAATTCGATCAACACCTCCCTCTATCAGTTAGAAACCAACATTTACCATTTACCTACAAGAATCAATTACATGAAACCTAAATTAAATGTCTAACCAAGTAGACAGGACACGTACTCCTCTTACCAGCAATGCTCTGTGAGCTATGCAATGCAGCCCACCTTCAGCTAGCTGTACTGTAAGACAGGTTAGCATGGCCCACAGGATGATGCACTGCTGATGCATACGCAGACATTCATAAACTAGGTCAGAAAACTGTTTATAGATGTTAAAAAAGATTCAGTGACTAAAGGCCCCGGTGGATTGTCCCAGTTCCTTGCCTACAAGTCACTTACGATACATCAGTACGGTTAACACAGTACAAGCAGCCTGCTCTGGGATACGGCTATGCAGACATAAAAGCACTGATCAGAATGTATTTATACAGGCACTATTTTTGATACTGTATTTTCAGTGTCCTACTGGGTATAGGTCCTGCCATAAATACCGGCCACATTTTGTTATCATTAAGGACAATGCACTGCAAAAATGCAAGAAATACTACTTGAAATGCAAGAAATACTACTACTACTACTCAAGGTTCATCTGCTCCACATTTGCTTCTACAGGAGCTGAATTGTTCTAGATTGTCTCTAGAAAATTATGCCAGCATGCTTATTATAAAGCATGTAAGAATATAAGAACTAAAACCTCATACAAAAGATATGCTCAACAGAGGAGGTTGCCAGATCATGGATTCGATTAAAAAGCAGAAACGTAACCAAAAGAAATGTGTCACCACATAAAGGTAAACCTCTAATTACTAGAAGTTCATTTCTGTTTTAATTCTGATATGTAATAGCACTTCATACAAGGACATCTATTCTGCGACCTATTACCTAAAATCACTGAAAATACAATTATTTGATATCTTGTATAGCATTACACTTGCTTTACAAGACTCTTGCATGGTTAGTCATGTTACTTCAGTGATTTTTAATGTAATTTTTAGTGGTTAAAGATACATCTAAGTAGATAATCCCAACTCACAGTGCTGTGCCTATTTTACAGCTATCTCATCTATCTCTCACTAATTATATCTTCCATTCTTCTGTCTTTAACATATATTTATTCTTCTTTTTAAAAGAGATACCAAGAAGTCATAACACTACATGCAGCTGATATTCAGTCAAGGGCTATTAAAAGAAGAACATAAGACTTTGTAGGACACAATAAAGCCCTTTTTCTTAAAATAAATAAAGAAAAAAAATTACATTTGCCCCGTCATAGAGATTTTCACTCTGAAATCTCTATCATAATTAGGAAGCATGATTCATGCCCATCTTTAAAAGAAAAGTAGAAATTACTAAAATATGACTACCAACAAGGATTTAATTCTTCATTTTTCTAGCAAAGGAAGATATGTTCCTTACAACTACTATAAAAATTAAAAAAAAATAGTAAGTCCTAATCATACTTTCCTTTAAAGTTCATATCTAAGTAGTATGAAGAAAACAAATTCACTGACGTTTAGTCTCAAGAGATAGAACTGGAAGCCAAAAGCACTGAAAGTGGCAGCTGGCTCTTGGACAGAAGAAAGGGCTGACAGCCAAAACTTTGTAATTCTAATCCCATCTCTGTTAATTGCTTGCTGTTTAGCTTCAGGCAAATTACTTAACCTCCATGTCTCAATTTACTTACTTCCAGGATTATGCTACTTAGATTATGTCACAAAACATAGGGACGAGTATTACAGTCGTTACCGCCACTGTATTTACAAAATTTATGTAGGGATTTGTGCTCATGCATTGAATGAAATGTTCCAGTTTAAGTCCTACCTACTTACTACATGGGTGACACTTCTATCAGGGCAAAGAAAACAAAAATGAACAAACAAACCACACTCAAATCTAAATTTGAAGTGTCAGTGGAAATTGGTAGCTCTTTGAAAAACTTATTAGTCTTTGAAAACGGCAGTCCTCTGCACATTAGTATTGCAAAATGTTGGTTTAATTAACACTCTTTTCTCTAAAAACATGAGCTCACACTGCACAAGTGTACTGAGTAAGAACTACTAGTTTTGACACTAAGAGGTATGTACTCAAAGTGGTTATCTTCTATAAATGATAATAAATTATTTCTGCAAAATGTATCACCCTGCATCATAATTCAAATCAGTGGTATATAATGAATATTGTGTGTGTCCATTTAAATAATATAATTGAATGCTTTAATTAAGAAACCATGTTAATTATAACAGTTACTTAAAATATTAATCTAGGTAACAGTAAATATGTAGAGATATCTTTAATATGCATGTTCAGAAATTAGAGATTTAAGGAAATTGTATTTTCCACATCAAGCTTCAGCAACCTCTTGAATGTATACTTGAAAATGACAGATTGTTTGCTCATGAAGAGAATTGAGAACCTTGGTTTGCTGCCAATGGATTCATATTTCTGAATCTCAACGGCCTATTCAAAATGTAGAAAATATCAAGTGATCAACCATTGCACTCCATCATCAAAGCTACAATCTGCTTATAGAAAGAATATAAAAGGTAGAATAAAATCTGCATTGTTGTAAAACTTCTTAATTTTTCTCTGATTTTTTCCTTCTGAATATAAAAATATAACCAGAAATAAATTTCTCACAACAAAAGTGAAACTACTGACACCAATTCATATGAGGTTAGATTACTGAAGCTGGGGATGCAATGGATATGGCAGGTCACCACACAGAACTCAAAATAGCTGGCCTGAAATATCCAATAAATATAAAATCGACAGACAGGAATAAGAAAAAAGCTAAAAAATAGCTCATTTCATGAAAAAAGGAATGATAGAAATCAAAATAAAAGCAGAAATTAATGGTTAAACAGGGCAGAGGGATGACCTAAACCAAGATGAATCTCAAGTCCACTGAAGTAAAAATTTAAGTGAAAATAAGATCTTTACATATTACTATACTGCCAGTCAGTCACATATCTTTAGTAAAGAATTAAGAGTGTTTGAAAGCTTTGATTTTAGCATGTATAAAAGTTGCTTGCTCCCAAGGGCTGTCTGGAAAGTTGTAATTTAATCTTTATGTTCTTTAACATGCAAGGCCTCTCATAAAATAACAGTAAAACCTCTTGAATGAATTACTGTATTGTTCATAAATCACAAGAATCAATTACTACATGTATTGTTCCTTCACTGAATGCCTTTAGAAAAGCAGCTTCTGGTTGTTCAATAATTTGGCATATTACTGTGTCATAAGCTGGCACACACAACTGGAAAAAATTCTAATTAGAGCTAGCAATAAAAATAGAGAAGTTAGACTTTGATGCTCACTCTTGTAAAACAAATCCTCTTTTAAAAGTAGACAGCTTTCAAGAAATTCCAGGAAAAAAAAATCTTTGAAGTTTTTGGTTTCAGTACTCTTAACTTCTCACTGTAATAACAGCAATACAATGTAACACAATATATGGTACCAAAACAGAAGGAAGGTGGGGAGAGGAATTAATATAAAATTATTACTGACAGAGATGAAGATCAGCCCACTGAAGTACCAGATGTATTTTTTATGTGTTTGGTGTTAACCCCAGCAACATATTTAATGACTAAGAATAAACAGTTGAAACCTTTGTGTGCTTTCTCCCTCCTCAATAGACAGCAGCATAGTAAGTTGATATGAACATGCTTAACTTTTGTATCAGCCTGTAGCATACCAACACTATATATAAAGGCCTTTTGTTGTGATTATGTAATTAGTTGTGCATGGGTATACAGGAATATATCTGCTGGGTAGAGTGAAAAGAAGTATAGTTCTCAGTCTTCCCAACAAAGGAGCCTCTACTGGTCAAGGAACTCCAAACTGTGATGTTCTATCTGGTATCAGAAGCTACAAACATAATGAGCTAATCATGTGTTTTCTGTTTATTTTTAAGGTTCTTACTTATTGAATGTAGTAGCTTCTCTGAAGTTGTTCCATGTTACTAGGACAAGAGTAGTGGAATGTTTGCAACTATTCCTTCCCAGAGACAAAGATCTATATGCCCGGATATGTAGATACCAAGAATAAAGAAATTAATATAGTGTATACAGGACCAGGTTTTTAGTAAATTATTTTGTGTTACAAATATAAATTCAGAAGAAAGAAATACAAGGAAAAAATCTTGAGGTAGCTTAAAAAAGACATACTTCACCTTCTACAGTTAAGAAACTATGCTGTTTTTTCAAGGAAATAATCATGCTTTCAGAGCAAGGTTACAGATTACCAGTCATGTAAGAAAAAAAAAACCAGAGCTGACTATATGACTTACCACAGCAAAAAAGGAGAAAAAAAAGAAAATGAAAAATTGAAAGAATGTTCTTGCATTTGAGAGCAGAAGGCTAACATGTACATATTTACAGCACCAGAAAAAAAATCCAACACTTTAAATAGTGTCAAAAGCACCCCTCACCTTTGAGTTTACCCATACTGCAGTAAATCTTGTAATTACAGTCATATACACATGTTCTAGTCAGTTTTAATTAAGGCAAGGCAGTACAATTAACTGTTAGCCACAGATCCCTCAAGCAGGCAAAAAGTAACTACATAGACCTTGCAGACAATCAGGGTACACTGTCTGCCTAGTGGTTAAGGTAGGCAGAGCCTATCTATGCAGTCACAATTACGTTCAACTTCAGAACTGACACAAATATTGAACAATGAAACTTTCAAATTCCTTATAATTTCTCACCAAAAAACCTATACCAGTCAATACTGCATTACACACACTTAGCTCCCTTGCTCTTTGCAATCCATTACAAAGATGTTAGTTTTGTCACTATCAAAATGAGGTTTCGTATAGGTGTGTAAATCTTTCCATACTGGTGACCTCCAAGTTCAAAAATCTCCTATAACACTTGAATGTCAAATTTCTTTTCAACCCACCAGCACATTTTCTTTTTTCAAGTGGAACTGAGTTCTTTATCCAATACATATCTTGAGCCTCCCCTGTTCTCACAGATCTGAGAATTTAAGTCCTTTCTGATCGAAGTAAGGGCTTATTTCTTAAGCCTTCTGATCGTTTCCCAGTGAATGTTTCCACCATGCCCTCAATTTCTTTCTTATCTTGTTTACAGGTGATTCCTCTGCACTACAGCAAAGCAGTATGAAATTAGTCCAATGGCTAAAGCACTGCACTTTTAAAAGGTAGGATCCCTATGACAAAGTAATTTTTAATTGCCAAACACTGCAAAGAGAAAAAATATTGGATGTTACACTGTGGAGCCAGAGCTAATTGTCTGCATCACTGTTATTTGGAAATACTCATATTCTTCCCCACATTCTGATTCATTGTGACCTTTCAGGACTGACTAAATTAACCTCTTTTCTGAAAGAAATCAAAGGACAACGAAAGTCATGCAGGTGTGCATAGTTTTGTCTGAATGAACAATGAAGAACAGATTAAAAAGTCATTCAGTTACCTCCAATGTCCAGACATTTGCTTCGGGGAGCAGCTATCTACCTCCCAAAATCAGATGAATGTCTAAAAAGGCCACCATAGAACCGAGTGCTTAAGTGAATGACACAAAAACTTAACAACCAGAGTACTGAAATAAATTCCACCCTGGATATGTCATGTGGATGCTTAAACCCATTGTGGATTTACCTTTCTGTTTTTAACTGCTTTTCTAAGAATGAAGGTATCAGGTTCTTAAAATGCTGTGAACAATACACTGAATTTTGCTTTAGAACACAACAGATGAAATATTGGTGCCAAAGAAAACCTGCTGCCTGGTATTCCTAAATGAAGCCAGCCTTTTGACCACATTGCTAGACTTTGTATGGTCGTGAAAGACTCCAGTACCACTACTGCTTTTCAAGACAAAACACACACAGAACTTCTAAAGATTTTTACAGTTACATTCACAAAATGAAGGTTGTCCAATATATGGCCCAGTGAACATGCATGCATATTAACACAAGTAGAGATTTTGGTAGAACAGCTTTTTTTTTGGACTGCCACATTGCTACCAAACTTGACCAGGTTTCTGACACAACTAAATTTCTGTAAAAGATCATTCCAGTTAGGCAATATTGGAAGACTGGACTGTTTTGAAAGTATTGTTTTTCCATTTAACTAGAAAGACACCTAATTCTTTAATTGATACTACGTTTCATTCAAGAGATTCCACCCATGACATATCTCTAATTATGTAAAATATTTTCCCTTTCTTGAAGCTGAGAAAACATGCATACTATGAACAGGTAAACTGTTTCTTAAATAAGCAGCCTAACTTCTTCATTACTGTTAGCTGGTCGAAACTCAGTAATAACAGTGATACTGTTTAAATTTACATAAATTGAAGATTTAGTCCATTATTTTCAGATCCAGGTTGAGAAGCACAAGTACAGCACTGTGACCAGGTTACTAGGTACATAGCTCCCAAAAATAAAAAGTTTGCAAGCTTAGCAAACTGGATCAGTGCTGACTGTTTCAAAGTTGGGTGGACAAGCTGATACTACTCGTACCTCTGCTCTAGCAAAGACTCACCACATCAAGTAACCATAACCAAGCCTTACTAGTCAGCCAGCAGTTGTTAGCCTCTCACACACACAGACACACGAGAGAATATAGGATACATTCATACGTTATGAACTAATTGTCTGGGTGACAGGCACTCATACTACACTGCACAGAAAGCTGGTAAGCAAATAGTTTTGCCTAGCTTCCTATGAGAGAAAAACAAACCTATGTTTCAAATGAACTGCTTCACATTGTGCTTGAGTTTTGCAGACAGAAATATGAAAATTTTGGAGTTTGTAATAAAAATTTCTTCAAAGGTATTTAAAATTAATTTACTAAAATTCAGGACTGGATATTGGTTTTGCTCAGAAAGTATGAGCATAGAATTTCTTTTCACAGAATTACAGAACACCCTAGTTGAAAGTGACCCACAAAAATCATCAAGCCCAACCGTGGTCTTGAACTGGACAGTCCCAAGACTTGTGCCACGTGTCTGACAGCATTGCTCAAACTCTCCTTGAACTCTGTCAGGCTGGTGCTGTGACCATTTCCCGGGGGAGCCTGTTCCAGTGCCCAAACACCCTCTGGGTGAAGAACCTTTTCTCAATACCCAGCCTGAATTTTCCCTGACACAACTTCATGCTGTTCCCTCAGGTCCTGTCACTTGTCACCAGAGAGAAGAGAAGAGAATAATTCTGGAGTATTATTCCAGAAGTATGTGCAATTCAGCAAGTAGAAAAGAGGTATGTATTTATCCTAATATTTATTCTTATTTAATTTGTTTTAGTTGCTACTTCATTTTAATTTCTCTTAATCATAACTAATTTCTAGAGTTATATTCATAAGGTAATGGACTACAAGGAGAAGAGAAAGAGATATAAACATTTCATATTTATATACCCTGTTTGTTTAGAGTTCAGATTTTTTTGAATGGCAAGATAAAGGAGAGTGGGGAAAGCTGGTTTGCAGCAATGAAATGAAATCTATCAGTTTTCATGCATTTGGTAAACCTAGGTCTGATCCTACACCATAAAAAATTTACACGGAAGTAGAAATTCTAACAGCCTGTAGTGAAAGTATTCCCTGTGAAGTGATGCCAAGTACATATCTGTGTGTCTTTATATAAGAAATCTCCATATGTATTGAATGCAATTCTTTGTAGCACTTCATCATGCCTCTGCATTTCAAAAGTCCCCATAAATATCCAGGTTACATTGGTAGTGGGCCTTAAGTTTTTCTGTTGACTGACATAAATTTCTTTAAGGTCTGTTAATCCTCCTTGTAATCTTGGAAGAAATCAAGAAAAATTCCAGTGAAATAAAGCTATTGAGTGGGTAAACAAGGATGAACCAGAATTACATGACAAACTAATAAATAATATATTTATTTATATCAGCATTATTTACTATTTGCAGAACATTTAGCACTCTCATAAAATAGGATCTGACTTTACTATACGCAACAAAAACAGATAGGATAATCTTCCTCCAAGAATGCTTACAATCTTAATCTTATCCCCTCAACTGTTTACAGTCTACGTACAAAATAAGGCCAGACAGCTGATTCTTGCCAAACTTAACACAATACATTGAAAGTATGAGAGAGTTTTAGTCTGCAGGAATGGCATTAAAATCAACTCTGCTAACTTTCTAACAATTGTTGCATTTTTAGCAGAGCAAAACGCAGCTGAAGGGAAGATTACTAAGTTTCTTTGTGGGTAACTGCAGAAAACTAAACTTTTGCTTATCTTTCTTAATAGCTTGCAATGCAGGTTTACGCAAACCTGTAAAATGGCCTCCAAAACAAAATATCATTAGAAGAAGTCACTATCTCTGCACTCCAGTTCGGAATTATCAGAGGAGACTGTTCATCAGCTTGACTCACAAGAAACTCTGCGCTGCTGACTCACAGATATTAAAATTGCAGAAAATCTATTGAAAGGTAGTCAGTGATCTCATTTGTTAAGAAAAAAACACATTTCAGCAAAGTGAGAAATTGAGAGCTTACAGTAAACACATCATATGTCTTCAAGCTGTAACCACCAACACAAAATACTTCCTCAATCAGGAAACTGACTCCAATCTCACATTTTAGGGTCAAATTACTCTTTATTTTTCATTTTGCCCATTGAGTGTAACAGAAATCTAACGTCTTGTTTCAGTTCAGGAAATATGGTATCACAGCTAGCAGATACCCAAAATGATCAGTCTCATACCAGAACCTAAGACTAGGTTGTTCAGCATGGAGAAGGTTCTGGGGAGTTCTTATAGCTGCCTTCCAGTATCTAAAGGGGTCTTAAAAGAAAGATGGAGAGGTACTTTTCACAAGGGCCTGCAGTGAGAGGACAAGGGGTGAAGGTTTTATACCGAAAGAGGGTAAATTTAAATTGGATGTAAGAAAGAAATACTTTCTGTGAGAGCGATGAGGCACTGGACCCATCCCTGGAAGTGCTGAAGGCCAGTGTGGAAGGGCCTTTGGGCAATCTGGTCCACATGGAAGGCATCCATGTCCATTGCAAAGGGTTCTGAACTACATGTCCTTCAAACCTTAACCATTCTATGATTCTTATCTGCTAGAAAGTTTCTCTTACATACTCATCATTCAGATCATTCCACATTCTGTTTTCCAGTGAAATAAACATCCCAGCCAATACATTAAATATGCAGTTTGATAACTTACAGCAGTTGAGACTTCAGTTCTCCTTCTGCTATAAAATATCAATCTATAGTAGTATGTAGTAAGACATTTACTTTCTGGGGCTGTAAAAGAGATACAAACAAGCTAAGATACGTAATGATAAATGCCACTGGTTTCTTGAATCTGCATTTTTGTACTTCTGTCAGCATAGCAGTCTGCACCCAGACAGATCGGCATGCTTCTGAACTTCCAATTTTTTGTTCAAATTGTAACATATGAGGAATCCCACAAGAGACTATTTTAAAGTTTAAATATTTAATGACTGTCACTGACCTCCTTCACTCCTGAAAAGCCTATAACATGTCATACAGCTGATGTCAAATATTTATTTAGGCTGCCGTTAAACTGTAGTAGCAAAAATTGATCTTGTTCATAAGACATTACTTATTTCAAAAAGACCCATATATGTGACAAATATATGGTCAAACAGCATGGTGGATTGACCCTGGCTGGGTGCCAGGTGCAGACCAAAACCTCTGTCACTCCCCTCCTCAGCCTGTGGAGTGGAGAGAAAATACAACAAAAGACACACAGGTCACAAGATGGACAGGGAGATCATTCGCCAGTTACTGTCACAGACAAAACAGACTCAGAGAAATTAATGTATTTATTACCAATCAAACCAGAGTAGGTTAACGAGAAATCCAAATCCTATATACACCTTTCCCCCACTCCTCCCTTCTTCCTGGGCTCAACTTCATTTCTGTTTTTCTCTCCCTCCTGCCCTTGAGCAGCACAGAGAGACAGGGTATGGGCACTGTTCTAAGTTCATCACACCTTGTCTCTGCCACTGCCTTATCCTCGCCCTCCACTCCCTGCTCCAGTGCAGCGTCCCTCCCACAGGAGGATCTCCATAAACTTCTTCAACACAAGTCCTTCCAATGGAGTGCAGTATTTCTGGAACAGACTAAAGCAGCATGGGTCCCCCACAGGGTCACAAGTCCTGTCAGCAAACCCGCTGCAGCAGGAGCTTCTCACAGGGTCACCACCTTCTCTGGGCACATCCACCTGCTCCATTACGGAGCCCTTCCTAGGCTGCAGGTGGGTATCTGCTTCAGCAGGGGCTGCAGGGGCACAGCTGCCTCACCATGGTCTTCACCACAGGCTGCAGGGGAATCTGCTCTGCTGCCTGGACCATCTCCACACCCTCCTTCCCCACTGCCCTGGGTGTCTGCATGGCCGTTTCTCTCACATATTCCCACTCCTCACTTTTCTGGCTGCAATTGCCCCAACATGTCAACTTCCTTCCCTTTCTTAAATCTGTTATCCCAGAGGCACTATAAATTTTGCTGATGGGCTCAGCTTTGGCCACCAGCAGGTCCATCTTGCTACCATCTGGCCTTGGCTTTGCTGGACATGGGGGAAACTTCAAAGCTTCTGTGGGCACTTGCTAACAAAAACCTTGCCTAGTACAAACAGTGACTCCTTTCTATTTTCTGCTTAACAACTTGCCTGGTGTCTCTGTACTCTACATCACTGCCATCTTTCAAGAGCTTCCTAAGCTTTTACTTTCCACAATTCCGTGATGTATTCATTGTACAACTTCAATAAAGAATGAAAGATGCAAAGGGCTTACAGCAAAGAGGCTGAGCCTGAAGCCTGGCAGATGGCCAGGGAAAGAAAGCCTATGTAATTATATTACCTTGCACCCATATAGGGAAATAGCTACAAGAATAGCTTTGATTCTAGCATTTCCCACTGAGTGAAAGAAAACATAGAAATCTTCAAAAAGTTGTTTTAGTCCTATTAGAAAAAGGAATTCTACAGGATAATATGTATTTCTACAAATTCCAAGTCATCCACACACTTCTGCTGTTTTATAGGAGCAGCAGCAGCATAAAGTAACTTGTAATCACTAAAGCTGGTATGTCTGCCTTAAGACAGAAGACAGCCAACCATTACTCTACTCAGTTTAGAGACTATTTCTTGTAAAACAAAGAAATCACACTATGCAGAACAAAACGTTCACTGCTTTTCCTCCCTTTGGTTTTCTCCTTCCACAGCTTTTATCAACCTTACTATGCCTATCAAGGCTGTATCTCTAACAGTCCTCAGTTCTTGCTTCTCATTTGTCTTGTTTCTAAAACACATATTTTCTGCTCACATTCTCCCACTCCTGTATCTTGCTACAAAACCTTTCCCCCCTATCTTTCCACAACTCCAGTGTATTCCATTAGGACCATAGGGTGTTTTAATATGAAACAGTAATTTAAATTTTTCATTTTGAAACTATTTGATCAACCATTTAGCTTCAAATTCATTCCAGTGTTAGCAGTTTTTATCTCATACTGTAGATATGAGATCCAAAAATATTCTTTACACTTCTTTATTTTTAATTTTCACCTTTTCTCAAAGGAATAATGACCTCTACTTAATACTATGACAAAACAAAAGAGCATAAAGGAAAACTTCCAGACACTGTAAGCAACAGAGATGCCAGTTACGTAACTAGCTAGCCAAGCCAGACAAACTACCTCCAGTACATATTTTGGTTTTAATTGTTACATTCTTATCTACTCATATTCCACTAAATTCAAGCTGTAATGGTGAGAATACATCAGACAAAGCCACAGCTGACAAGTTCCCTCTTTTTTCTCTACTACTAATACAACTGTAGTACGATGTTCAACAGAGATTATTTCAACAGGTACTCCAGTTTACTGCTGCACATGATGCAATATAACAGCAATGGACATCTTTCTCATTTACATTCACAGCAGACAATGAAAACCTGATGGCTTTCCTTTTTAAAATAATTCTGAGTCAAATAGTTCCATCTCTTAAATACAAATAAAATACTATGCTGAGTTATTTATTTTAAGATTCAATTGCTGTATGGCAAACAGCCGGCATGCCTTTGCCATCTGCATGGCATACAACATTTTCCTGTTCAGCTCCAGCAAGAGCCTAAGCAAAAACTTCAAGCTATAAGATATAACGAGCAGGATGGATACCCATCCTGGACACCTATTCATAATTTCAAGTAGGAGGCCGATGTCAGACACAGAAGATCTGCCCATATACAATATCCTGTATTAGCTGGTTTCTCAGTAATACACCATTTTGCATGATCTTACTTCCATCACACAAGGATACTTAACACGATCAGAAAGAATGAAGATCGGGCTCGCACTTCCTTAGCAGTGGAAGGCAGCTCCTTGCAACACAGTCACCCGTTTTTCAGCTTCAAAGGAAGTTAAAAGACATGTTTTCACAGATGTCTTTGTCATTACTTCAGCATAAAACTGAAGAAAATGTTAGGGTGTAAAATACTCTCCATTAAGGCATTATGCACTTACAACTTCTGAGACTCTAGGCCATTAGCAACCAAATTTCTACTGTATTCTAGTACTTACTCCTTAAAATGAAGCTTAGGCTGAAATCTGCAAAACATAGCAATGTGTAGCCTTCTTATTTTCCCACTGATAAAAGAGCAGACCCTTCACAAATTAACAGTTAATCTTTTTAGACATACTTCACCTTTTTCCCATGTGGAAGGAATTCACTTCCAAAAAGCTAAATCTAGCATAATTTAGACTAAGCACAATCAGTTACAAACATTAGAAATTATCTGATCCCAATTCAGTTATGAAAAAAATGATAATAATAATAATGATAATAATAATAATAATAATAATAATAATAATATGCAAACTAAACACTATTTGAAATTATCCTCTTTCTAACAAGATGGTAAAGCCTTTAAAAAAGCTATAAAAAAGCTTTTGCATATGCGTATAAAGTGTTTCATATTTTTAGCTGTGCTTTCAACTGCTTTCAACAGAATCACTCTCTTGTCACAATCTCTAGAAGAAAAAACTTTGTAGAACATCATCCTTCTGTCTCTCCCATTTCAGTTTTCGTAATTTCACAAAGCTAGTAGATGTAACATTACAAAAACCTTTGAAATAAGTCACTATTAAGTTACTTGTAGGTTTTCTGATTTTGGTGAGGTCCTCTCAATGAAGCTTGAAAAATAATTTTATTAGAATGTGGACCCTATAATTAAGCTCCATGAGATTCAAGTAGTTTATGTAATTGACTTTTCATTAAACTTTTCATCATCTGTCACGAAAGCCATAATTACAGTGAAAACTAATCTGAGTTGCACACTAATTCCCAGAAAAGGATTTAGCATTACATATAGGTCTTCAGCATTGTCTGAGTATTTCAACTCAAAAAAATCAAAATTTCAAAGATATTTAACTTTTTTCCCCCTTAGCCTCTTCCTGAGTTTTGTAACCTGACCTTCTCTTTTCAGTTCAATTATTCAAACTAATGCTGATTATGCTGCTGTCCAAAAAGTCCTAATTCAAGTGCATCTTACTACAGATTAAAAAAATTCATTTAAAAGACAAAAAAAGTTTAATAAACTTCAGTTAATTCGTGTATTCCATAATGACAGCAATAAAAAAATCTAAGCAACAATCCTGAATAAAACTTTGTCGTCAGCTGCAGTATTGTGTCATACTAGGGGTTCTGTCACTGGTAGAAAATATTTATTTATTAATCTATTTCAAAGCTTATCCAAATGCAAAGAGCATCTTGGCCCTTAAATTAGGTGTTCAAATACATCTTCCATGACTACCAAGGAAATTTAACAAATCACAATTTACAGTGCTTGAATTTGTTCTGTAGAAATTAATATATTAGGATTTTTTTCAATAAAGAACTTGAAAGTTTGCATAATCCCCGTTTCAATTCACTTAATTTAAAATAAGGCCTGCATTTGAATTACTAATTTTTTAGAATCTCAAGTAATTTTCACAGAACATGAAAAATAGTACCCTATGTGCACCAGTCTTTCTTTACTTTGTTTTAATAATTCTTAGTTTTTAAAAGATGAGAAATGATAATAATAAAAATATTTCTTGAACAACTTTTAAAATAACGCATAGGGAAGGCAAAATCTTTGGTTTTTAAATCTTCTGTCACATGTAGAAACAGAAACCATTCCCCTTATGATTACTAACAGAAAATTATAAAACCTCTAGGTTTACTTAATATGGATGGTCCAATAACTGTTTTCTGTCAGTACCTGTTTGGTTGTATCATAATAGGAACATTTGATTGAAAAAGTGTTCATCTGCACAATATGCATAAATAAAAGAAGTATTGATTTGTCAGTATTCATTTTTAACACAAGCCCAGCTTGTGTTGTGTTATCCCCTTATCTGCATGCGCTTAAAGCTGCAGAGCTCATTGCTTCACAGGGGAATGGCATTCTGCTGTATGCTTTGAAGTTAAGCCTGTGCGTTTAAAAATGTGATGAAATGCTATGCAGAAATTAGCAAAAATGTAGACTCTACAACTACTGTTGTGAGCCTAAACTCTATTCCACTCCTCTACTTGTGAATCCAAACCTGTAATAAGCTACATATGATTTAGAGTCAGTATTTCTTAATATCCAATTAGAATTAAAATAAAACCATTAATGGTTCTTTTATAATAGCACTTAGCTTATTAAAACACATAAAAGGTTTGGCTCCCTTGGGCCACTTTTATGGGCCATATATTTAGAGCTGAGAAAACACCACCCATTAGAAGAAGGACAAAACCTAGTTCAAAATATACACCATGTAATTTCCTATTTCATTTCCCATTTTATTTCTGCAGTTCAGATGTATTAGAAACCCCGTTTTAAGGAGCTGAAAGTTTCCANAAACTGAGGCACGCAAACCTCAGTTACCATCTTCCCGTCGCTAGCTCAGGCGGGCTCGGACCCTGTTAACCTGCAAGCCAGGCTGGGAACAGCCAGGCAGGCAGAGATTTTAACACCATCAAAGAGGGATCAAATGATCTTCAACTTTAGCTGTGTTTTAAATTCACCATTATCCCTGGACATAAAACTCCACTGTTAATACCACCTACTAATAAATAAAAAACATTCTGACTGAGCAGTTGTTCTGTCTCTGTGCATCCATCACCATTCAATTCCAGCATGTGGGAGGGATTTTGAAATGACTACAATTCATCTAGTACCCAGTGCCTTAAGTGCTGCCCAGATCCTTGAGTTCCTAAATGAGTTTTGACCAGGCTCATACACTCCAAAGCATCTGCTTACAAAGTTTCATAGTATTTCTAAACTAGTATTGTCATCATTTGTCTTTGGACAGAACAGCTTTGTAGCTAGTTCTGTTTTCTCCTCAAGGCACCACACATCCCTACTGAAGTTACTTATATTTTAACACCGACTGCACAACTCCAGTAGTGTCACTGGTGCAATGGTTAGTGCCTTTTGGTGGGATATAAGAAAAGCCCATACTTCTAGAGAGCAGTTAGTTACTGCTTGTCAGGAAAGGCCAGGTAAAGCTTCGGGCAGTATAAAATGGGCTGTGAGGTCAGGTACTTCTCTTATGAGCAGCTGCAAGTTTCTGCTATCCTTTCAAAATGATCCACACATGACAAAATCACTGTAGTTCTAGCAGAATGGTCACTAGTAACAATGTATTATTTGTGCCCAGACACTGGCTATGAATAATGGAACTTCTCACACAGAAGTCTTTCTCATAAGTAATTAAGGATTAACTGGGTTCTTAATTTTTCATTCTGAATTGGGACCTGGAGGAACCATAAGGAAAAGCTGTTGCATCGTTGTGTTTTTGGTATTTTTTCTTTCCAGTGCAGTCTGAATTAGGTACAGATTTCTTTCAGAGATTACTTTTCTTACCTGTTTTTTTAAAGATGATGTAGTTGGGAAGCTAACTGTTGGTGGAGGGCTTATGAATATCTTTTTGGTCTGAAGGAAGCCACTTCAAATATTTGCTGTTTCTAGCATCTGGATATGCTGCTTGGTAGCTTTTTGATACATTTCAGAGGGTCATTTGGGTTAGATCTGCACATATATGAAGATAAAGTAACTGATGATCCAACTCAACAAAAAGTAAGGGGGGAATTAACCCTTTTTTAAATGAAGTATATGAACTGTCAACACAAATTTGACTGACTGAGATACATTAATACATCCTGGAGACTGTGAACAGTTTTTCTCTCTCTATTTAAATAGTCTATTTTTTATAAATTACACATCCTCCCCTCCTTTTTGTTTCCTCTAAGACACTAATTTTTCTGTTTATTTATGTGTGTATGTGAGATTTCTCAGTTGAAGATAAGTGATGATTACCACTGGTTGGCATATCTTTGTGCTTTTCCCAGTGTCCAGGGTTAGAACAAGTTCAGTGAAAGAGCCCTTCCTTTTCACAAGGACTAAGGTTTGTCTGGTAAGCATGTGTCCTGTTTAAAATCCAGAGAAGTAAACAGTGACTGGAGGGTCATCCATGCCTCTTTTAATGACCTTCATAACATTGTCAGAAACCTCTGTTTTGTTAGGCTGTATTGGTAAGCCTAGGGAGCTTTCCAACAGTGTTGAGTGTGGTGACATGGTGAGTTGCCAGTACTCAGGAGTCATGGGATGAGCCTTAAGCCTCAGTGCAAGGTATTGAGGTAGTTAGATAGTAGAACATGAGTGAGGGAGACGAGATGGAGACTATCAGGTTGTCTCCCTGATGACCCCAACAGAGTCCATAAATGGATCCCCGGACTGAGCCACAGCGTGTCTGGGCTACCAGTCTCCGTACTGCTAGCACTGACAGTGCCTTGAAAATTGATGTGTGTAACTCTGTAGAAAGCAGAGTGTGACACTGCATTGGACGATGTACCAGAACAGCACAAAGATAATACTTCTTCTGGGTCTCATCATGGGAGTGTATATTGTTTGAATTACATTAAAAACCCCAAGATCCCTAAAACAGATGTTGTGCTATTTAAGAAGTAATGGCTATGTAGACTATATTTTTTGAAGGGGGAACATGAAGCTTGATTATTCTTTTGATGAAATTGACTGTGGGTAAACATATGAACGAAACATATTTTATCACTGTATTGATTACATTATGAGTTAGTTGAAAGTTGATGTGAGAATGTAGATAATTAAATGACTTTTTCATGTTGCTAGGAAAAAGAGGATTAGTTTTTTTCCTTAAGAAGTCTTGTCTGTTTGCATTAGCTTCTGTTTTTAATGGTTCTGGTTTTACATTTGCATGTGATAATGAAGGCAGAGTCATGTAAAACAAAAATTCTGGCCAGAATACAATATACAATGCTATAACCATCTCAACACTTTACTGATAAAATACTTTTCACATATATATGAAAAGAATTGTGTTAATTTTTGGAACCTAACATTCAATCTTCTTTCATAAGTAGCCCTGTTAGATCTATAGTAAGGAAAACCTGTAGCACTCCTAAGAATAAGTAAAATTTGATTCACTAGTAATTAAATTCCCTTTTTAAAATTACCATATGTACTTAGATCAGGATCTTTTTGTACCTTCTTTAAATGGGTGTATTTTTTTGAGCTGTGTTATTGGCAAGAGCTCTATTGAAATTTTTGATTTTCCGTCTATGGGTATGAGAGAGATTTTAAAAAAAGAGGGGGAAGAGAGCTTGTGGACAGTTCTGGTTGCATGTAGGTTTGCGTATAAAAGTTGAGGAATTTGTAGGGAGAGGCTTATTTATTCTTGCAAGCTCTACTTGCAATTTCTTAGTTTGTTGGTTTGGTTTTTTTTTAGTTTAATAAGCAGCCTGGCAAAGACATAAAGAAGCTAAGGCAATAAAGCATCATTTGACTTTTACCACAGAAACAAATGACTTTTCTATCAGAAATTGCATCAGAAGTTACCAAGGCCCATATATTTATGCATGGTAGTACTCAAGTTTAATTAGAAAATAAAGGTAAGGATTGTTGTTGAAATAATAAAATACCACTTTTAGCTAAGTGTGTAGTGTTTCACTGATGCTGACTGCAATTTCAAGAGTGCAGTTATTTTTAACTGATATCTTTTTAAAATGACATATATAGTATAATGGAATTATGTAACAATTTTGCATACTGGAATATAAGCATAAGACTTTGCAAGGATTTGCAGTGTGTTGTTAAACTCTAGTTAATTCATAAATACTGTTTTACTTCTTGAATTTTGAACAGTCTATGATATTCTTAACAGAACCCCAGCTAAATCATACCAGCTGTGGACAGTGATTAATGCAGTGAGCAAGGAAAGCTCAGCATGCATGAAAGGAGAGCATAACAAGGACAAAGCAGACACTCAGTGTTGATTGTAATGAAGCTGGATTCCCATGAGGGGTAGCATCATAATATTACTTTTATCTCTTGCCTTTTTTTTTTTTTTTTTTTTTTTTTATTTTTAATTTTTTTTTTGGCTATTTACTTTTTT
>VXAD01013569.1:28382-80284 GCA_013399195.1 Dicrurus megarhynchus | reverse complement strand
TTTTTTTTTTTCTTTGCTTTTTTTTTTTTTTTTTTTTTTAAATTTAAATTTGTTATTGGCCATTGACTGTTTATTTTCTAGATTGTGTTTATTTATTCTCAGGTGAGTCAACTAACTTGCTTGAAAAGGCAGTGCACTGTCAAGAGATTGCAGATGAAGGTTTCAAAGTAATAGTAGGTTCCTGCTTTTAAAGTGAAGTTCATATTTTCTTTTACTGGCACGCAGTATTGCATACACAGTATTGATTCTACAGGGCTCAGGTGCTCTTCATTAAAATCACACATTTTTTTATCATATCTTCTTATAGTTTTTAATTGTGATGAGGTGCTGAATTTGTCCCATCCTGGCCTGATCCTGATTTTTTTTAAGTAAAATACAAATCAAGTAAGTGTTGTGGCCAGTAAAACATGAGGGCTTGATCACAGAAGTGGTAAAAGCTGATTCCTGTTATCAGGCAACTGATGTTATCGTGAATCAGCATGAGTTAATATGTTTACAGAAATGCTGTTATTCTGTGTAAAACAATGATAGTCTATGTTTTATGAACAGAAATTACAGCTGCGAATACTCACAGCAGAAATGTACAGTATCAAGAAGTCGCTGAGTTTTTCTATTTGAATAGTAATCCTCTGTCTTTATTTTTATGAAATTTATTGTAAATTGCTGTCTCTTCTATCCATTGGTGGTAAATATGAAAATAAAATAAAATCAAAACAAAAAACACCAACAAAACCCACAAGTGATAGGCCTGGGTTTGACCAAGACATTCTACAGTAAATAAGCTGTGAAGATACTAAGTGCATTGAAATGGTGCACAAAAACTAAGGTAGTTAATGTGATTTTACTTGAACTATAGTTATTTTAATTGGATCAGAATTGGAGAAACCTAAAAATATATTTGACATAGTAAACATATTTCTTTTTATGAAGCTAAATCAAGCTTGACTTTCTACAGTTTATTATAAGTCAAATTTACTTGCTAAATAAGATGGTCGGACTGGGTGATTGACGGTTGGACTGGATGATCTGAAGAGTGTCTTCCAACTTTGATGATTCTGTGATTCTGTGCTAAGATTTCCTTATCAGAAATCCTAGCTGAACCTTCCCATTGCACACAATTTACTGTGAGAGAACCCGTGCAGCTGCAAACAGTGGTAGGAGGTGTGTTTTTGGCTAAAAATGTGATGATACAGACGTACAGTTTTATTCCCATAGTACTCCATGCCAAATCTTACCTTTCTTTCATTTCAACTTCTCTTATCTCACATCAGACTTCCCAAGGTAATTTTTGTTTAAGACCATTAAGCACTAATGTTTTCTCCTGAAGTCTACCAGCATAGAAAATTAATTTTGCCTGTGTGTTCTTTATTCCCCACGACAAATACTACTGTCATTATGCTGTGGTGGGATTAATAATCCTTCTGACTGAAAGGCAATGTTTCAAATTTAGATTATTTCAGTGCCCCAAGAAGGTGTTCTGCAAAAATTGGTTCCCGTTGAATTTTAGTTCATCTCTAGTTGTGTTGGTGTCAGAAATAGCTAATGAAGTCAGTTGGTTTCTTTGTGGAAAGAAATTACATTAAGTCACATACTGGAATGATCCACTGATCTTATACAGAAACTCTGAGACATTTGTAATGTTCACTTCCTACTTACATGGCTGGATTTGAATTTAGAGAAATGACACACTGTCATTTTCTGAGCATGCCAATAACTGTCTAGCTCGGCATGTCTCAGATTAGTTATTCTCTGCCTTTATTTTATAATGCAGTTATACGTATATTGGAGTGCCTGTAGATATATTGTAAATTGAAAATGGTATTTCAAAATACTGTAAATTAACTCTGTTTCACTTGCAAAGCTGCTTCTTAGGCGAGTTATTTTTTTCTCTGTAAGATACTATTAATCTTCCAAAGAGCAAAAGTATGCACAATGACCATCAAGTGGAAAACAAAATGAAATTATCTTTTAATTATTTAATCTAGGCACTTCCTTAACTACATATACAGGTCCCTTTTTGTTTAATAGCATGATCTTTCCTCAAATATATGAGATATCAGTTCTGAAAGAAAATGACTTATAGCTGGCAAACATGTGAGCAGAAATATGAGAACTGTGCAAAGAATACTACAGTTGTCATTTCAAGTCTGTTGTTCCTCTCCTCGTCTGATCTAACAGAAACTGACACAACTACATGAGTGACCGATTTTAGGTGAACTGAAGCACATTTACAATGAGGCTGAGACCTTAAACACTGACACAGCTTTTTCAGTTATAAAATGTTTCTCTCTCTGTATGGAAGTACTCATCCCCAGCATTATACTGTCCAGCAATTTTACTGTACATAAAATTTGCAATATTCCCAATACTCCACAGGACTTTGATTAGAATATTCATATTTGTTTTAGTCAATTTTTCACTGGTTTACATAAAAAGAAGGCCTTAAAAAAAGTACTTTACATTTTAAACTGTACTTCATATTTACACTGTGTTTTGACCCAAGGGTTAGCAACTGCAGCAATGTCAAAGAGCCCTCATGAATGATAACTTCATTCAAATCATTCACAAAGAGGGTTTTCATTCTGAGAATTTTTCTTTACTCTGTGGAAAATTAGTGTGCATGTGTAAAGACTGCCATAAATACCAACTTTTCAACACCAGAAACATATGTTGCTGAATCAGAAAAAAGGAATTTTGTATACTGTAAGCAAACTCTAGGACTAGCTGCACCTCAGGACCTTGATGTTAGTTTCCTCTATTTCAAATACTTCAAAACAACCTCTGAAGCACTTCATAAGATACCAGCCTGAGCTCTTAAATATTACACCTATAACTGAAATTTACAAGGCAAAAATTTTCTAGAGCTGGAAAGATAAAACAAAGACATAAAAATACATGCAGTAAGTAGAAGGTGGAAAACATTCTCATTGTGGTATGGAAACAGAAAATGTATAAATTAAAAATCCATTTCATAAGCCTGTATCCTCTTATATATTCACTGACAGAACAGGAAAGGCTTTGAAGCTAAATAAATACAAAGAAGCTCTCCACAAAAACATCAGGTTAAAATCTTTGAACTTTGTGTAAAGGTGTGTTACAAATACATAGTATTCCTGAATGTTGGTTGGTTTGGTGTGGGCTGGGTTTTTTTAGACTGTACAAAGGAGGAATTACATAGATATAAAGAACGGGTAAGAGGGGCTGCATGATGGATCGATTTTACACTAAAAGACTCAGCAGTAACCAAAATGCTACTACAACTGTGAAACTATAAACTCAGGAAAACTAGAAATTTTACTTGTACCACGTACATGCTTACGTGAAGTTGATATCTGGGATATTTTGATTAATATTTTTTAAAATTTCTTATCAAGAACTAGAAGCTGTAAGTTAAGCAATATTTAACCTTCTAATATAGGAATCTTTCTCTATATATGTAATAGAAATGAACTTGCAGCAAGATAGATGCACCAGAAGCTCACATTGCTACTGATCAGAGACTGGTTTAAGCTCTGCACATTTTTGTAAACACTAAATTACATTTTTTTTCAGGATATGAAAATTTACACACATACATACTCACAAACAAATACACACACACACACACGCACACATATAAAAGCAAAAGACAAGGGTCAGATTTCCAAAATCTGTTTTGGAGAAAAGAAATTAAATCAGTTTGCCAAAATATTTCATGGCATTTGCAAGAATATTAGCTTTACCTTCGGTGAATGGAAAATCTTTTTATTTTTAAAGAATTTTAGAAGATTTTAAAATCAAGGAATGAGAATTGCTGCAATTAAACATTTCAAGTAATATAGCATGAAGTGCTTCCCATATTCTTTACTTCTCAAAAACATTTTGACATACCTTACTAAAAAGAAAATTGTACAAAATAGCTTTCAGAATCTGCTTCAAAATAATTAAATCCTCCTTATTTATTACAAGAACTCCGGAGAGTACACACAGGATTCACTTCACTCAATCTTCAAGATTGAACTTTTTTTTTGACAGGATGCTTTAACTGTCTTCTTAACAAAGAAGAACTCAGAAGAGACACAAAGAGACACTGTTTTAATATAAAATTAAGACTACTGTTTGACACGGTTGCTATACTTCATATGATACATAAGGGTTAACAGCTTGTCATTCTTGAAGACCCAACTGCAAATAACTAACAAGTGAAGCTAATCACAGAATCCCAGAATGGGTACAGTTGGAAGAGACTGCCATTAGGGTCATCTGGTCCAACCTCCAAGCTCAAGCAGGATTGTCCCAGAGCACATTACACAGGATTGCATCTAGATAATTCCTGAATATCCCCAGTGAGGGAGACTCCACAATCTCTCTGGGCAATGTGTGCCACTGCACTGACATCTGCAGAGCAAAGAAGTTCTTCCTCATATTTAGGTGGAATCTCCTGTGCATCAGTTTCTGCCCACTGCCTCTTGTCCTATTGCTTTGCACCACTGAGCAGAGCCTGGCTCCATCCTCTGACACCCTCCCTTTAGATACTCACAGGCATTGATGAGGACCCCTCTTGGTCATCTCTTCTTAGGCCTGAACAGGCCCAGGTCCCTCAACCTTTCCTCGCAAGAGAGATGCTCCAGTCCCTTCATCATCTTTGTAGCCCTCCACTGGAGCCAGTCCAGGAGCTCCGTGTCTCCCCTGCACTGAGGAGGCCAGAACTGGACACAGCACTCCAGGTGAGGCTTCACCAGGGCTGAGTAAAGGGGCAGGATCACCTCCCTGTGATGGCACCTGCTGGTAATGCTCTTCCTAATGCACCCCATTGTGCCACGAGGGCACACTGATGGCTCATGGATAACATGCAGTATTTGGTCAACTGACGCAAATTATCTTCTGATTATTTTTCATATGAAAGAAATGGCTATTAAATGTGAGAATACATTTTAAGTTGTCTGAAATACTGTTGGTGGTTTTTTTCCTGTTACATCTCCTAAAGTAAGTACAATCAAATGTTCAGTAAATTACAAAAATACACTTTGCAAATACTAATCTGACTAGATCCCAAGAACATCTATTACTATTAAGATCAGTCTCATGCAGTTACCAGCAAGTGCGAGAAGTTAAAAAAAAACCCTCCAGCCTTTACAACAACAGAAGAGAGGGAGAAAAAGATAGAGATGTAACACTTGACTTTCACTCTGTAAGTGGCTCCAGATTTTGCCTGAAACAAAAAACTATTAGAGGCCCCTTTTTCCTAAAAATGCAAGAATGACAGACCCACTGTCCTGCAAAAATTCCTAATGGACTTCTCTTATCTTTTGTGTTCTCAGCTGGTTTTTCTGATTGTAAAATGTTGAATAGCTACTAAGATTTTTAAATGGAAAGATGCACTTCAGTAGACACTGAAAAAATAAAATACATATACAAATAGCAAAGCAGATACTTCATTTTAAATGACAGTTTAGACTGAAATAAATTGTAAACCACAAAAAAAGAAGTTCTTGGTATACATAAATTGAGTCTTAATATTGCTTCCTGAAATTAAAAAAATGCAACAGAATGAAGAACAGACAAAGAAGCTGTGATTGAACATTTCACTCTGAGTTCTTTGAAAGAATACAGAAATTCTGAGGGAAAATTTTAAATTTTTCATTTGAAAAAAATAAATGTGCATTGATTTAGAAGGAAAATGATGGTTGGTTATAAAAGGTGATTTTTTTTTTCCCAGGGATTGCAAGAGGCCTGAATGCTAGAAGCTAGAATAAAGAAAATTATACGAGAAGAAGTTCACCTTAGAAGTATTAAGCAACCCATGGGACCCAGCCAGACACATCCCAGGATCCTGAGGAAGAGAACGGAAGACAGAGACGCCAAGCCACTCAGGATCATATTTGAAAAGTTGTGCCAGTAAAGTGAAGTTCAGAGACTGGAAAAGGAGAAACATCATGCCCATTTTTCAAAATGGGAAAAAGGAGGACACCTGGGCACTACTGGCCCATCAGTCTCACCTCCAGGCCAGTGAAATTATGGAAAAGGTCTTCTTGGAAGATGTATCAAGACAAATGAAGGCAGGGAGATAACTGGAGACAGACAATGTGGTTATACAAATGCTGCCAGACTAATTTACTTACAATAACTCTGTCAGTGGACAAGGGAAGAGCAACTCATGACTTATGCAGACTTCTGTAAGACCTTTAGCATGGCCCCTCACAACATTAATACCACAAAATTGACAAGATATGTGTTTGACAGATGTACTATTAGAAGAGTAAGAAACTGGCTAGAAGGCCACATCCAAAGACAATGACATCAAGTAGAAGCCACCATGAGGGTGGTGAGATACTGCAAGAGATTACCCAGAGAAGTTGTGGATGCCCCGTCCCTTGAAGTGTTCAAGGCCAGGTTGGATGGGGCTCTGAGGAACCTGATGTAGTTGATGGTTTCCCACGGCAGAGGGGATTGGACTAGATCATATTTAAAGATTCATTTTAACCCAAACAACCCTGATTCCTCAATTCTTTGAAAATGAAGAGAAAGTAAATTAAAAGTAGATATGCTTATCACTTCAACAAAATGCAAGAGATTTTCATTGCTATAAAGTGTCTTTAAATTCCAATTTTATAGTGGTACCACAGAATCACAGAATATCCGGGAAAGGACCCATGAAGACCGTTGAATTCAAGTTCTGGCCCTGCACAGGACATCCCAACAATCCTATCATGTACCTGAGAGCACTGTCCAAGCATTCCTTGAACTCCGTCAGGCTTGCGGCGTGACCACTGCCCTGGGGAGCCTGTTCAGGGCCCAACCACGCTCTGGGGGAAGAACCTTTTCCTAGTAACAAATCTAGATGACTAACCTAAATCTCCTGTGACACAGCAGGCACAAATCCTGTCCACATCAGCACAAGCCTTACAGCAGTGCTGCAAATTGAGTGAACATGTCTTATACTTTTCTTCAAAGGCCTGGCTGAACTGATTTTTTGCCCCTGAGAAGGTGGAGTAACAGAGCAGTTGGGTGGGCACCCATAAGCCAGCCAAGGTTAACCGACCACACTTAGGCATAGCAATGGAATTTACTGAGACTTAATGTAAATTCATTTTAATTTCTACAAAATTAAAATCCAGGTACAACCCAAATATACAGTTTAATATTTTCCTTTGTATGAGTAAGTATTTCATTTTCTGGATAGCATTATTATCTACATAGGGACAACAGTGACTCTTTTTTTTCCTAGTCATTACTGAAATACGGCATTGAAATCTCTTCAGAATGCATGTGTATACTATTAATGAAGAGGCTAAAGTAATCTTTACATGCACTAGACAAGCACTAATAAATTCTAGATATTGTTCACAGAATTCCAGCTGTTGTGTATCATATATCAGCATAATTCTACGATGCATTTGAAAAGACATTTAACATGAAACACATTTTAATGTCACTGAATTCAGCAGGACCCCTCAGATATGAATTTAAGCAACAGATTATATTCACCTGGAAGTTACATGTTAACAAGCTAGGTACATTCTTTAAAGCCATGCCATTAGTTCCCTACTGACCAAGAGCCTTAGATTGTTACATCTTGTATAAGAAAAATATTTAACAAGTAGATGGCAAAAGGTAAAGATATTCCTACACTACATCATGTCACAATGACACCAAGATTGTCTGATTATCTGTAATATAATAAAAGCCATTATTACAATGTTGCTAGGAGGATTCAAATAGAAGATTCTATTTAATGCAATTATAGGTCATAAGAAAAAATACTTCATGTCATTATTTGTTTCACGCTATATCTGTGGACATAAACACAGTTTACATGTGTATAAACACATATATATGTGTTACAGCTGAGCTTTGACATAAATAATAGACAAAGACACAGAGAAAAAAATGCAACCAGGATAAATCAGACCAGTGATCAAAACTAGACTATGCTAAATGAATCTACTCTTTCCTTGATAAAATACTTGATTTTTTTAGACACAGGGGAAAACAATACTACTAATATATTTGTACTGAGACACTGTATTCTTCAACAAATCATCAGGAAATGGGAGATTAAGGGTTAAAATCAAAACAAACTGATTATTGTAAAAAACATAAAACATTTAACAAACTATCCTGAACTGAGCTGAAAAAAACCCTAGCTATAAAGCTACATGAATTTGTAATACTATTCTTGCAGGATCAGCTTTGGGACCTTAAGAATTCTAATTATTCACTTGGCTGCAGAAAACAGAATTAGCTAATGAAACGTGCTAATGGTGATACAAAGCTAAAAGGGATTGCCTTTTGCTATGATGGAAGTTGTTGCCATTATAGAAAAGGATCTAAATACCACATTAAAGAAATTGGATCTAGAGTACTGAAACAACTGAAATAAGAGAAGTCGCCACTGTAAAAAAGACAAGGTAAAGTGCTTAAAGACATCTGCAAAGGGTGCATATTCTATCCATCAAAAAAATACATATGTATATTAATTAACCATGAAATTACGAAAAGCCAAAGAAATGCAGCTATATCAAAGGCTAAGAAGTTTCTGGAAAGAATATGTATACACTTTCCTCACAGAGCTGGAGACGAACTAATGCTAATGATGTTTAAAAAATTTCTGTTCTTTGACAATATTACATCCTAAAGCTTACACAGATTTCAGTTATCCACGTGCAACAAAGTGCACTCCACATGGAAAACACAGAGATAAACTGTACCACCATAAGAATAAGATATTGTGTGTTTCAAAGGAGACTCAATAAGCCTACAAAAATAAAGGCTAACTGCTACTGATAAGTACTTTGGAAAGGAGAAAAAAGAGACTAGTGGGTAAACACAAAAGAAGAGAAGGTTTATTCAAATGATAAGCAGAGTTATAAGGCACAGCCCAACTGGTTATAAACAACTAACTCTCAAAGGAAACCAACTTACCAATTCACCATTTTCAGGACAATAATCTATTTACTGTCTTAAGCAGTTGTTCATCCCTTAGGATCCTTCTTGGTATCTTTCAACTAGAGCCAGGCAAACATTTACGATTTAGCAGATCTTAAGTAGCAAAAGAATAAATGTGTGAAAATGCTTCAGAGGGAAGGGCCAGAGGAACAATGCAATGTCAGGAAAATCAGGAACTATAACAGAGAGCTACCAACACCTAAATTAAATCTTTTCAAAGGCAGATGAGTTTCTGGGTGGGTGGCTGCCACTCTCCTTTTCATTAATCATTCAATAGTGCTGATTAAATTTTTTTATGCAGATGCAATGTGATAGAGAAAACTCAAAAGTGCCCTTTTTTTTCCCTTCATTTCCCCCTTTTTAAATGTTTTACTGGCTGCATCTACAAGGTTAAAATAACAATTGTGGTACAAACTGAACAAAACTAAGTGTAGGCTATACATTAACCCTAACCATATACTTTAGAAATAATATGAGTCATCAAATGAATCATTTCAAAAACTAATTCAAGACAAAATTCAATGGTTTAGAGCTCTGTAAGAGATTTATTCCAATGTTGAAATAGGCTAATTTTACCACTCTATAGCACAACATGCACCACTTCCACATTCATGTCCTAGAAACTTCCTTTTGAGATTCCATTTCCAGAACATCTGCCTTTTCAAAACTATGAGAAATGGAAAGATGCCCCATGACAAACTAGAGCATCAAATCCAAATAGAACAGATACTCATGTTATTTCCTGTACAGCTTCTGATTCTGTCAGTGACTTAAATTTACCTGATCAATTTATATGGGATTTTTAAACTCACAATGCCTGGCAAAAATCAATGGGAAGTGGGCATCTACCCTTCATATGCTTTAGAAAATCCCCTCTTTGAATACTTATTAGAATGAGACTCTTTTACAAAAATATAGGCCTTATGAGGTAAATACTCACTCCCACCCCCCCAAAAAACAATAAAAAACAAACAAAAAAGTTGTATAAGAAAAAGGTGTAAATAATGAAAAAAGGAAAAAAAAGTTTTAGAATAATTAAACTAATACATATATGTGTCAAATAAATTAGTTGTCTTTTTTATCTAAAAATCCTGCATCAATTTCATAAATAAAACTCATAGAATAAATCCTGCTTTCTCTCTGTGCCACTTTTATTTTTTCTTAATATGTATGGATAATTTAAATCTGTACTTAGTGTAGTTCTGTTTGAAGTATCATTACAGAGGTGTCTCTACAGAGCAAAATTTTTCCTTGCTTATATTCATTTGCTGTTGATTGATATTGGCAGCCTTTGGAAAGGACATGAGAAAGGAGCAATTGTCAAGTGATCTACATAAGCCTTGTGTCCCTGCTAAGTGCCTTTTCCAATAGTTATTGCTCTGGACCTTACTCTATCTCTCAGGGGATCTTGATCAACAGGATTCTAGCAGATTGGTAATCCAGCTGAAAATAAAGGAGCAGAAACAGTAGCTTGATACCCAGGCTGTAAAATTTTCTTAATATGTGGCAGTCTGGGTTGGTGTCCGAAACCACAAAACTAAGGAGTGCATGCCACCATAGGGAAATTCCAACCACCAAGGTTGCTTCTCCAGCAGCCACTGGTCCAAAACCATGATAAAGGGCAAAACCAGAAAGATAAATAAACCGAGTTAGTGGAGACAATTACAGTTGTCATATCTCAAATGCAAGGAAGTAATACAGATGATGGAGAACAGAAAGAAAATGCTGCTTGCATCATCTGGTATAACTACTGGTTGACCTCCTTTTCATTCTGTGACGTCTTGTACCACTGACATGTGTACTCCACAATATGGCAAAAGGAGAAAAATCACTTCTATGAGGACTCTGACAATGAGACACTGTGTTAAAGGTACAGGGGAGCTGGCACAGAAGCAAAAGAGAAATAATGACTGAATGCACAAAAAATTATGCTCCAGATTGAGAAAAGAGAAATGCTATCAAGAGAAGTCACACTACTGCCACTATTAGAAGTGTTTGCATGACCTGATAGTAGATTAATTTATTTAATGAAATAAAAATATACCTATTCTATAAAAGATAGCACCTATCAAGAATGTCTGTATCATTACAATTATTATAAGACATTTTATTATGCAAATACAGTATTTTACATTTTAAAATGCATTTATTTTAAAATTTACTACTGTATGCCTAAAATATACCATAGGTTGCAGATAAACAGTATAGAAATAGTGTATCTTATTTCACACCAAAGTTTCACTTACTATAATATTATTCAAAAACATTACTCTGCCACGTTCCTGCATGACTTGGGTCTCTCAGAATATCTATAAACTAATTTTATATATTAAGCTGGAACAATAATTTTATGTCCAATCAATAAGTCAATCAGTGTATGTCTAACAAAATGAAATTAAAACAAGATGTAAATGGATCCCCCAGTTTCTTTGCGAAACCTACCAGTATAGCTCTGTGCCTGTAAGACAGATGCTCAACAGCTGCACTTGGAGGTTACTAACCCATATTTGTGAGAAGAAGCTCTTTCTAAGACATTTGTCCTAATCCTGAGAAAATAAAAAATGGATAAAGGCAGAGAGACGGCAGAAGTTGTATCAAATGTCTGAATAAGCCTGAAAATAATATGAAGTATATATACTTTGATGTGACTAAAAGACAGGATGTTACGATATTACTACATTTCTCATGTTTCATCACTGTATTTATTTGCTGAATACTTTTTTGGAGTATCTTCAACATTCAGATTAGATTTCAATCACAGTGCCTCAATTATAATTAATTTAATCCTATTCTTTACTTAGAAAAGTAGCTAAAGCAGATGCCAGGAGGATAACATGAATAACAAGCATATGTATTGCAACAGAAAATATATTTCACTTAGTGATTTCTAACTATTGTGATAAGATGTCTTCATATTAGTGTAAGAAAAATTCTTTTCAAGAGAAAACAGAATTCACATATTTTGAATATTAAATAAGCTAAATAAATATCAAAAGCTCTGAAGAAAGTTATTCTAGAATACCGTCTATACTGAGACTGCCATTCCACGAGGTAAAGGGGAAAATAAACCTGCGTGAAATTTGGTGGTTTCTATTGTTACTAACACATACACAAATTTGGCTGTATTAAGACAGTTACACTGTTGCATAACAGGAGAGTAATTGATACCACATATATTTGTAAGATTGCTGTGAATCTAAATGGTTTAAGAACATTTGTATAATCTACATGCTTATATAGGAATAAAAACTGTATTATACCTATCCACTAAAATAGTAACTGTCTTTCAAGTTGTCATAAGCCTTCCTCTTCCTAAATGAAAAATGTTCTTAAATTATAAACATATTGCACAGATACTAACCTAATAAATTACAGCACTCCTTTAGTATATAACTGGGTGTTAAATATTACATCTGGTTTGCATCTGAGCTCCTTTTTTAATAGCCAGTGGTAATTAACATGCACAACTCTATATACCTCAGTATAAGTATGCTACGTTTCAAAAAAAGGATGCAACACATATCAAATATATTAATTTCTCCACGTTAATCTTACATGCATTTGTAAAATCTGCATTTCTAACTTAATCTGACAATTTGCTTATCCATTTCTAAGACTTTTTCATAGCTTTTGAGCTTATCTTAATCTTTGAAACTGATTTATTTACCAGAAGTATTATTCACTCAAATCCAGAATTCTAGCACAAATCACTCTTTATTTTTTTTTAATTACAAAAATTTTACAGAAACACTTTCTTTTGTACTCTGGATATCCATCAGTTTCTATACCAGATGAACAGAAAAATGCATCTGTCCTTTTGTTTTCATTTAAGTAAAAGGCCGAGGGAACAGCAGTAGTTGATTAGTCATTATTTGGAAACATCATACCATTAAAACTCAGCTCCTATTCAAAGATGATTTTGTATTGTAGGGAACACCACAGGATTATTATTTTCACCAGAAGGAATAGTCAAGGCCTTCAAATCTTTTGTTATCCAATCTGTCATTTCAATTAGTCTAAACTACCTACATTTACCTTGTTTTTTTGCCGTGTGTGTGACATTTCACTGATGAATAATTAAATGCAAGAGAACAGTTTCATTCTTGCTGCACAGTATTTCCATCTATGGAATTCTGCCACTCAAAAAGAAAGCACAAACATTCACATTTCTTTGTCATCAGCCCTCAAATTCCTTACAGCACGGAAAAATAGGCAGCCTAGAGGGATCAAAAGAACTTTTTTTTCATTTTATAACTATTTTCACCATCATTAAGCAGTTTCCTTATCACTTTGCTGTACTTAAATTCCATTTCTTATAATTACTTAGTCTCTTTGCAAACAGAATTATTAAATTACATGGCTTCACTGCACACTAGAGGTCAGCCATTAATGGCCAAGATGTATTGTGATGTACTTTTATTATTTCCAACCAGTGAGAGAGATAATGCCTTATATTACAAAGCTTTGGTCACCACTGGGCTTCTCATTCAGTTTTGAAAACAAACTAGCAATTAGATCTAAGAGTGAACGGATGAGAAAACTAAGTATTTTATGACTAGTAATTATATAAATTTGACATCAACATAGAACCATAGCATGGTTTGGTTTGGAAGGAACCTCAAAGATCATCAGGTTCCAACTCCCCTGTGATAGGCAGGTACACCTTCCACCAGACCAGGTTGTTCAGAACCCCATCCAACCTGGCCTTGAGCACTGCCAGGGATGCAACATCCACAACTTCTTTGGGCAACCTGTTGCAGCGCCTCCTCACCCCCACAGTAAAGAATTTCTTCCCAATTCTAAATACACTCTTTTCCAGTTGAAAGCCACTACTCCTTGTCCTGTCAGTACATGCACTTGTAAAAACTCATTTTCCAGCCTTTCTGTAGGCCTCCTTCAGGTACTGGAAAGTGCTCTAAGGCCTCCCCGAAATCTTCTCTTCTCCAGGCTGAACAGCCCCAACTCCTCTCTCAGTCTGTCTTTGTAAGAGACCTGTCCCAGCCCTCTGACCATCACTGTGGCCCTCCTATGGACTCTCTAATGTTGGGGGCCACTGAGTCGGACACAGTACTCTTGGTGGGGTCTTGCAAGAATGTACAAGGTGAGAGTACAAGGTGAGAATAAGCTCCCTTCACCGGCTGGTTACGCTTCTTGACACATACAAACATAAATAATAGAAACTTAAGGAGTTTTCCTTCAACTCATTTTAAGCATTTTTTTCAGAATCTGTGCAACTGAAATAACTAGGTATAGTCACCCATTTTTAAATATTATTCTTTCTTCTGTTACAGACGTCATTAGAAAGTCAGGAAAGTAAAAAAATAAATGCAGAAATACTAATGAAAATTGATTTAGGACTGAAAACAAAACTCGTCTGACATGAAAATTTGTTTTACCTGACATTCAGTAGGAAAAGATACACTCACTTCTTTTTTTTTCCCCCCCCACTATTAGAACAAGTCCAACTGAACTCACGGCACATTTACTGTAGTTAAGTAGTAAGTGATACGAATTGTTTAATCTGTAGGTTTTCAACAAAGATTCTTGAGAAAGTAGAACAGTAAAGGCACTGTTCATATGGTAGGCATTTTGATTCAATGGACTTCCAAAAGCCTAGTTAAAAACTAAGTATTGGTATGCACTGAGCATGTGCAATAGTCTTCTTTTTTAACTGACACCTAGTTAACTTTTATAGCTTTTATTTTAAATAAAGTTAATTTGCCAGTAATTTACTTACTGCCTCTGGAACTCTGATGGAGTGTTTCACACAGTGGAAATTTAGAGGAAGATGTAAGTCCTGGACTCTGTAATTTAAATGGGATTTTTCCAACTGATTTCTTTTGTGCAGGATTTCACTCACATACTTAAAAAATTTATTACAGAGACAACTAAAGGTGTATTTATGAAAAGAGAGATTATATCTTCAGTCAAAATAAATACTAGGTTTCCTAGACCCCAACCACACAGTTCTTTGCTATATTATAAGTAGGATAAAACTGCAGTGTCTAGAATTTGAAAGGGCAGACTCTAGATCTGTATGTTATCTATCTCTCCTACTTGTTTTCTTCTCTCATGGTTGCATATAGTTGTGTTAACACCTTCAAGTTTTAGGTTTCCTTTCCATTGTGAATACTGTGATGTTCATTTTTTTATGCAAAAGAAATCTAATCCATTATTAATCTGCCAATTTTTCTCTCACTCTTTGTTGTGTGGTTAAGGAAACATAATATTTTTGATAGTATAAGGCATCAAATTCTTGTAACTATTTTCATAAAATTAGTAGTCTTAGTAATACTTTACTTCCACAGGCAACAGCAGAAATACAACATAAAAAATACTAGGGGCACACTGAAGTTTACCTGTCAATTTTCACAGAACCATGGATTCACTGAAGCTGGCAGTCAAATCTGGAGAGTGCCTAGTGCAGAACCTGACTGAGACCTGGGTCAGCTACACAAGCTTGCCTGGAGTCATGCTTTGTTCAAATTTAACTATCTCCAAAACAGGGGACCAAAACCACTTTTGATCTATTTCAGTGCTCAGTCAGTCTTGGAATAATAGCAGTAATAACAACAGCATAACCAATAACAATTATAAAAATTTCTTATGTTTTAACAGAATTTCATGTGCCTCTTGTGCTGTCAACTAGTGTTCTCTGAGAAGAGTGTTGCTTCCACTTCTTTACCCTCTACAATCAGGTATATTTATATACTCATGGGTAAAATCTGACTCAGCCTTCTCATATCAGGCCAAGCTGTCCCAGCTCTCAATTTCTCTTTGTATGGCAATGTTTCAATCCCAGCACTGCCTCTGTGGGCCTTCAATGGACTCACTCCAGCACGTCCCTGCTTCTCTTCCACTGAGGAGCCTAACACTGACCCCAACAGTCCAGATGCACCTTACCAGTGCTGAGTGAAAGAGAAGGACCACCTCATTCCTGAAAAACGTTGGCCTTCCTTACCACAAGGACATATCACTGATTTATGCTCAACTTTTGGTCAACCAGAACTCCCTGAATTTTTCTCTCAGGCTGCTTTTTCAGCTGGTCAGCCTCTGGTGTGTCAGGGGTTTTTCCTTCCCAGGAAAAAGGCTTTCCACTTCCCTCTCTTTAACTTCATGAGGCTCCTGTAAGCCCATGCCTCCATCCTGACCAGGTCCCTTGAATCAGTATCTTGTGAACGGTTTTGGTAAAATATCTTATATAGGGACACAAATGTACGACATCCTCTATTTTATTTTCCTATTGAGCCCAAGGGCGAACGTCAGTCTCAAGTATATACAAATGAGTACCTGAGGATATGAAAAAAAACAGGTTACTATGAACATTCAGACACAGATCAGTGCAACACTTGTTACAATTTTAGAAAGAAGTCTCCAAACTCATGAAGTACTTTACACAGAAGTTCCCAGGATAAAATCATAGAATCATCTAGGTTGGAAAAGACACTTAAGAACAGTGAGACCAACAATTAACCCAACACTGCCAAGTCCACCACATACGATATTCCTAAGCACCACAACTACACATCTTTTAAATACTCCCAAGGATGATTACTCAATCACTCCCCTGGCCAGCCTGCTACACTGCTTCATAACTCTTTTGGTGAAGGAATTTTTCCTAGTATCTTAGATATCTTGCTTGAAATAAAATTGTCAACTGTCACATAAGCCTGAGAAATCAGCCACTGCCAATGATGTAGTTTTAAAAAGATCTCTATCTTGATTCAGTTCTAGCTGATCACCATGAGCTGAAGAGTAGTTTAAGCAGTACTAGCTCATACAGTATTAGCTGATACAGTATTAACTACTAAAGTACTAGCTGACAAAAATTACTAGAAACAAGTTGGCATTTTTGCGTTTAGGATGCAGACTTAACATTACAACTGAGAAGAAGGACAGGTCAATGTCCAACCTGGTATCATTAAAGCAAAATATTAACCATTCTTTACCCAAAATATTTTTATTGAAATACACATCCACAAAAGAATTCCTCCAAAAATCATGAGTAATGAAAACCAATTGTTAAAAAAGTCAGTCAGATCTCTACAACAAACTCAAGTTACATGGTTCATTGTCCAGCATTAATTAGCTAAAGTCAGCTTGGTACTGTCTTTCGTTTTTCACTGAGGTGACACACATCAGATGCAGTTTGTCTGGAAGTACAATCAATGGGCTAGGTTAACCCCTTCCCAGTGCTATTCATGCTGGAGAGTTACAGTGCTGTGCACTGACTTCATGCCTCTTGACAGCACAAATGCCACAAATGAAGAGTTGCATGAAGAACTGAAATAGCAGGTCTCAGGGGATCACGAAAATAACCACTAAGCTTTAGTTTTTGTTAGCAAGGGATAAATGCCAATCATTTAATGATTTAATTACTGAGACTAATTAAGATAATACACAACAGCAAGCCTACAATCCAAAAAAACAGGCGTTTTTCCAAACTCCCAGTTTTTAGGCTAGGATCCTGAGAATTGTATTTTTCTTACAGGTAGTTTGTGTGAAGGCAGTGCTACTTCAGTATGAGAAAAATTGCAGCAGAATCAATGAAACATAGAGGTTCATTGTATGCAGAGAAGAAAAAAAAAGCTTCGCCAGAACAGCAAGTCTACAGATCCCGCAGTCTAGTAAATTGGGGTAATATGGTACATTTTAGCAAAATGACAATTCTTAAAGGCCTTTGCAGAGATGGAATGTCATTTTTAAAAATACAGAATACCTGTGCACAATTACGGTCCCTTTTGAGAAGGTCTGTACAGTCTAGACAGATAAAAAATTAGAATTTGGCTTCTTTTTATGTCATTAATTAAAGGTTACCTTTTCTTCACTGAAAGTACTGAAAGATCAGCAGATAAGAAGTCTTGTTTGTATGACTGCTTGTCTGATTGTACAACACAGATACATTGAAAGGATCTTTGTGATTTTTGGAAACAGGTTGGTCAAGTAAAATACTGAAAATCAGAAATAAAGTGAGAAAAGCTGGTCCATTTGAGTATGAGGAAAGCAAAGTTGCTACTGCTTAAACCTTAGGTTGTAATGCTACTTCACTGACCTCTAACGAGCTTCTGCAACTTACATGAAATTTCTTTGATGAATTTTTCAGTCTATTATTTCCACATGGGTGTTCCTGCTTTGTTTCTACTTAGTGATGCATGACTGACAACATTTCTGGACCGGATTCCAAGGGCGCTTACGAAAACTGGTGCATATTTTTGACATTAAGAGAGGAGAGGGGAAGTTAATATGAGAAAGAATAAAGAGAGCTGAAGGGGAAAACGGATGCATAGGAAGACACACAACTGGTAAATAAAAACCAGGAAATACGAATTGTTTCACTAAGAGGGTGAGGCTCAAGGAGATTCACAGCACAGCTGAAAAATCAGGATCACCCACTGGTGCCAAAGAACGTGGAGCGTGAAGTTCAGGCCTGGCATGCTGCTGGTCTTTGCAAGTGCACAGCTATCCTTCTGCATTCCACCCAGACCAGCAGAAGAGTACTTCCTGACAGCAAACAGTATGCCTTCTCAAAGCAGAAAACATTCCCCCTCAACTCCAGTGAGAATGCACTCCCGCCTTGCCTGAAGAAAACTGGGCCATAGACTGTAAGAGGTAACTCACCAGCAGAGCGGGTGTAAGGACAATTGTCACCCTAAAAGCTGGGCAGGATTTGGAGCTGGGTACTCACACTGTGACAAACAAAAAGAAGACTACTGGAGAATAAGCACTATTTTTAGACCATACATTCTGCTGACTTAGTGCAACTTAGGGTATTTTGGCAGAAAAAGGAAAATGCATTAACTATCAGAGAACTCTTGGACACTCCTTTAAAAGCTTTTAAATTAGGAGCATTTAGAGATAAATACTCCAGTGGTGAGCTTTATATTACCCTAAAATCCAATTTACAGTTAAATGGTATTTGTGATTTCATTTCTTATTCACCTTTAAATCATTCCTATGTTAAATGTCTTTTCTGGACCATGTCTGCATTCTAAAGAGAAAAGAAATTATTAAAGGAATTGAAATTCCCCTCCAGAATGAATAGTAGCATAATTTATTTATCTTAAAGAATACATTAGTGTTGCAATCAGAAATTAATATCAATGAAATATTTTTTCACAGAGCTTAAGATATTTTCTAAAACTTCAATCTCAAAATATTTGAGTATAAATGAATCAGAATATTGTATGAAACATTACCTTCTTATTTTTCGGAATCAGTTCTTGGAAACAAATTTCAGCAGCCTTCTAAAAGAATCAGTCTTTAGGATACCATTGATATCCCAATGACTGCAGCAATACTATATGGTCAAAGACATCAGCTTTCATGGAAGTGAAAGTGCCCTGCACTTTCCTAGCAATATTCTCCCAAATAGCAAGGAGTGCTTGACCACCTTTGTAACTTCTTTTTCCTTAAAAAAAACCAAACTGAAAAGTTATTTAAATTTACTTGTAATGTCTGAATATACTTGATTAGTTACTACAAATAAGGATCATTAATTTATCTCCAGAAAGTCAGCTTTGGATAGGGTACCTGGGTGACTCTAGTAAGACAGAATTCTTTTGAATCTGACAGTCTCAGTATAGACCCTTCCCTTGCCTACAGTCAGATGTCTAACAAACATGATTTTTGAACCTGATCTATGCACAAGAGATAGCAGTCCTCATTGTTTCAAGATATCTATTGCTCAAGAAGAAGAGTTCTGATGATTTGCAGTTGCAGTTTTATGTTCTGTTCATCATCTAAGAAGTAAACAGTAACACACTAAATGAGAAAATACTTATATGGAATTAGAAAAAATTGTCTTGATATAAGAAAGATTGCAAGGGCCACACACTGACACACTAAAAACTAAGAGGTGTAGATTTGGTCCTCCTACATTAGAGAGCCCTTTTTATTCTCACTGATCCTTCAAAATGCTTTCTTTGTAAAATGAAAAGACATGACAGATCTATTAACATCAAAGAAATACAAACTCTTGATCTTCAGGCTCTGAGAGTAGTGCATCTTTTCCCCCAAGGTTAAAGTGTATTTTGCAATACAACACTGAGCCATGCACTCATAGATAAGGAAAAAAATGTACACACATAAAAAAATCAGATGCTAAAGACTCGGAAGATCTGCTCAGTGGCAGAAATGAGTATTTATTAACAAAGGCATCTACAAATTCTCACTTAAGTGCACATGTTAGAGAAGATCCCATACAAAAATACTAGTCTATGCCACACTGAAGAAAAAACAATGTTTGGGGCATTCTAGACAAAAGGTGGATTTTTCTGGCTGTGGAAAAGGTAAACAAGTCTTGCAGTGCTTGGGGATCTGAGAAAAAATTGGCTAGGAAGTTCTAATATTTTCATATAAATAAAATCCACAAATTCCATCCAAATTCTGCATTTCAAAATAAAATAAGCAAATTAACAGCCAAGTGTTGCTAAAAACCCTGTCTAGCCTCCCTTCACACATTCACATTTATTCAGAAGAAAAAAAAAAGAACCAGAACATGGAAAGAGTACTGGAAATGTATTTATTAGTTTTTAGCAATAACTCTTAAGTTACACAGCTTTGAGAAGAAATGCTCTTTTATTTTTTTTCCCATATCCTACACTTGATGCACAAAAAATCCAGAAAGCTTAAGGATCAGGTTTCTAAAACTGTTTATACATAACCTACCAATTTTCTAAATTGAGATCAATCATGATTTGTCACAAGGTTCTCAAGACACCAAATGAGCTCCTGCTCTGTGTGGATACTGAGCTGCTGTCAAATGGTGTACAGCTGAGGAAAGTTTTCTAGAGACTTTCTGCCATGGGAAAATCCCTTACATTTTTAATGTAAATTTAAAAGCTATTTTTAATATACTCGTGTTATCCACACGATTATACTTATGAGTCTCCAAAGCACTTCATTTCACTGCAGTGTTTTTAGAAGTCTGTAATTCTTGAAAAAAAACAACACTGAGCTGCTAAGTAGAATGCAAATAATCAATCCAAGAAAATCATGTTTAGTTAACTTAAAATTTTAACAAATGTCTTTAGTAACAAATTTATCTTTAATTAGTGAATTGCCAAATTATTTTAAGGGAATCTAAATTAACTCCTTATGAGACATTTAATTTTAAAATGAACTATGTTTTGTTAGTATTTTTAAGGGAATCTGCATCCATTTAATTTCAAAAGCTGGACTTAAGAGTAGCTACAAGGTAATTTTCTTAAGATGTTGTGGGACCTTTCTGAGTTATAGTTTACCTCCATTTTTTACAATGCATACATCTTTAGATGCTACAACCTTTAAGTCACTTTCATCAGACCACAGATATTGAAAAAGGTCAGTGAACATGTTACACTTCTTCACATTAAGAGTATGGCTGAAGATGAAAGTTTATAAAAGAGAGAAAAAAAGGTGACTAGGATTTTCCACTAATGTACTTCACCTGTGAACTGTAAAGCTTCATAAGACATCCCCTAAAATAACTAATCCTTGTGTCTCCTGCCCCATAGCAACATACACACACACAAAAACACACACACACAGAGCTGGCATATATGTGAGCTCTGCTATGGGTAAGAGTAATATTGTAATTTTCCAAAATGATAAACTGCATTTGCTTAAATGCTTGCCATGGCCTCTAATTTCACTTCCTAGTTTTCAATTACATCACATTGTGATATAATTGTGATACAAGAATCTCGAAATCAGATTTTCTGGAAAAGTTAGTGCCTGTTGAAACCATATGTATTTCTGAGTGTAAGACTACAGCAAATGCCTTATTAGGACGCACTAATTCTTTGTGGTCTGCTATCACATCTCCAGCAGTGGCAAGAGAACATGCTATACATGGGCTCATTAGCCTGGGCAATTTTTGAGGTCCATTCACTTCGTACGCATAAGTACATTAAACATGGCATTCCTTTCAGTACTAATTTATGGACCTCCTGGACATGGATTTCCTAAGTTCTTTACAATTATAAATACTGTCTGCCTCCACAAAAATGAACAGTAATTTCCATCTTTTACCTGCTTTTAATTAATCTTCTACTAAAATCCCTGAACTCCACAGTTCCATTATTATGGAGTAGATAGCTATCCATTCTGTTTTCATTCTCTTCTCTGCCCCTGTAGTTTTGCAGACCTTAGCCATAATCCCCACAACCCACTTCTGCCAACTCTCCTTGAAACTAAAAGAGTCTCAGCCTCCTCAGTCTCTTCTCACATGGCAGCTGTCCCATTCTCTGGACCATTTTAGCTGTCATTTGAAAGCATTTTATCTAACTCGGTTGTGTTTTCTTGAGATAGGTATATCAGTCTGTATTCTAGTATGCAAGATACAGGTGCATTAAGGTTTATACCATTTTCAATGATTTCCTCCTCTTCCTTGTTTCCTCAGGTAGAATTACTCATAGGTTTAAAACAAGTTCTTTTACATTTAAAAAAAAAAAAGAAACAAATGGATTCTCTTTGTCACTTCTGTAATGAGTCTAGCACCTTGTTTACTGTCTATAAAATGCATAAAATCTGAATCTGAGAATATTCAAATATATAGTAGCAAACTGGCATTTAAGTACACTGTTTCAATAGTTACAATGTAATTGACCACAATTAGCCACTAATTACCATTAAACTCAAATTCATTGAGCAAAGCTCTCTATTACAATTGCTATGTTCTCAGAGGAAAGTATGTATCCTTCAGCTGAAATAAGCCTTCAGTTTTATAAAAAAAATTATTACCAGAGATGATAAAGAATTTTCGTAGTCCTGAATCTATGTTCTTCTCTTCCTTGCCTTTTCTCCAGTTTTTTGTATGCAGAGAAGAAACTTCCATGCATTATTGGCCTCTCTATGCCCTTATCTGTAGGGTTAATTTGCCTTTTTATTCACATTCATTCTATCCTTGCTTTTCAATCAAAAGATTGACCCTACAACCTCATCTTAACACAAAGAATTTTTCACACACAAAAAACCCCTTGTTTATTTTCAAAATCATTAAATTACATTTAGAGATACTGTGCACTCTTTGTTGCTGGTAAAATGTGTGCTGTTTTACTAGAACAGGAGACCAATTGACTACTTCTCTTTCCACTTATCACGTGCTCATATTCTCTACAATTATTTTACACATTTTTTAAGTGTATATGACATTCTTGGATGAAAAAAATGACACAGGTAGAACTTTCGTGGAAATGCCCAAACCTAACTAATGCTCACTCCCAAAATAAATTTCTTATCACTTTCCCTTATTGTTTCTGCCTCCTTCTTCAAAACTGCATGTATTAAAATAAAATCAAGGGCAGTGGAAGCTCTCTTCCATCCGTATACTGGTCCTGAAGTAGAAAGCACAGAAAGCTTTACGAAGTACATTAAAAATCAGTTCTTTAGTAGTAAACAGAAAAAACCACTATCTACACACTTAGATTTCACAAAGACATATAGGTGAAGAATTTATATCCCAACAGAACAAATTTTAAACTTCTACTGAGTTCTCTTCCTTACAACAGCCTTTTTGAGAAAAGGATCTCAAAATTTATGTTTTGTAGGAAATTGAGAATGTGGTATGCATTGTGAAATTCTGTTCTTTGCTACTACTTTGCACAGCAAGACCATGTCCAAAGTCTTTACAGTCGTGTCCCAGAATTTCTTGTAAACTGAAAAGACCATATGCCACACATTTTCATTTTTATGTTTATAAGTAATTTCACATCTTAATTGCCTTTTATCAATATATTCTCCTCAATTATATAAAATGAACTTTGTAATCAACAGACAAAATTCTACAATCAATTTTTTTATAACATGTACCTTAAAATTTTGTGTAATTCAGTGAAAGACACAGTAGCAATTTGTACACAACTTTATGTTTCTACCTATTTTATAGCAATTTAAAGTCAAGGTGTAACTTTATTCTCCCCATAGCTACCTTTAGAAGGAAGCAGTCAAAATAAATTAGCAATTTTCAAATTAATTTGCACCAATAAAAATTTGTTTAAAATATTGTGCATATTCACAAGAATTTGAAAGGACTAAATTAAAAATTATTTGCCTAATTATTTTGAACAAATATGTCTTCAAGCGGACAATGCTTAAGCCAGATATATCCCATACGTATGTTATTTTGGGGGGAGGGAGTTTACTGAAAGATAGGGTGGACAAAAGTGAATGGTGACCTTCCTATACACATTCAGATATTTATAATTTTCTAAAGATGTTGTTAGAAATTCACTACTGAAACAGATGCTGCTACTCCACATTTTATCTCTATTTCAGCCCGTGAGGGTTAAGCTTCAGACAGGGGGTAAAAATACTGTAAAACACCAGAGCAGTTGTTGTGTTGTGTGAATATAACCTAAAAAAAAAAAAAAAAAAATCTAACATTTCTGTACCATTGTTTCTTCTTCCTTTTTCCCTAAGAGCTTTCCTATATTGAGATTACGATACGTACTTCTAGTAAACTTTTGAAGTATGCAGACATGTTCTTAAGCGATCTAGCAGACACACTGGAATTCACTGCCAATTCTGACACAGAAATATTAATGACTCACATTCCTTTATCTGCCAGTGGTCGTTACTGATGCTGCAGGGAATTACACACAGTGAGATAACTACCCATACTGTAGTTTCTCCAAAAACACTTGCTATTGACAGATAACATTAATCTAAATAATTTGGGTTTGTCCAACTCTCTAAGGCCATTAAAATACAGTTCCCTTATCTAGATTTTTGGGTGTCTAGGAAGACTAGAGACCCTGGATTTTCTCACTCTGGTCTTATACATGCTCAAAAAATTCAAAAGATATAGGCTTTTCTTACATGGGGGAACTTCACTGCCTCTACAGTCGGACAGAGGTGAAGTTGCGAGGCCTTAAAGGCTTCTCGGACTCCCAAGCTTGCAATTCAGCTCTGTTCAGTGCTCTGCTTTTGGGAGGTAGAGGCTTACAACTACCTGAATTAGCAACAGCTCTGAAAGATACTCAGCAGCAATCTTCAGAGCTGCAGAGATGTAGACAGAAAAATGTTCAGAAGAACCATTCTGCAGGTTTCTTCAACTTGTTCTGAAGTTCAAAACACTGTTGATTTAATTCTGAATCTACACTTCACAAAATACACACAAATCTTTTGTTCATATTACATGTCAAAATGTTTTCTTATGTATAGATTTAGAGATAACCAAAACACGTTCTTAAAAATTATTGAAACTGAAAAATTTTATCCCTCAAGCAGCTCACAATTTTGCTGTTAATACTTGATAATTTACACCAGGTTAAACAGATATGGTGGTAGTTATGGCTACTCCTGGAACTAAATTACTCAAATTTGCTTCAATGTAAGGATTTGAAAAATAAGGGTTGGGTAAGCCCTGGCTCATGCGAAGAGCTGTATTACCTGTAGTTTCTGCAGCTAAGTCAGTATGTTTGGAAGGATTGCATAATGTTTTCATTTTCCCTGACTCTTAATCTCAACTATCACATTTATTCCAAAGCCTTCACTTTGCTGCAGAGGAAAATGAATGCACCTAGAATGGTTTGGTATGACTAGCTGTCCCACTTTCGCCTAAAACTAAAACTTTAACTGATGGGTGGTTTACTTGACATATGTTAATATCATATTTAACAAGTGCAATATAAAATTACTCTTGCAACAGTATATATCAATTTTCATCAAATCAACTGAAAAATGTCCTAGGGTTGAACTGAAGAGAGCATATCAGAACTCCTGAAAAAAAAAAGAATATAAAGGAAAATTGGAAGCATTTTTCCCCCCCAAAAATCCCAGTTGATACTTCAACTCTCTTGCATACATCACCATTATTTTAAAAAAGAGCAATGTAACCAAAGGGCTGTATCTTAACATGGAATGCACACTATCAGCTCTAAGATAAAGACAGATGACGCTGTAAAAAATTAACAATAAAGAACAGAAGGATTTTATCTTTAAGTTTTTCTTGTCACTGCCCATACTTGAAAGCAATAATTGGAATTACCTGTTCAAAGATGTTGGAGTTTGAATGTAATTCTAATCTACTCTGAAAAAATTCAGTCCTAATTATCAAAGGTACATGTACAAAAAAGTAAATAATTTCCATATTGGGCTTCACTGCATGCAGTGTTCATGAACTTCTTCTGGAACAGTGGGGATTTTTATTATAAACCATGTATGTCCACTTGTAAGACTTACTATAACATAACTGATTTCTGCAATTTAATTACTTTGAAAGATCTGTTGGATAGTTTAGTGTTACAGACAAGTGCACAGAGAGAAAAAATTCAATATGGACTGCATGAATGTGTTTCAGCTAGTTGAAGAACTTAAGAAGTTCTTAAAGACAAAGAGTGGTATTAGCAGGGAAAAACATACATGTTCCCTAAAAAGCAAAATTAAAAAATAAAGTGAAAAAAGAAAAAATATAGAGGAAAAATTGGTTTCACCAATACTAAATTACTGTCTTTACATCCTGTTAAATAAGAATTTGTCTCAATTACCCCAACATCTGTTATAAGTAACCACTATCCTGTCAGAACTGATCCTGGCCTAGAGATGATGGTATGATGCTACAGTGGTTACCTGCATTATGGTATCTGTCAAAATATACATTCATTAGAAGCCAGAGAACAAACTAAGCATTGTTCACATTTCAAATAATTGGGAATAGAAGCAATATACAACAAATGCATTGTTTTTAGTTAGTATTTCCGTCTGCCTTTTTACAATCAGCTGCAAACACTTCTGCTGAAGGAAGAGAGAATCGTTGCTTCTCTCCTAAAACAGCATCCCCAAAGAAGTAACAAAAGAAAAATGCCACAGCAGAAGCTATGTAACCAAGAATGAAGGAAAGGCACTAAATAGACAAAATTACTGGAATGCAGCAGAGCATTTTGAAATGCTGGTGATCAGGCCTTTCTCAGGGTAGAAAAGGAACAGGATACAAAAGAATCAACTCAATTACTAAAAAGCAGGATGGAGACTATCTGCAGAAAAATATTTGATTCTATTAATACAAATTAAACTCTTATTTTTCAAAAACTGGAATACTAGGAAAAATCAGGAATAGCAGATTTAGAAGAATTTTATATTTCCTGTATTTCTTTGAGCTCAGTGACCCTTGGCAAGGTCAGAAACAAATAATAATGCACCATATTTGATAGTTATGTATGAGTCTCTGGAACATATATGCTGCTTGTTTTTAAACAGATAAACCTGCATAAAGCTTCTGGATAGTTAGTGTTCTGCCAGTTCATTTAAAAAAACCATGAAAAAACACAGTACCTTTCTTACGACAAAAAACGCTATATTACTAATATCTCAGCAGATATGGTGATGCGTTGCCATCTACATCACTGAGAACAACCCACCCAATGAAAAACACTGTAAACTAGCAGATTGCTGCTCCCCAATAAGGACTAACAAGCAAGTACTTTCTTTCCTCAATGTAAGTGTGGTTTTACTCTTTCTTAGTGTGCACTGAGGCTACAAACACTAAACATGAAAGAAAACATCTAAAAAAGACTTACAATCCTTGAGATTTTTCGCTTCTTGTGTTTACAAGTATCACATCATATTACTAACAACAAAAGGTAAAACAGCATAGTTAGTTTTGCCACCTCTCAATTTAGCCTACTTTTCTCAGTCAAGCATAAATTTAGTTGCTGGATTGAGAGTAAGAATCAGATCTAGTCTGCACACATACTTGTTGGCCTGGTATGTTTATCAGCCCATGCCAACACATTTCAGTGTTTGGGGTCTTTCACAATGATAGAAACAAAGGTATGTCATTCCCTCCCTCAACTGTGAAGGCTGTATGTAAACTGTAAAGTACTAAGAACTACCACTGGAAACTTCTTCAGCAGCATTAAGCTGGCTTGCTACTTGGATCCCACTCACAGGGATCTGACAGTGAGACTGGAAGAGTATGATGAGTTCCTTACCCATTTGCAATTACTCCAGAAAGTGTACAATGCAGGGTCAATGTTTAGATATACCTTCTCTTCTGCAGTGCCTTGATGTTAGCAACAGAAAAATAATGGCAAAAGAAGGAAGGCATGGCGTTTACAGGGTGACAGAGAAAAAAATGAAAAATTTTTTTTGTTCCCTTTGGCTCACCTTCTGTGTCCTCTCCCCATTAAAATGACATAATGTGGTCCTGCCACTCTTTGTGAAGAATTTCAAGGAAAGCTCTAGGTGGAAGTAGGGTCTGGGACCCTTCTAGAAAGAGCAAGACAAAACAGGAGCAAGAGGATCTACAAGAGCAGAGGGCAGAGCAAGTCCAGCACAGCAGGAACTTTTCTTGAAGTGAGAAGGGCTAATAGTGGAAGAAGACACATCTTTCTGTGTGTCTGCATACAGAAGGCTCACAGATGCTGTCCTATCTCTCAGCCAGGCCACAAAATAACTATGTCTGTGGAGATTCAGTGTGTCTCCCAAATAAAGTACTGTGTGTAAGATTAAAATGTGACTATACCATGACCCTCAAAGAAACTGGTAAAATAGAACATTCATTTACCACTCATAGTACAAATGCAATATTATGTGGAGTCACATAAACATATATATGACACACAATTTTATTAATATCATATAATGTATACCATTTGTATACATGTATATAATTATTTAAGCAACTTAAAAGCTGGTGCATACTAAATTCTTAAGAATTGAAATCTCATTCTGAGGGAAACTGTCACAAAAAGCTGATCTTTGGGTTTCTCACAACTTTCAAAATAGGCGGAATACTACAACTGCAAAACTATCCAACATATGGGCCCACTTCCCAATTAATTATTTGCTGGCTAAAGTGTTAAAATGTCCTTGGCTTCACCTTAGACACAATCATCCCAGCTGGTCATTATCTAACTGGAAAGGGGCCAAAGAATCTCAGCTGTCAGTACACAACAAACATGCATGTTTTGTCCTTTTTTCCTCCGTTTACTTCACTTTCATATAGCTACACCTAAAAGAAGGAAAGCTTATTATGCATGAAACTGAAAAAAATTTGTATCTCTTTTATTGCTGTGACTCAGTATACCTGGAATGCAGGTGATTAAGTGGAGTGATCAGGAGCTCTTCTGTATGCGTTTACTGAGAATTAATTTATCCAACCTTACTAAAGCTGATGCTATTATCCTGTGTTCCTACTTAACAGATGTGTGAAAAAACACAGAAGTCTTCTAAACAGAGCTGAAACTAAGTTATTGATTAGTCATGTATCTGTATAGAGTCTGGATGCAGGACATTGAGGGAAAATATCCCTCAATGAAATGAATGTTAGCAGTCAGCTTGTAGCCAATCTCAACAGTCAGCTTGCAGTAAACCTGCAGATCAACAGGTGGAAAGCAAATGGCTTTTCTCATTTGCACATTACTTCTGCAAGAAGCCACAGGACAGCTGGGAGAAGGAACACATGTAAACAAGGCAGACCTAATGATTTCCTAATTAAAAAGAAGATATTATCTTCCCATTAATAGATAAACTAATTGACCAAACTCCAACAGTTTCCCTTCAGTACAAGTAAACATAGGTGCCTTTCCTCACTGAATTGTCACATGATTAGGCTAGCCACTACGTTGTCAGTTCTGCTTGATTTGTTTGGATGCTGTACTCTGCGACAGCTGTCGGAAATAATACATTAGAACAGCTGTAGCAGCAGTTACAAAGGGATTGGAATTTTAATTGGACTGGATATTAATTGGGAGGGGGATGTCTTTTTTTTTTTTAATTAAAGTTAAGACAGAAATATTCAAAGAATGACAGATGTCCTTAAGGTATTTGACCACTGTCTGGTAAGCAAAGCTGGTGCTTGTTTTGATTGTGTAACTTTGTGGTAGTGGTCTCCACCATCTTAGCATGAACCACTCCATGCTTAGGAAAATGGGCATTAAGAAGAACAGTAAGGAAGTTGCATAAACAATCCTTTTCAAATACTGGTTCTGATCTAGAGAGGACCTTGCAGTTTTTTTAAGAATCACTCAAAAGGAAACTCAGAATTCTGACAGTCTTAGTAACCACCAGCTGAAAACAAAACTATTCATGATGGCCAAGACCTAAGCATAAATGAGTAATACGCTTACTTTCAGCATCAGCATAGAGTAGCAAGCACAGGAGCACCACCATTGGCCTGACTATGTGCATCATCCGACAGCTTGGCACCAGCATGCTTTGGCAGCCTTGTTCTCACTGGCTTAGAAGCCACTGCGAGTCTGTCCAGTCTGAAATTTCAGATGAAGTATTTTCAGAGCCTGTGAAAAGATAAAAATACAATTAGCAAAAATAGGCCAGAGTTTTCCTTTTTTTTTTTTTTTTACATTTACAATTTGAGGCAAAACTATTTTAGAAGACAGAAGGGTAAGGCAGAAAGGAAAAGAAACGTTATTAATTTCAGGCTACTGGTATATACAAGAAGATCTAAGACACAGTATATGTTAACACTGCTACAACACATTTCTTAGTGTACCTTTACCACACAATCAAGCAACTGTCACATCCTGAATCTTTAGTTCTATTCAATAGCATCTTCTGAACCAAATAAACTAGTATTGTTGATAAAGTTTAAGACATCACTAGAAATCATGTTGCGAGAAGGTAATCAAAGCAGATTAGATATCCATAATAAATCCACATGCAAACAGGGAGTTGATTCCCTGGCATCTGGTAAGAATACCACCACAAAATCTACTTCAGGATGTGTTATTAACATATTGCATAGTTCATCAACTTTCAAAGGTTAAAATTCCTGTCTTGATTTCCTGTATGTATCTGAATTATTCCTAATAGAAAACCAGAAATCTGGCATTGAATAAAGGGCTGAGATCCCAATTCAATCTGTCTCATTCATTACAATGCATAATTGAGTATGATACAGTGGTAGAACTACAGCTCAAGTACCTCACTTGAAAAAAGAGTGTCTTATACTTGTCCAAACATGCCATGCTAACAGAAATTAAGGAATATAAAAATATTTTCCCCCTCAGACAGGAAACACTAGAGATATCCCTAAGCAGCTTGACATTGTCACTAAAATAACATGAAATGCAATTGCTGAAGGATCTGCAACATATTAGCTTTGTTAAGTTTGATACTACCTTCTTCATTACCACACACGTGGTTTCCACGCAGTAAAGATGAAAACCAAGAGGGCAGAGAAAAAAGCATACTAATTATCATTCCACTAAACAGATCTTAAGAGTTTTGTGGGTGGCATAAAGAGCCCATTTCCAGTACAGGGAAACCCTCAAAAGAATTTACTCAAGGAAGAACAGACATGAGCAGCTGGTAGAAATCTATGCTATGCTATGAATCTCTTTTGTAAAACTATCTTTTGAATCAGCTACTGCTATCAGAAAATACAAGCCTAAGAAATCTTCATAGGCAAAATGCTAAAGGCACCAGCTCTCCCCTTTCATCGCTACCATCTTCATGCCAGCATTTCAAATGACAGCAAAGTCCATGAGACACCAGTCCTGTCGGACTCAATTTGTGTCTGTGCAAGCGTATCAGAGCCAACTGCTGTGTAACAATTCCAATGCTATCACAAAGATGGAGATGTATGAAATCTACTTTCAAGGAAGAGGTGGTTTTTGTTTTGCTTCTTCTGGAATGCAGAAGTTACAGGGGAGTCCTGAACTATCTCTAAAGGCAGCTCACTTAAGAACAAAACTGTCTTTTCATTAGCACACAACCACATAACCTGATGTGTGAAGGTGAACAGAGAAATGTGGTGGGTACTAAGTACTCCCCTACTCCTTTCAGGGGAGAAAGCAGAGAGGAAGCAATACTGATAATTAATAAGGGGAGCAGAGAAGTGGGAAAAATGGTGACCACCAAGGTATTTGTTCTACACAACAGTTTTTTAATGGGGCACTGGAGATTATTTTCATACATTTCAAGGACTCCCATCAAAATACTAAATGTGATGGCTAACAGGAAAAATATTACTGTCTGCTTAGGGAAAAAAATAATTTTAAAAACTTTATTATCCTGATATGTGAATATGCATTTATCCTCTACAAGCTGTTTGCAAATGAAGGGATGATCACAAAACCTGGCAAACAACAGGTTGAGGAGAAAAAATAGCTGGTTTTTTCAGGTTGTTTTTTGGGGTTTGTTTTTTTTTGGGGGGTTTTGGTTTTTGGGTTTTTTTGGGGGGACTTTTGGGGGGGTTTTTTTTGGTGTGTGTGGGTTTTTTTCTTTGGGATTTGGGGGTTTTTTTTGTTTGTTTGGGTTTCTTTTTGTTTGTTTGTTTTTTTGTGTGTTTGTTTTTGGGGTTTTTTTGTTTGTTTTTGTTAGGTTTTTTGTTTGTTTTTGTTTTGTTTTGTTTTGTTTAAGTAAAACCTCATTCCATTCTGTCATTCTTAATGCTCATACAGCCACTTGGGAATACTGCACTCATTGTCTCTGCTTTGAAGGTAATATTCATTACCACTCAGGTCATAAAAGAAAGCCCTCAGTATTCCCTTTCTTTGATGTTTCTGAGAGTCATGGCTTTAGCTAACTTGATAAACACACCAAGGTTTCCAGGAGACCCTTTGCTTGTTGTTTGATCTCCCTCTTTACCTGCTCAGGCCTTCAAGCAAACTTCTAGTATTTTAGCTCAAGGAAACAGAAGCACTTGAGTAAAGATGGCAGTTGAGTAATTTTTCTTGAAGTGAGTTGAAGATACACTGTTAATGGAGGCATGGTAATGGTGATGGGCTGGTAACATAGAGAGAAGCACGCCCAGAGATACTCAGATGCTATCAAGGTTCCCCACAAAAGTCTGCCTTAGCTTTACCCACAAGGAAGACAAACCTTCAGACCCTGCTACTGACAACTGTACCAACACTGAGATCATGTAATGTGGTATGTAAGTCTGTACTTGGCTTACTTCTGAAAACTAACATGAAGATGCAATTCCTTAAAAGGACTAAATGAACTTATCAAGACAACTATCAGCTTCCACATCAAGCCACCTGAGTAGTTTCAAAGTGAAAGGCTCATCTAAAGCATTATTAATTCTTAAATGATGTAGTTCCTTTCCTTTTCTTTTTCCTCCTGACGATGGTTCATTACATCCAGAGTGTGGTACCAAATACAGTGAAAACACAAACAGCACTTGCAGCACAAGATTACACTAGCCTTGTCATCAAAGGACCAATACTTACCTTGCAGAATTAATCCTGAGTGAGGTACTCTCTTAGCAGCCCCTATTACAACATTCACACTGCACCACGACAGAAAGATGGGGCTTCTCCTTGGCAGAAGATCACAATACATAGAGGTTGACAGTTCTTCAGAAAAAATCGCTCTTTATGAAGCTTTAATAAAAGCTGGTTTTATTTTAGGTGAAGTGCTGTATTAAATAATCAAAAATGACTCTTCCGGTATCTCCAAAAGAGCTATCTATGAAACTAGGTAATACATCTAACAATAACACATAAGTAAGTAAGAGGATAGATTTTTCCCTGATTAGTGGTATCTATTAACAGGATCAGTAAAAGTGCAGATGTGCAGCTCTCCAGAGTGTTCAATGCAGAGACAAAAGAGAATTCTCCTCAGCAGGAGCAGAGCAGATGATAGTACCAGGGCATGGGCACGTGCACCAATTATCCTCAAAAGGATCAACTGGGTGAATGAAACATCTGAGCACCAAAATGCTTCCCTGCAGTCTGTTTACTTTAGCAGCAAAAATAATCTTTCAGGTGCTATCACGGTACTCACAAGATTGTTCCTGCTCCAAGACAGTTATAGGAAATGCACACCTGGGGGCAAATTTTAGAAACAAAAAGAAAAAAAAAAAGAGAAGTAAACACTAATTTTTTTTTATCTGCTTGTTTTTCCATGCCTGACTGTGCATTTAAATGCTTGCTAACACAGAAATTCAGCTCAGCAGCGAAGACTTGTCAGAAGACTTGAACATGGACAAAAAAGAACTCGTAACAGATGCAGGGAGCCACTCTGAGAAAAATAATGAAGCAAACGATAACTTACAAAATTTTGGAAGAAAGGGATTATGAAGGTATAAGAGTTCATTTGTGCTACAAACAGGATTTCTGGTTCAGGTTTTCCAAAGTTTTAAATTGTTCAGAGATAGGATTTTAGTTCATGTTCACCTTGGGTTTGTCTCAAGGACTTCCCACAGAAACCCCCTATACTTCCCCATAGGAAAGTAACTGAATACACCTTATATTTAAAAAAACCCAACCAAAAAATGGTGTTTCTCTAAGAATACATGGCAGATTAAAACAGAAGACAGTGCTGAAATTCTGCTTCTACACTTCATTCATCACATCCACAATCCTGAATTACATCCATTTCCAAGCCACAGATTTCTAATACCATGCAAACACAAGAGAAGAAATACAAAAAGCAAATTTAAAAAAGTATTACTAGAACTAGTGATGAAAAAAGTGCAAATACTTCCTATATTTGCAAATCAACCATGATCGCTACTTAAAAAAGAAAATAAACAAATTTCATGGACAAATTCTGGCTGCAAAACACTAACTGACAGCTGAATCATTACTAGAAAGAACAGAAAATAATGCATAAAATTAATTCTCATAAGGTCTTTAATCAAAATCAATTCAGAAATACCTCTGGGTAAAACAATGTCTTTTAAAGAGAATTAAATGTATTTTCCAAAGCAATGAGGGCAACTGGCAGAAGCAGAAGTTCCACATTTTGCTTGCTCTTTTATTGATTAAACATGATAAATGTTTTCATAGTTGACCTGCTGGAAAAGTTCCATGTTTCATTACGCTTTTATTCTTTAAAAATTCAAAATGCAAACACATGATTAAGGAAATTTAAAGGACAGATGTGCTGAGTGTTCAAAAGTTTAGTCTTATCATTCTCTGGATAACAATACACCCTAATGCTTGTCTGTATCATTCCCGAATTTCTCTGTTACAGTTATTCCAAGATAAGTGAGCACCCATCCGTAACAGTAGGTCTCTGATGTCATGCAAGCATTTGAACTACATTACTATAAAAGCAGAAATGCGTTGCAGTGATAGGTGGAATTTTGCCTATATAAAACAATTCATATATCAATCTGACTCTACATAGTAATTCTATGTTAGATTTCCAACAAGGATTCCTCTGTTACCATGAAAAACAGAGTGGATTTTTGGCAACTGAAGAAATACATTAAATTGTTTAGTGAATAAATCAACTCAACGACAGCAAAGTACCTTGAAATCACACCACTGGGATGTTTTTCTCATATAGAAAGTTGTTTAAAGGTTCCTGGTTTTTTACTTACAAAAATACTTATGTTCATATGGAATCTTAAGCCATACACAGAAAACCTTGCCTAGCCTGATCTTTATACAGCTACAGTTCCATTCTAAATCATGAATTAAAATACCAATTGTAAACTGACAGGTATATGAATGCTTACAAACTTCTGCCATCTTAGTCACTTCTGTAGATCATAAGAACTTTTCTTGCACATGATGCAGAAACAATTCATTAGAACAGTGCCTAACTTCTTAACTTTGTGCCTTCAAATAATGGGTTGAGAAACAAACTTTGTGCTGGCAATGGCTGAAGTTCTGAGCTGGAAACAGTCTTGCTGGATGAGAAAAGCATACCATGTTATCTGTCTACGGATATTAAAGCTATATATTGTTGAGAATCTATGGAAATAATTTACACCATGTTAGAAAGGCACAGATATTGAGCAAACAATGAAACATCTTCCACTAAGACTGCCTTCTTGCCCGAACAAACACAAACTCTGCCAATACCCCAGTCCTAACTCCTGTAAATTACAGTAACCCTGAAACAGTCCTGCTCTGACTTTGCCCATGTGAGAAATTAAAGAAAGCAAACTCTAATCTGATATTTGCTAAAATAAAAATCAACAAACCTACAAAAAAACCCCCAAACAAAACCCAAACAGACAAACAAACAAAAAAACCAAACCAAGCGAACAAAAAAGGAAGGAAGGAATAAATAAAAAAAACAAAACAAAACAAATGCCCAAGAAGACAGAAAGATAGACAGAGAGACAGAAAGGGGTAAAAAGAGCAGCAGCTTTCAGAAAAAAAAAAAGGAGCTAAAGTAAGTATCTTGGCTATTCTGTTATTTTATTCTTTCTTCAGCCACAGAAGAGTGATGCCTTTTCCTGGTCTTAAAATCAAGAGTCAAACACAGTTAGAAGGGAAAAAGGGATTTTACCTTAGTTTTTATTTTAAGGATCCTTAGGTGCACTACGTCCAGGTCGAATGCACCTCAGTACTCCCCCAAAGATCTGGTATAACATAGGTTTTACTAATTAGTATATCTATCATAAATTCCCCAATGAGAGGCTAGAATGAGCCCCCCTCCCCAAGGAACCTTCCCCTGGATGGTTCTATCTTAGTTTACAAAATGTGTTCTGGAGAGGACCTTGGGGTCTGGGGCACACCGATCCCGAACTACAAAACCTCTAAAATGTTTTGTCTCCCAGCTTAACAAACAAGTCCAAGAATGTAGGCAAAAAGCACTAAGGAATTAAGGAATACAGAAGTTGTAAAAAGGTGTAAAAGGGGTTTAAAAGAAAAGGCAAAAAATCATCATGGCATCAAGAGAAACAATCTGAAATCCGTACTAAGGGGTCTAGAATCAGCAGGTCACTCACTAGTGGTGTCCTCCAGGGATCAATACTGGGCAAGACCGATACGTCATACTGATGATGTGGATGAGGCGTTTGAGTGCACTGTTACAAAATTCACAAACAACACCAAGGAGGGTGTGATTGTTGACTGTTGACCTGCTGGCAGGTAGGATAAGGCTCTGCAGAGGGATCAGGACAGGCTGGATCATGGGCTGAGGCCAGTGGTGTGAGGTTCAACAAAGCCCAGTGCCAGGTCCTGCCCTTGGGTCACAACAACCCCAGGCAGTGCCACAGGCTGGGGCAGAGTGGCTGCAAAGCTGCCCACGGGAAAAGGACCTGGGGGTGCTGGTGACAGCAGCTGAACGTGAGCCAGGGTGTGCCCAGGTGGCCAAGAAGGCCAATGGCATCCTGGCCTGTGCCAGCAACTGTGTGGCCAGCAGGACCAGGGCAGGGATTGTCCCCCTGTACTCGGCACTGGTGAGGCCACACCTCAAATCCTGTGTTCAGTTCTGGGCCCCTCACTGCAAGAAGGACATGGAGGTGCTGGAGCATGTCCAAGAAGGGCAGTGGAGCTGGTGAAGGGTCTGGAGCATAAGTCCTGTGAGGAGCAGCTGAGGGAGCTGGGGGTGTTTAGCCAGGAGAAAAGGAGGCTCAGGGGAGGCCTTATTGCTCTCTACAATTGCCTGAAAGGAGGCTGTGGCCAGATGGGGGATCAGGCTCTTCTCAACAGAACAAGAGTAAACTGCCTTGAGTTGTGCCAGGGGAGGTTTAGAATGGATATTAGAAAAATTTCTTCACTGAACAGGTGGCCAAGCATTGGAACAGTCTTCCTTGGGAAGTTGGTTGAGTTGCCAGCCCAGGAGATATGTAAAAGACATGCAGACATGGTTTAGTGGTGGACTTGTTGCTACATTAACAGCTGGACTCAAAAGTTTTTTTCCAACATAAATTTTCCTAGATTCTATGACTCTGTTAATTGTTTCCTCTAAAATCTGGTTAAAGAACAATACAATTACTGTGTCTATGCAAAAACATTTACAGACTGATTTTTGTCTTAGTTGTTTGCCTCAAAACAACAAAAAGTGAAAGAACAAATCAGTAGTAGTAGCGTATTTGCCATATTCAGTTTGTTAGTCTTCTTTGGCTCTCTATTACATTTACTTGAACAACACTGCAGCTGTGCAGCTACCACCTCCTAGAAGAGGCATATGAGCCACATACAAAAACATTCATAGAGCCACTGTGCCACATACCACATACTCATCAGACACTCCCAGGAAAAGGGTCTGCAAAACCAGCTTTCAAGCAGATGCTCCCAGCAGTCTTATGAAAAAGCACAACTACCAAGAGCAGCTAGACTCTACTATAAGCAGCTGAGTTTTGAGACCACAGTTACTGTCAGAGGTGGCATCTCTTTTTGGCTTGCTCCCTCACAGAGCTAGGTATACGGATGACCTAGCAACAAGAATGATTCTACAGCTCCACTGCTATGCACGTGGCACAGACATGTTAACATTGCTTATCTCTAAAGAGCCATCTTATTTTCAGAAGAATTTTGCCCTTTCTGTGTCTTTTTCAGCAGGAAAATTGTGAAAAATTCGGGTTATTCCTCGCCTTTAAGATCAGGCATGGTTGAAGTATACCAGGTATCACAGATACTAAAATAAAACTAGAAATACATTTGCAAGTTCGGAGCTAACAGGTCAAATTCAGTATTACAAAGCATTTTTTCTCTATTCCCTGCAATTTCTTCTTTTATGGCTTTTCTTTTTCCTTTTCACTTAATAGCTTTGTTTCAAAACTATCCAATATACTTGTTGGCTAATCAGATTGAAGCATGACTGACTGAGACAGTGAATTTGCAGTACACACAGGACAGTAACCCAGCTGCAGCTAGTTTAGCCTGACTGCACTTTATTGTAATGTTGCTGATGGCAATACAATTGTAATAGAGGAAGAGATGAAGAGCTGAAATGGTTATTTTTCAAAAGTAGTTGGCATTATAAAATTATTTGGTAATAAAAGACAAAAACTTCCTGAAGCGACAGAAGCACCATGCATTTCCCATACTAAGAAATGGCATAATTGTGCCTGGTTGTCCATGGGTCTTCTTTTGAAAAAAAGATGAGAACTACAAAGTGTCTTCGTAATATACTACAGGTTTTACTACACTTAGAGAAAAAGTAAAAGTAATGTTATAAACTCTGGAAAAGAAAAAGAGTTAAAAGGCAACAATAACCTACAGGTATTTTATTGTTGAAATTTCCTTATTAAGGAAAGTACAAATTGGTACACTTCTGGACACCGAACTAACGTCATAATGTTGACAAGTCAGTTTGATACCAAATAAAATCATAAAATCATCAGCCAGACAGCATAGTTCATAGCATGTTTCTCTTTACAAACCTCATTAACTACTATAGATTTATCTGTACTCAGAAGAAATTAGTGGCTTAGTAGGGCCACTTGAAGTGGCATTTCAGGTGCTTCACAGAACCTCTCCCTCAATCCCCTTCAAATGAGAAGTGAGAAGCAGAAAGTTTATATCCCCATAGACCTTGTATTTGATCTGGTGAAATCCAACTGAGATCAACAAAAGATTTCCATTGTGAAACCTATTACTAAACATTAAACAACCTAACAATTGGAGACTGTACAAAGCATTAACCAGTACGCATGCACTCCTTTCTCATTTTTGACTTTTAAGATTTTCTCTGCACTTTGAAGTGGTGCAGCTCCCATACCCAGAGCTTTCATTCACACTGTTTTGCCCAGGCAACCTGACACTCATATGTCTTATCTACAAGAATATGATAATAAAAAAATCCCTGTTAGGCCTGTGGTTCCTCCTCTTACAACTCTGTTACAGAGTACTGGAATAGATTAAAATGCATTATGTATTTTGCATATATTCTTCACTGGGTTTATGTTTTTCTCAGGAAATATTTCAGCAAGAATTTTTCAAATCAAAGTCCTCATTCATCTTTTTTGGGCTGACGATATTAAAGAAAAACTAACTGTGAGTTTACTCTTACAAATATGCTGGCCTTAGCAACAAGGAGGTAATTTCCAACCTAATTGTTAACTGCATATTGACATTGTGTAACCTTCATCTTTTTGTCAGTTCTCAGTAAGAAAGAGAGAGTATGTGCTACCCACCCAAATAAATATTATTTTCATAAAGGGTATGATAAAAAATAAATCTGAACTCTACTGTATCCAGCTGTGGAGATATCTCTGCAACTTATATACTATATACACCAATAGTACATTGTGACAAGGACAGGGCATGCTAGTCCACCACAATGTTATAGATTAATGCCATATTTAGCAATTTTTTTTTCTACCCATATACTGGAGCAGTTTCATCCTGCTAAGGAACCTCCTGCATTCTACTGGTTCATATATATGCTCAATTATCTCTCTCACTGCTTATGAACATGACACAGTTTCTGAAACAGGCAATCTGTTGTATCTTCCTTCATAAATGAGCAAGACAAATCAGAGAAAGAAATATTACAGAAGATTAAATTGGTGAAATAACCAACTGCAGGCACTACTCATAGTTTGTCTTCCAAATGAACAGTCAAAAGTCATAAAAAAGAAACGGACTGAAAATATGACACAAAAGGAAGGTTATTCTCCTAGTTATGTTTGTCACCTTTCATAAAAAATAAATAAATGAGAGAACAGAGAAGTTGTTGTTTTAGATTACAGCTCCCTCTCATTCAGATTTTGAGTATCTTTCATAATCTCAGCATCAGAAGGAACAAAAAAATACAGATGTAAGATAAAACAATGCACTTAACAGCCAGTAAAGCAAATGTTTAAGAACACACACACATACACGCTTGCGCACACACCATTACAGAAAGGACTGATTTGCAGAGTTCAAACTTTTATGGAAAGATAGAAGAGATAACCTCTCTGCCTTTCAGACATGTGCTTCATACACAAAGACTTCCAGGACTTCTGCATTTTCCCTCTGCTTTCAGCTTTTTCGTTTCCAAAATTTCTAGATTGAAAGTACTAATCAGTAAACACACTGCTACGAGATTCAAACTAAATAAAGAGTTTAACCTTCAGCTACACAATACTTTATATTAGCCATGATGAAATTAAACTAATGAACTACTGAAAGAAGAGAACTAGTTTCATTACTAATCCAATGGAGAAAATATTGAGTCTAATGAAATATTGAAAAGTTCATATAGGTGGCTATCAAAAAACTGTTTAGAATTTTACCCTTCTGTTCTGTACAAAATACCATCAACTGACATTACAGAAGTACACAGTAACTTTAAGCCTTCAGACAGTCACATTAAAATATTTCAAGACTTTTAAAGACTCAGCTTACATTAATTCTTTTTAGAACATGAAACAAAACTATTTATAATACTTGGAGGAAACATACCATATAATCTTATTGACTGTGTATTAGCACCATTAGCACCCATGTTACCACAACATCGTTTCCCAAACATAGGCAGAAAAAGGTTTATGTCTTCCCTTCCTCAGAAAAATGTCACCCATGTGACACAGATACTCAAATTCCACATGAAAAAAAAGGCTGTGACTGTCAGTCTTTTGTGGAAATCCCAAGCATCTACACATTCAACTATGAATGAAGGCTGTAGCTGGCAGTGGTAGCTCAAGGCTCAAACATTCCTCTGGAGTGTTAGCACTATCTCATAGAGATAAAATCTCTACAACAAAATTTGGAGGGTGCTGCAAATAATGACATGTTAAATAACTTAAAAACAAAATCTAAAACATAACCTAGAAAGAGAATTCCAGTTTTGGCTTTGTTTACTCACAATCATTAGTTTTAACTAAGAATCTGGCTAGATGAATGAAAACTTTTTTTTTTTCCTTTTTAATTTAGATGAGTGCATTCTGCTTATTTTATTATTATTCTACTGATAACAAAGTACTATCTTTTCAACACATCTAAAGGCTAGAAGATGAGCCTGACGTTGTAGCTGGAACACTGCAAGGCACTTGTGGGAGTTTCATCTTTCACAACAGAAATGCTTGAGCAACTGTTATAAACCCAGTAAAGTTTCTGCAGCATTTCTATTATAACTGTTATGTCTCTGGGTGTGTGTGCTGTCCCAGGAGTATTGTTCTGCATTGATTAGCATCTTTATAATGAAATGCTCGATTACAGCTTTGAAATAGATAATTATAAAGGGAGGGTGTATTTTCCAGTTAGGGATTTTGTTTTGACTTTTTTTAACCATCAGTGCATGAAAGGCAGCTGTAGAAGTTCTGACTGCACTGTCGCCTCTTTGGAAAGAAACTACGTTTTGTTGCTCTCCCTGTGCATAAGTTAAATTGAATTGCTAGTTATGACTGGTATGGGAGTTTTATTTTCAACTGTCAGGGTGTGCAGCCAGCTGTAACCAATTTTTCAATAGCTCGAAAAGCCTCATTTGAAGTATACAGATGTGAATGACTTTGGGACCTTGTCGTTAGTAAACAGAAACATTTTTCAAAACATTTTCCAATCCTACTTCTCCAGTGTAAAAGAAAAAAAACTGTAAAGCTACACATTATGGATGTTCTGCATAACTTTAGCAGTGTATGTAAAAAGGCCAAAAAAACATTGCTGGCACACCCAAGTTTGGGCATATGTTTCGGACTCTCTCTTATGTACACCACAATGTTGTCAAAACCATGTTCTGCCAAGAAAAGTGACTCACTTTTCCTGAGGTTTACCAGCAAATGAGTGGGTAGGGAAAATGCTTTTGATTTCAAGGGTTAGAAGTCAGAAGAAAAAACTGAGAGTATTTCCTTTCCTCAGTGCTCTGCATACAAGCAAGCCCTCAATTTTAAAAGAGGTTTTCTGCTGAAGAAAATTACTCAGCTGTCAAACTGATTTGTTAGTTTGAATGCCTTGCTCACTGCAGGTGCTAGAAGATACAGGAGAATTACAATTTTATTTATTTATTATTTATAAATTAGAGTAACAGAAACAACTGCTTTAAGTGAGAAAATGCGGGGCTGTATCCCAAGCAATCTCTAACATCTTGATATCCAGAACCAGAATTCCTTAGTCCTAATCTCCGCATACAGCAGATCCTCCACTGCTGCCAGCACAACAATAATGATGCTTGTTTAAACAGAAACAGGCAGGTCACAGGTTAAAGAACAAGGTGAGGAAGAAAGTAGGGGGGTTTTTATGCCTTAAAACAAAATATAAAATCCATAAAGATGGTCTTATTCAGCTACCTGTAGATGAGATTATCATGCCTTTTGAAGCCCACAGTAGGCAGACTGTTACCTTACTCTTTGTAAAATTTACTTCACAATCATTTCCTAGTCATTAGCACTGTGGAAACCAGGACTACTTCTACAAATTATGCCATTATTGCATTCTCCTTTTTTAAGGACTCTAGAATCAAAAATAAAGTAATTTGCTTCAAAAATTAATTTTATTTTTTGCAAGTCAGCTCCAATAAATATCAAATAAATGTGAATTGCTACTTTTACATGCTAACCAATGCACCTCTTTTTTTCGGGTTTTTTTGGTTGTTTTTTTGGTGGGTTTTGTTTTGTTTTTGTTTTTTGTTTTTTTTTTGTTTTTCTTTCCTGGGGGGTTTTGTTGGTGTTTTGTTTTTCTTTTTTGGGCATAATCTTTAGGCCAGAAAATAAGCAGCCCAGATACATAAATTTAGTCATGTTACAACTACTGTACTACCACACAGACACTTCCATATCAAACAAATTTATCTTAAATGCTGTAACGGAAGATCCAAATTTCCAGACCAAACCTCTATCAGTCTTTTTGTCAGAGACTACTTGGGATGTAGGACAAAAAGGTACATTTATTTATTAAAGTACCAAAAGTTACAATTAATTTTGGAGGATGGCTTGAATTTATCTACATAGAGTTTGCTTTACATCTCATCTGTGAATTTTGGAATGTACTGGAATGTGCTAGTGTAATCCATTTTTTCCTATATTGTATCATCAATTTTTTCATTATTATCAATAAAGTTACCTTTACCTCTGCAGCTGAGATCTTGAAAAACACATCTACACAGCAGTCAAAGCAGTCATCTTATTTGGCATTGAATTTGGTATCCAGCAACAGATACATGCCAACTGAAACGCAAATCTTACTCAAATGATTTCAAACAAATATTCTGCTGTTTTTTTCTAAACCTCTTCCAACAGGTAAAGAGACTTCCTGAAGTTCCTAAAGAAATAAAAATACAAAATTCTTATGCTGATAACCAAGCTTCACACTAAAGATCAATTTGAATAATGTTAAACCAGACCACTGCACAGAATTGCCAAATGTAGAAATATGGAATTTGATTCAAAACTCGTTAAAGTTTAAAGCAACATATCAGAATCAAACTGATTACAATAATTTCTGCAATTCTGAATCTCACATAGAATTTATTGGTATTTGATATAAGTACTCACGTTCACATTTTTTGATACTATTTAAATGTCTTAAACAATTTATCATTTTTTTCAATGTTCTGCTACTTTTTAATTACAGAAGTATAATTAAAAAAATAATCTGCTGACACACTGCTCTTCTTCATATTGTTTTCTGTTAAGTAGACTTCTGTCTGTCACCCTCAGTGATTGCTGTCACTCTCAGTGCTTCCTACCTTCTCCTCACAGTGAGATCCAAGAGGACTGAGACACCGAAATCCCTCCGAAATTAGGCACATTTGAAAATGTATTTTAGAAAATAGGGACTGGAGATCTGTGAATATATGTTGGAAGTAACATCTATGTTAGAGGGTAAAATACCAACACACAAAAAGATTATGCTACTTTTCTGCAGGAATATCCAACTGCACAGACATACAACTGTGTCTACTCCTACGCTATCACTTCGCAGTTATCCATGGAAGTTAAGTGAATGACAGCTTACTAATGGATCTGCAGTCATGAGCAAACTCTGTATGCATAAATACTCCTGAAAAGGATTCTCTCCTGACTCAGTATCACAGACACAACATTGGACCCTAATCCTAACTGAATCTAAGACACCCAATATTCCACTTAGTTACAGAAAGGTCAATAAACATTAAAACAAATCTTCATGTTGAAGCAGCTGAGGTAAATGGACTGATCCCTCCACTGGCTCAAGGAAAGATGGTTCTCTAATTTCTAAGTGATGTCTGAAGATCTCCATAATGATTAAAAAACAAAAAGCTCATCTTTAAGCAAGGGATGGGGACATCCTAGTAAGTACTACAACACTAGTAAACTTCCTTTGAAAATGGATCTGTAAGAGAATTCTTACGTTCATATCCTGAAAACACTGGATATCCACTTTAGAATGGGATGTCAGTCTTCACCACAGTCATCTATATACAACACATCCGCAAGAAGCAGGAATTATTAGCCTAACTAATTATCAGACTACTGACAACAGAACCTACTTTTTTTTCCCTGACACTTCTGAAGACCTTTTATTAGGCAAAAAAATACATCTATTAGCAAGACTTTCTCCTGTTATGGTGCATGCACACCAACTCAATCGCTCTTCTAATAAACCGTGAACTAAAAAGGAAATTTTCTTTTTTCCTTAAGGTGATTTCAGCATGTCTCTTTTGAGTCACACACTAAATCAAAATTTTTGTAATGCCTGGAGTATGTATGTGGTGAATTTTTTATTTTTGCACACAGACGTATCTAATTGCATAGGGGTATTTATACAGACATGTAGATATATTTACTTCTACATCCATAAATCATCAGACTAAAATTAAAAAAAAAACAAAAAACAAAAAAAACCCCCAAAAAACTACAGGTGAGACACTTGCATCAGAGTCAAAACCCTTTATATCAATAGTCAGAGTCAAATCACTGGTTTTTTATTCAGTTACCTGAAGTGTGAATGACAGACCATGATGCAGTTTGCTCTGCCCACTGAGCTCGCCCTTGTCTCAGAGAAACTGTTTGCAGTTAACAATATTCACTTCCCAAGCCTGACATGATGAAAAAAGCAAATATAAAGCTAAATTTAAAAGATATATTACATGTCTTTCAAACAAGGAAAATTGCAGTGGACTGAATCTGATAAATACTACTTCTTACCCAACGCACCTGCTTTTGTTAACAATTCTTTCTGGAGGATCCTCCAGAGTGTTTCCACTATTTTCTCATTTCAAAGAACCTAAAACAGTCAGTTGAATTTTTACCAGTAGAAAGTGACGTGACAGCAGATGGGATACACAAAAAAATTTAAATGATGTATATACAAACCTATATGTTGCTTAATATATAACGACTATTTCAGAAGTGTTATTGTAGAACTATAAGGTGGATATGCAATTATTTCTTTTTTATATAATATATATATTTTTAGGATAACTCATATATAAATATGTTGCTTAGAAACTCTGAGACCTCCACTTAATAATAGCTCTAATCCCAGTTTATTTAATGCTTACAGTCCTTCTGAATTGTTTTGTCTACTTCTTCCTGCACATGAGTGTAAAAGCACATAGGCTGTCTATAGTCAGTGAAAAAAACTGCTTAGACATGCTCCTTTTCTTAATATATATTCTCTTTGCAACTAAGCCAGGAAAAGACTCCAAAATCACGCAAGGGACCCAAGGTCATGTAAATATTCTCTTTCTACCCGGAAAGAAGAAAAACTTGCTTAAGTTTAACTTTATCAATTAGAGCTTTTGTAAGAAATAAGTATCAATATCCCTTGTAAAAAAGTGAGAGAAAAGTCTCATTTGAAATGTCTGGAATGGCAGCAAAATTCTACACTTCTTTTTCATTCTATATAGGCCATTATTGAGATCATGGGTCTTGGACATTGCAGGTCTGTAAGAAGTAGAGATTCATACTTAGTTCTAAACTGGCACAAAAATAAAGCAACCTAAAACTGCAAATTATTTCTAAATTTTGAAAAGGTCATATGAATATAGGGAGCATGAAGCAATATCAGTACCTGTAAAATTCCAAAGGCTGCTCATTCAACTTTGTAAAATTATTATTATTCTAAAATAATATCAAACTAATAACAGTTATTAATAGTTACAATAATTTATACAGAAAATATGAAAATATTTTTACAGATCTCAGCATATCTTTATTAGAACAGCAATAAGATTGCAGGAAAAATTACCTGGAGTAAATTTCAATGCCTTGGAAATAAACTAGGCTGTAAAGAACATAGAATCACTTAGAACTGTAAATCAGAGAACCAAAAGAAAGACAGTCTCTTGATTTAAGAGTTTCTTTTAATCTTGCTTTGATTATATTAGCATTAAAAGCCAAAAGATTAAAATACTATCCTTGCTCTCTAAAATCCAAGATCTTATCTATATTCTAAAGAATACGGGTAGAAAAATTCTGAATGCAAAGTCTTTTGAATAAGGCTATGCTCTAAAATGGAAGCCCGGAATTCAGCTGGGTGGACCATTTCCATTACTTGTCCTGCAACTGACAAAAAACACGCTCCCCAAAACCCCAGTACAATGCAGCCTTTTAGCCCATACGTACTACACCTACTCTTTGATACTGTAAAAGCCACACTATTTTAGAACAGATATTTTAAAAGAATCTCAGAATAGGTGTCAGAAAACAAATTAATTTCCAAAATAAACCATTTCAAAATCACGTTTTCATATTAAGTTGATAGTAAATTTAAAAAAATTCACCATAATTATAGAACTGAATTTTCAATTCATGCCATTTGTTTGCACCATCTACTGTTGCCAACTTCTTTCACAAGCAGAAAGCAGATTCTTAATAAGCTGTTTTCTATTTCCTTATCTCAGAAAAGAAATAGTCAACCTGTACACTACTGTCAAAACCTGGACTAGCAGGTTTTGCTCACAGCAGCAAGCACTAACCACAAGCATGAAACTCCCCCATAAAAGTAGGAATCTGACCATACTAAAACTGACAAAAGGTGAATTACATTACAACAATTGTCTGCTCCAGGTAATTTTAACTGTGTCTGCCATGAATTGCTGACTACCTGGTGAACAGTACATGCTTCCTTAAAAATCTCAGATTAAACATCTCAACACCAGAACAGTGTCAATGGTAGTCTACTTGAACAGAACTTAAAATCAAAACCAAGTCTAATTTTGTTGGAAAACTAGGAATAAAGTGGTCTGAAACACCATCTGTCAACCTATCATTCAATCACAAAAAACAAGGCTGAGAGTAAAATGTGCTACGTATTCTTGTGTTTTGCCACCCAATCACAGTGCAGTCTTTTGAGATGGTTCACACAGCTGTCTCAGAGGAAACAGAGAGGTTTTTCATATATTTATTTTTACCATACAACACATTTATAAATGCTTGAAGTTGAAATTTTTTTGCTTAGTTTAGTTTAAAGTCAGTATTTTGGCCAGATAAATACCTAGTTTTTTGATTCTCTCCTGCCTCTGTAAAACTGAATAGAACAGTGCTATCCTTGCAAACTTAAAAAGACTTTTTTTAGCTTATATCAAATATAAACCTAACAGTTTAATGTCACTGTTTGTCTTAACTGGGAGAATGCTGTACCAATACTGTTTTCAAAAAATGAAGAAGTTTTATCTCAACATTTCCTAATTAGTTTTTTCAGAATTTATGTAACAAGTCAAAAAATTTATTTAAAGTTGGAAAGCTAAACTAATAATGAAAATAAAACTTAAATAGTCAGTGGTGTCAATTGCTGATTCTCTTCACCTGAAGTGTGGATGACCTCAACTACCCCGTTTGGCAAAAATAAACTGCTTCAAAAGCAAGTCCACATAGTATAACAAGCATTATACTGGTTTCTAAATACATTTTACACACACACAAAAACCCAACAGAAATGAAAACAAAACAAATAACAAAAAAACAACCAACCAAAAAAACCCCCCAAATCAAAATGCAAAACCTATGCACTTAAAAAAAAAACCCAGTAAGATTCAATGAGTAGAATACAGTGAGCTAGAAAATAGGGTAAGGTCTCGACTTTTCAATCGGGAAACTCTACACAGGTCAAGAGAATTTCTCCACAGACTACTGAAAGTTTCTCAAAATTACAGCAAATGGAAGGTTGAGTCCAAAACAGGTATTTCTGAATCACCTCACTAGTTTCAAATCATGAAGCTACAGAAGCCAGCCAAGCAGTTTCAGGATCCCTTACAGAAATAATCATACAAACTAGTAATCTTCTGAGGACTGGGGGAGGAGTACAATCCTACCGTCAGCAACCAAACACCAAACACATACATGAACACATATATTACTGAATTCTTATTTGGGTAATAAAATTTGAGGGGGTCCTCAGGAAGATAAGAGGTACCCAGACTTCTCAAAGTTACTACTACATGTGGCTGTCATTTCTCCCTTTTGAGATATATTCCACAACTTTGCACGGCAATACAAATCCTGTTATTTCCAAAACAGTATTTTCTACAATGGAGTTTACATATTTGATATGGGAAGAAGAATAGTGATCTGCAGACCCTGATGATATCTCTTTAAGATCAGTGACACTGCAGTATTAAGTCTGTTAGATTTCATTTACAAGGCCAAGAAACATTAAATAATACAATGGAAATAATACATGAAATAATGCAATGAAAAGTTGCAAATCATGACCGAATGGTGAAAGAGCAAAATGAAGATGCTTCACTAATGGCTCTACTGCTAATCACAACTTCAGTCAACCTGCATATAACATTGCAGTATTTGATATCTCAGACAATTTAAAGTGTTTTCAAGTGTTCTTTATCTACCCCATTGTGATCTTCTGAGAACATACACACACGCAGAATCTGGATTTGGAAACACAAATTGAGTATCTTAAGTTAAAGAAGATTCCTTCTGACTGCAAAACAGCTGAACTATCTCAGACACAATCTAACACATCACCTACCGAAATTTAAAAGCAAGAGTATTCCCATTAATTTTAGTAAAAGTTTTGATGCCATGAAGTTAAGCATGTATCAAAACTTTTTGTTCCCTTATCAGTGTTGTACCAGTCTAACCAAGGTAATCTTTTGTATATGCATTAATGGTTTAAAAGGATGACCCATGAACATACACAAATAGGCATAAGTTCTACAAATATAACCCTGGTTCTTCAACACAATACTGCTTGTGTTACAGCACCTAAAAATCTTTCAGAGAACCAAATATGAGAGAAGTGTTTCAGTAGATTTAGAAACATGAAACTTGGTCTTCCTTTTCAAAGCAAAATATTCTTTATTCTAATTATTGCATTTATTACTTAGTATTTATTTTAATGTTGTTAGTGCTAGTACCACTTGACAAGGTTCTAAAACCATAGACCTTTTTTCTGCATCTTGTCATGTTTGAAAAGCATGTGTGCTTCTCATTTATGCTTTCAGTCTGTATGTTTCACACCCTGAAGCTCTCACTTCTCATTCCCATTTCTGTTACAATTGTTTAGACATCATTTGGGGCATTTATATCAAAGCATGCACTGACGGAATACAAAGCTCAAAATGTACTTATCCTAACCAGTGTCATTAGTCTTACAATCCATGTAAAATTCTTTAATTCCTCATTCAGAATATGCCTTCCTTAAACTTTCACTAAATTTAGGTGTAGGCAAACAAGGACAAAGAAGATTAATGTCTTTTCAGAGATGTAAAGCTAAACTTTGCATACTATGTTTGCAGAGACAAACAGTAAGCTGCTGGTAGACAGAATGGTGGATAACTGTTGCCAGCTCCCAGATGAGCTAAAAGGATGATCGAGGTGAGGGTTACATGAACTGTGAGAATGACTTTTTATTTACTGTCAGTGAAAAAGACCAGCTTCTGTCTACATAGATGGATTCCCTGTTACTCACTTTACTCTTAACTTCAAACAACTGGTTCTTCTGGCTAGGGAGAGCATTTTCAAACCACTACAGCAATGCCTCCTGGTCGTCCTAAAACCCATGAGAATCTTCAAAGCAGTTTGGAAAAAAAGCATTACCATGGACAATCAAGTATATTACCACACTCAGATTCAAACAGCTGACATTTCAAAGTGCATATATACTCCTACCTATATATGTATGGACACATTTTATATATATATATACACACACCTACAAGCCTTGTAACATAAAAGTATATCAACTGGTTCCTAAACACTTGCTTCTTCAGACTATATTATGCTTTAATGACTAACTATCTGAAACTTATGTGACACCAGATGATTGACTCTGCATAATGTAAGTAAGAGTTCTTCCTCAACTACAGCAGAAAGCTGTAGGAAAAGAGATTCCAGGAAACAGAAATCAAAATAACTAATTATCAAAAAACAAACAAACAAAACAAAACAACAAAAAAAACCCCAAAACCAAGCAACAAATCAACTTATTCAGAGGCTATGTCTGTTCACACAACAGAATATCAAAAATGCTCAGAATATAAAGTCAATTGTAGAAATACCTGATATATTTCACTATTGGCAGAGTTTTTACTGTCGTATGTGGCTAATAATGAGTGTTTAAGGCATAAAACCATATTAATTCCTAGTTGCTTACACCTGATACAATGTAGGTATGGAAGACCGTAAGTCACTCCAGAATGCATCAGGAGTGCATAACTAGAATTGCAGTAGCTCCTTTAATATGACACAGCCTCAGCAACAGCAGGTCTGTCAGCATACCTCTACTTCAGCCAATACAGAGAAGGTTGCCATGAACAATGAACCACATGCAAATGTTTCATAACATCCTTCAGAGTCGGCTTCAGAGCACTGCATCTACTACTGTGCTGCCTACAAAGGAAGTCCAATTCGAACATCCATATTCTCTGTATTCCTTTTAACTACTGCAACAGTGGGATCCACTTCTACACTTGGTGACCATCTAAGAAGAAGAAATGCTTATGAGGGCTGAAAAAATGGAACTGCAAGGTCTCAGCAGTACTAGAAATATTCCCCTTCAAACATCACCCTTCTTCCAGTTCAAGACAAAACAGAGGTATCAAGATGACCACATGCCAAAAAGTTCTCTGTTTGCGATAAATAAATCAAGCAGGTGGCTATTGTAGCCATAAATGTAAGGAGGACCCCCACCTAGTGCCCACCCACTTAGACAGAGCTAGAAGTCGCAGAATACCTTCTAGGAACACTGCAAACAACAACTAGAAATACCTGTATTTAAAAAAAATTATTATTATTTTCTTTCTAAAAGCATAAATCTAATACTAATTATGAGTAAAAATTCAATATTGTCTGGATAAAATATTCAGATCGTTTCAGGACATAGTTGGTTCAGGTGCTTAGGATAACAAGCTTTATTTTTTCCCCTGGAGAGCTGAAATATACTTTAAAAATAAACAAAAAAACCAAAGCAAACCAAACCCAAAACCAACAAACAAAAACAAACACACAAAAAACCAGCAACAACAAGAAGAAAACCAAACAGCCACACCCCCTCCCCCCCCCCCCCCCCAAAACAAAAAAAAAC